>ML782508.1:207808-226045 GCA_009831015.1 Picea engelmannii
TAAGTCAAAAGGTGGTGTTACATACACCCAACCTTCGAGAAACATGTTCTCGAGGTGGTCAAAAAAGTGAGGGATAGTCTCGTCGTAGTGTCTCGACGTCTTCCCAAGTAGAAGATCCTGGACTATACTTGTCCCACTGGACCTTAACTTGGTCTACCAGATGATTCCTGAGCTGTCGGACTCTACGGTCCAATATGCATAACGGTTCTACCATGAGGGTTCCCACATCCGATACCTACAATTCCTTCCAATTTAGTTTATGTGATTCATCAGCAACATAATGACATAAAACAGATACATGAAATACATTATGAGTTTTATGCAAGTGGGGTGGCAGTGCGAGACGATATGGAACGGGTCCAATTTTCTCTTGGATCCTGAATGGTCCTATAAATCAAGGTGACAACTTTTTCCCCTTCCCAAACCGTATGGTACTCTTATTAGGCCTGATACGAATGAAAACTTGGTCTCCCACTTCATAACTTCGGTCATTCCTGTGTGCATCCGCATAGCTTTTCTGCCTATCCTGTGCTTCCTTTAGTCTCTGCCTAATCTGAATCACCTGTTCCTCCATTTCTTGAATCAATTCTGGCCCAAATGTTACTCGGTCTTCTAGTCTATCCCAACTCAATGGTGTTCTGCATGGCCTCCCATACAAATCTTCGTAGGGTGGCATTCCGATGGAGCTATGATAACTATTATTGTAGGCAAACTCTACCAAAGGTAGGTACTTCTCCCACTGGGTTTGATTATCCATTACATACATCCTAAGCATGTCTTCCATGAATTGATTTACTCTCTCAATTTTCCCATCTATTTTAGGATGATAAGTTGTGCTTAAGTTCAACTGAGTCCCCAACGCTAACTATAAACTTGTCCAAAACATAGAAGTGAATCCGGAGTCCCTATCTGAAATGATCTTCTTAGGTATCCCTTGCAAACGGATAACCTCACTTACAAACACACATGCCACATTAGTGACATCATAAGTGTCTCTAACCGGAATAAAATGAGCACTCTTGGTTAACTTATCCACTATCAAAAGAATGGCATTGTGTCTATGAGATGTGAGCGGCAACCCCACAAAAAAATCCATAGAGAAGACTTTCCACTTGGACATAGGGACATCATGTGGTTGTAGGAGGCCTGTCGGGTGATGGTGGTCGACTTTCACTTGTTGACACTCCAGGCATTTGGCGATGAAATGGACTACATCGCGCTTCATGCCTACCCAGAAGAAGAGCTTCCTCATATCTGCGTACATCTTCTTCACACCTGGATGCACACAATAAAGTGATCTATGGGCTTCATTCAATATGATGCTTCGAGTATCCCCATTCTCAGGGATGTACATCCTTCCTCGATATCTTAACAGTCTGTCTGTTTCCAGACTATATCCTTCATACTTTGGATCTAACTGCCTCCTGCTTTGGAGGTTTGAAGTAACCTTTAAATACCAGCTATCTCATTGGAGTTGTGTCAACACATGTTCCCTCAAATTTACCTTTAAGGTTACCAAGGAGAAGATACGTGGTCTCCTACTCAAGGCATCTGTGACCACATTTTCCTTTCCCTTGATGTACGAAATACCAAAATCATACTCACTCATAAACTCACTCCATCGCCTTTGCCTGGCATTCAGATCTTTTTGAGTGAAGAGATGTTTTAAACTTTGATGGTCCGTTTTGAGCTCAAAGTTCCGCCCCACAAGATAGTGCCTCCAAATTTTCATAGCTAGCATTACAGCTGCCAAATCTAAATCATGAGTCGCGTATAACTCTTCATGTTTCTTCAACTTCCTTGATGCATAAGATATCACTCCTCCATCCTGCATTAGCACGGCCCCCAACCCTTTCTTCGAGGCATCCGTGCAGACTGTGAAGTCTTTTTTCATATCCAGCACTCGTAGAATTGGCGCACTAGTTAATAACCTCTTAAGCTCAATGAATGCACTATCGCATTCTTCTGTCCATTCATACCTGACCCCCTTGTGTTGCAAAGTAGTGATGGGTTTCGCTATTTTTGAGAATCCTTCCACAAATCTCCGGTAATAACCTGCTAGCCCCATGAAGATTCTCACCTCATGGGAATGTTTTGGCACTGGCCACTCCATAATGGCCTTTACCTTTTCTGGTTCCATAGAGATTCCTTCGCTGGAAATGATATGACCTAAATAGTGGATCTGTTTCTGGAAGAAGGAACACTTCGACAGTTTCCCATACAATTTGTTCTCTCTAAGGCAGGACAACACTATTCGCAAGTGTTCCTCATGTTCTCTTTCATTCTTGGAATATATGAGGTTGTCATCTAAAAATACTTGTACAAAACGGTCTAAATAATTCTGGAATACGCCGTTCATGAGGCTCATGAATACTGCTAGTGCATTGGTCAATCCGAAAGGTACTACAACAAACTTGTAATGTCCAAACCAAGTTCGAAAGGCATTTTTTGGGATATCACCTTCCTTAATCCTTAACTGATGATACCCTGATCACAAATCAATCTTTGAGAATACTGCATCTCCTTTCATCTGATTGAAGAGGTCATCTATTTGTGGCATTGGGTACCTATTTTTCACTGTAGCACGGTTCAAGTCCCTGTAGTCTATACACAGTCGTAAGGATCCATCCTTATTCTTTACAAAAATTACCGGTGCGCCCCAAGGTGAAACACTGGGCCTTATTAGCCCTAAGTCCAATAACTCTTTCAACTGCATTTGCAATTCACAAAGTTCCGGTGCTGTCATCTGATACGGAGTCTTGGAGATTGGTTCTGCACCAGGTTTTATCTCAATATTAAAATCAAGCTCCCTCTTAGGAGGTAACCCTAGTAACTCGTTCGGAAAAACATCCTGAAATTCTGACAATACCAGGTACTAATCCAATGAGGGTCCCTTTCTTTCATTCACTGCTTCCACTACATACAATCGAAACCATTGTCTCAAGCATCGCTTAACCTTCATAGTTGATATAAAGCGTAATGACGCTTTTCTCTGTACACCCTGGATCTCTACTGGTCTTCCTTCATCGTCGACACAAAGCACCCTCTTTGCGAAACAATCTACCAAAGCTCGGTGAGCTGCTAACCAATCCATTCCAATGATTAGGTCATATGTCCTGAGATCAGTGACGTATACCTTTAACCTGGTAGTACACACTCCCAGGTCTACTATAAAATTATCGACACTAGATCCTACTGCTTTTTTTCCCCCCAAAGCCATCTCAACTTGTTTAAAGTCATCGCACTCGTAGGCTTCCAACCCACTCTTTTCTAATGCAGATGGTGAAATGAAACTATCTGTCGCACTAGAATCAAACAAAATCTTAACATTGATATGATTTAGCGTACCTGATGACTCCACCACTGTGGATTGATGTTCGGCCTAACGATTATTAACCGCTGCGTAAATCTGGTGGTTGCTACTTGATCTTCCCATCGGTGCCTTTCCTTCTCTATGCAAAAACCCTGATTGTAACTCTCGGCAGTCACGCTGGTAATGGGGTCCTCCGCACCCCCAACAGGTAACACGAGATTGAACCTATGCACTGTTATGTGATTGTCTCTGAAATGAGTTCCTTCCCCTGGAACCCCTGCCCCTACTAGTTGTTCCCTGAGATGGTTGTGGACCTGTTTGCGTTGTTGGCGATGAATGAGATGCTGCACTTGCTACCATTGAAATCCCTATGGCTACTATCCTTGGTGCGACTCTATTACCATATGGCGGTGGCCTTGAGCCCCCTCCCCTAGGAAATGTCCTTGGGGCCTTCCCTACGAATCCAAGACGATACGGAAAAGTCGTTCTTGTACCCCCAGTTAAGTTCATGTGTTCCTCCGCATAACACGCATTTTCCACCGCTTCTGCTACTGAAGACGGTTTCCACATCCGCACCATAGCTCTTATCTTAGGGTTCAATCCATAGACGAAGCGCTTTGCCTGTCATTGGTCATTATCCATATACGAAACATATTTGACTAGTTCCATAAATCTGATCTCATATTCTTCTACAGTTCTGTTTCCCTGTACTAAGGCATGAAATGCCCCTACCTGTTGTTCCTCGTAGTATGTTGGTAGATATTTCCTTCGGAACCTCTCCTCAAAAAGTTCCCAAGATATTGTGTTTGGGGTAAGGTGCAGTTGTCTTTCCAAGTTGCCCCACCAGTTCAAGGCACTATCTCTTAACTGAAAAATTGTGATCTTTGCCTTTGAGTTGGACGCATAGTCCCTTAAGGCAAAACACCTTGTCATGCCTTCCAACCATGCTTTCGCGCATTCACTGGCATGACCCCCGAAAAACTCCAGAAGTTTGATCTTCTGCAATTCTCGCGTGATGTCTTCGGGTGGAGGTCCTCCCCCTGAATCCCTTGACGCTTCTGGATTACCCGTTCCAGACGGTGGGGGTTCCACTTCAGTCCCTGTCGGTTGTCACCCCTTTAAAGTCTCATTAATGGCTTCCAATGAGCGCAGTATGAGGGCTAGTTCGGGCGATGGTGGTGGTGGCGCTGGAAGTGTTGGAGGTGATTGTGATGACGCTCCCCTGCCTCGACTCCCTTGAGTCCTGAACATCCTGTATTCTTTAACCTGCATCAACCAAAGTTGTCAGGGTGAGTTCCAGGATTTTTCAAATTGGTGCTACTCAAACTAGAAACAGGGTTAGGCGTAAGTTTTATTTACTTGTCTATAAACAGACATTACTCCTTTAGGGGATTGGCTAGGTTAGGGTTAGGATTAAGCGTCAAAGCTTGATTTCTTTGCCCCTATGAAAAAAACTATTGGTTCCCTTGCCCTGTAGCTATGCTAGCCTTGCACCATACTCTCCAATTCCTCTTGCTTACTCTCCTAGTGTGTATGCCGCCTCCTTCCCGCTTGTCCTAGTCTAAGTCCTTTTAAATTTTCACTTACAACTAAATATCCTCTGATGCTTGACTCGGGAGCTTTTCCTTGGCGTGTAGTGTTGGCGTTGTCGAATGTCGCATTAAGATTTAGCGTTGACTTGACCGGTGGAATGGAGTGGAGGGACTTGGCGCTTGGCTCGATAAGTTGTGTGTAAGTTCTCATGAGCCTGATGCTTGGATAATCGAAGATTATTCTTCAGGCTAGTACCTTGCTATTATGGATAATTAAACTATTTATATGCTAATTTATTTGTAAAAGTGATATGTGTGGCGTGTTGGTGTTATTGCTCTTCTTAAGGCGCATCGCTTGGTGGGTGGTCTTGGGTTCAAAACCCATGGACCTTCTTAAAATTTTAATTAACCTTTTAATGTATTTTAACTTTACTCTAAATACACCATTAATTTAATTAAAATTTTAATTTGATAATTAGTTACACTAATAATTTTAAAGTTACATAATTATATATATTTAAAAAAAAAATAAATTACTTTATACTAAATTATCGTAAATTAACTTTAAATTAATTTAAACTAAATTAACCTAAACTATTTTTTTACACTAAAATAATAAATAAAAAATATAAACGAACACACAAAATTTAATAATAAATATATAAAATTTTTAATAAAATAAGAAAAAAATAATAATAAATAAAATAATAAATAAATAATAAATTAAAAAAACAAAAACAAGTGCGGGCACACATGGATTCCACGTGCCCGCCTTGCTTCCTCCAGCTCCTTTCTTTACTAACCCCTAACTCTACAATTCCCGTCATTTTCTTTTGGCTACGCGGTCGGTTGCCATGGCCGTTCTCTCTGCATCTTTCTTTGGTAATTTGTTTCTTGGGCATTTTTATCTGTGGAGAGGGGAGGCGGTTGTACAATATACAGGCAGGGCGTTTGTGCAAAGTAAAATCCATCTGTAGAAATTGAGGCTTCTTTGGCTACAAGGGAGACAAAAAGATTCTCATGTGCATTGAACAACAACTACAACTATACTGATCAACATAAGTCGGAAGAAATATCACCCTCTACATCATGCGAATTATACAGGAAATGTATCCAGTACTGTAATTTTTGTAATTTTGTGCGTTGATTGGGGTTTTTGTACTGGCAATTTTGGTTGCAACAACAGTTACCTGAAGATCTTTTCTTCTGACGCCAAAGAAAACACTAAAAATTTTGGCGAAGAGAAATACATGCAACGAAAGCAATAACGGAACATGATACAACTTGTTTGACGAGAGAAGTTCTTGCAACTATGGCGAGTGGTAAAGGTAGCATATGGGAGCTGGATCAGAGACTGGATGAGAGTATTGACGCCGAGGCTGGAAGAGTCTGTGGCATGGAAGCTCGCAAGGTTTGTAATTTGAACGCTCTTTATCTTCTGTTCAAATTAAAATGACAAGAACAACTCTTATTTTCTGTTAATATTGTTGAAAAGTCATAAAGAAGCAGTTTGCGTGTTGAATCTCATCACCACCCACCCGTACATTTCCAGCACTAAATGTGTTAAATTCCTCTGTAATGTGATCATGCTTTGTTTCAAGCACTAAATGTGTTAAATTCCTCTGTAATGTTATTCCTGTATAAATGAAGGAAGCTATTTGTGGGCAGAAATTTGGTGCCAATGAGAAAACGTGGTTAAAACTTCCAATTACAGGTTGCAGATAGTGGTGAGTGGCGTTTAACTACTTTGGAAATGAGACTATTACTGAAATCCAGTTTTAAACTAATAATCCATAGCATACCCTGCTAAAACTGAAATTTAGCTTAGCATTGYTGTCTTGACACGTTATTGGCATGCTAAAATTGAAATTTCCCTTATCCCAATTAGCCGTGCTACAACATGCACTCTTCCTGAAAATCAGATTCGATAACCCTATCTGGCACAACAAATTATCATTGAAATTTATCATATTAGCTTGATATAACAAGATGACCAAATTAAAGACAATAATAATTGATCTTGTTGTTATTATTACTATTATTTGAAACATAATGAAATTTTGATTAAATTTTCCTTTCAATCAACAATTAAACAGTCAAAATTTCCTTTAACAGTAAAACTAGCTCAGTGAGTATGAGCAAATTTAAGGCAGAATAATGATAATGACTAAAGGCATAATAATAAAAAGCTATTATTGTTATTATTTAAACATAATAAAAATTTGATTCAATTTTAGTTTAAATCGACAATACAACAGGTAAACAGGTGAAGCTTCCTTTGGTTGAACAATAAAGGATGAGAAAATTAAAGGCATAATAATAATAATTTTTGTTAATTGATTAAATTTTCCTTTAAATGAACAATGAAACAGTTCAAGTTTCTTCCAATGAAGAATAAAATAAAAATTGTAAAGAACTTACAAGGGATCAGTATTGATAACGTCGCAGATTTCCATGTTCATCGTCCAGTCAGGGCCAACGAGCAGGTGACTCGTGGCCTTATCAACAAGACCTGCTGTCGATCCCATCCTCAACGCTTGAGCTGTTGTGCCCTACCTTTTCCCTTCACTTTCGAAAGCTTCTAAAAAATCCTAACCATGGGGGAGTTAAAACCTCGCGGAGACCGCCTCGAAGTAGAGCGATTCCTGGGCATCATGTTGCATTGATTATTTAAACTAATATATGCTAGTAATCCTATTTAAAGTTTTCTGGTGTTAAAAGACTCTGTTAGAGAATCGAATTTTCCACTGTGTAATTTTTGATAAAAACGATCAAGAAACAAGATTAGCAATCATCTATGTAGGAAATAGGAGCTGCAGAGAGTCTTTCAGAAATAACACAAGAAAATTTAGCAGGCGGCAAAATATCTGGTATGTCGAGTTCTCCGAAAAGCTTATCATGTGACTCTTTGAGGTTCACGTTAAGGTTTACAGTACGCATTAATTAAAATCATTGAGAAATTAAGCAAGCTAGGAGACCTGTATTTTCACTATCTCAGGTCGAGTCGTTTCGCTTCGATTTCCGTTGCTTAAGGAGGTTTTCTAAATTTTCTTAAACTCTCCTAAATTTTCTCGTGAGTCGCGACAGAGATTTATGTAGACCGATGCAGGTGATTGCATTGTCCTTTTTTTTTCGAACTTAGTAGTAACACCCTCTGGAATTTTAGAAACCTAAAAATAGCAACAATTCTACATTTTCCAACCGATGAATCATGTGCACACTGTTAATTGTAACTTCTAAATAGTCGAAAATTTCGTAAACCCTCGAATATCATCTACTTTCTTATATTTTTTTGTTGTTCCAATTGTCTGGTAACCATTGTACCTATTAAATAGTGGAATTTCCATATAATTATTCTCAAGTTTAAATTTTCTATTGTTAGCAGGTTTTCAGAGGGGAAAAATTAATAGAACAGGTGCCTTTTGATTCGTGTGTCTGATATTTATTTTTGGGTATTGCTTTGCAGGTTAGTGGAGGTTGGAGCTAGAGATTGGAGCTTGGCCCTCAGGCCCATATTTCAAAAAAATATCTCTAATACCATGTGTAATAGCCAAACAAATTTAACATCAATTAATTACACAAACATAACAATAACTTCTACTTGATTTCAGAAAATTCAATAATTCCTTTTTAATTTAGCACATATGCATGTTAAATTTATCAACGAATATTAATTTTATAACAGAATAAAACAAATACGTAAATTTAAAATACCTTGGTCTGATGCTAACCCTCCTCTTTCCACTTGCCTTGTTGACCTTCCTGCTGCTGCCTTGCCTAGCTTGAAGCCACGGACCAACTCTGCACAAAACCGAGTTTCCACCCTGCCAACTAGGACAACTACCTAGCTCTAGGATACCATATGGATATCCTGGCCCCCATGCCCAAAACCCCCAGCAAACTGGTGCCCCCTGTACTAACCCTTCCCAACTACAGAACTCAAACTCCCTTGCACAATCCAAGAGAACCCTCCAAAAAATTCTCACTATAGAATGGTAATCCCTCCTTAGTAAACCTCCTCCCCTCATATCCCTCCTTCACCTCCCTTTTCTCATTTACTTCCTTACCTACACATTTATTACCTTACCCACCTAGTTAATGCCCCTTATCCACTTATTAATTCTCCTTATCCCCTCCATATACGTAACCCTTTTTTTTAAGCAATATAATTTATTAACTCTTTTAAATTTATTACCCTGTTCATTCAATGTGATAGGTAATTAATTAAATTAATTAATTAATTAAAATTATAACAATTAATTAATAAATAAATATTTAATTAGTATCATTATACCAATTTTGTTTAATTAATACCATGTTAAGACAATTAATCCCCTAATTAATTTTTACTTAATAATCCTTAAACATATATTCAACTAGGGTTGTTACAACACTGAAGGTAACCCCATCCTGACTAAGTTCTGAAATTTATTTGTGAAAGATTCAACATTTATATTCACCATTATGCATTTATTTTGAGCTTGTTGTATGATATTCATGTTTGTAAAAATCCTTTCAGTTTCCATAACGAGTGTAGTTTTGTCTTTGACACCTTTTCTTTCCAATGTTTATCTAGAATTGGAATTTAGGAGCTTAATAATTTGAGTAGCAACCTGAGGTCTAGTTCCTAATTCATGAAATGATTTATTTATGACATTATCTGCTTCATTTCTTCACAAAATAGCATCATCCATTATCTTGAAATAATCCCACAGCTTGCCAACTTCACTGATGATTTCATCCCAAATAATATCTCTGGCTCCTATCAGATAGAGTATGCCTGCCAATTTGTTATTAATTTTCTCTATATCTGTTAGCATCTTATCTTTTAGTTTTTGATATTCTTCAATAACTTTATCTTTGTCTTTGATTTCTTCATTTTGTGTTGAAATGTTTTTCTTCAATTTATCAATTTCAACTTCTTTGAGATTCAAATCTGCTAATGCTTTTGATAATCCTACTGTTGGATCTGTTGATTCTGCTGCCTATAATAGATAATATCCTCCTTTAAGAGCCTCAATCTGTTTGGAATACAAATCAATTTTCTTTTCCATTTGAATCATTTTCTTCAAAAGTTGTTCTTTTTTTGCCTAGAATGCCTATAGTTCTGGTGTTTGTACATGATCAATTCATGGGATGTTAAGCCTTTTCTTCAATACCTGGATTCTTGTATCCTTTTTTTTTATTAGTGCTTGTACATATGCTTCATCTCTTGTATTATCTCCTAGGTCCATTACCCATTGTTCCAACTCTTATACTCTTATCTGTCTGGTTCTATTAGACAATTTATCATTTTTGAGTTCGGTTATAAGTTTTTCATTTATGATTTGAAGTTTTTTTATTCCAATATTTGTTATCATGACATCTCTATTTAACATTTATGTAGTTTGTCTATGTAATGTCCCCCACCTCTTAGAGAGGTAATGAGGAGAATCAGTGGCCTGGGCACCCCCACTAGGTCATAGTCGCACACTGAAGGGGGGAAAAAGTCAAGAAGTTAAAAGTTATCTTTTACTCCTTTCCTTTTCCTTTCTTAAGTCAACTTAAAAATATACTGTAATGTCCCCCATCTCTTAGAGAGGTAATGAGGAGACTCAGTGGCCTGGGAACCCCCACTAGGTCATAGTCTCACACTGAAGGGGGGAAAAAGTCTAGAAGTTAAAAGTTATATTTTTAAGTTGACTTAAGAAAGGAAAAGGAAAGGAGTAAAAGATAACTCAACAGAAGAATAGAAGATTAACCCTGGGAGTTAACCTAACTCAACAGAGAATTAGAAGGAAAAGTATAAGTAAGAGGTTGGTGTGCACCTATTACTCATTTTGGTTTTGGATTAGCATTTTCTATTTCTCTTGAGCATTCAGTTTGGGGGTTTGTTGTACAAACCCTTGTGAGCAACTCAGTGGTGAAATATCCACTCACCTTGTTCTGCAGCTTGGTCTCGGGGATGAAAGACTCCTCCACACCATTCTAGTCTCAACCCATCTCCATCTAGTGCTTCAGAAGGGGTAGGACCATCAGTTTGAGGGATTTTCTGGAGGTTTATCATCATTCTACATTTGCCTGCAGATTGGGACGTCTTGGAGCCATAGGGGACGTCCTGTAATTCAGTAAAACTCAGATCTAGGGAGATCTTCTTGAGATCTGAGTCTAAAACTTCTCCCACGGGATTCTCATAGCCCGATCTATATTCTTGGAGATTTTCAGAGCATTTGGAGGCCTCCTTCATTAGGGCCGAACCAACTAGGGTTTCAGTCATCCAGTAGGGCACCCCATTCAGTGGGAAATTCAGATCTACGGAGATTGAGAGGGATCTTGGAGATTCAGGCACCTGGGTTATTCTTATCATCGCCCGATCTATATTCTTGGAGAGTTTCAGAGCATTTGGAGGCCACCTTCATCAGGGCCAAACCAACTAGGGTTTCAGTCATCCAGTGGGGCACCCCATTCAGTGGGAAATTCAGATCTACGGAGATTGAGAGGGATCTGGGAGATTCACACACCTGGGTTATTCTTACCATCACCCGATCTATCAATTGGCATATTTCTTAGGGTGATTGGTCACTTTTGGTAGCAGGGCTGACTTATTGAGGGTTTCAGCCTTCTATTGGAGTGTGGCATTTTTCAGCTAGAGAGTTTGGCATTCAGATCTGCTTGTATTGATCTTCATTTCTTATTCAGCCTTTGGAGGCATTATTTTGTATTAGCGGGAGCATTTTGTAGCAGCTCATATCTATTTCTTGTACGACCATCTGAGGTTTATGCCAGACCGATCATCTATTGTATTGATCTTACATTGCTCCTAATAAAAAGGCCAGATCTTTTCTTGTGCTTCTACATCTTGAATATATTGTGATCTCCATGTGTTGATGAATCTTGTATGCACTTAATAACTCAATAAATTAGTAGTAGTTAGTGATTCCAAGAAATAATTTGGCTTGGGATCATTATAGTCTATGCAAGTCAAACTTATCCACTTGATGAACTGCATTAAGATCAATAGAAATGTTTGTCACCTTCTTTTGTTCCTTTGGATCCATAACTACTATATTCAATCTTCATTTCTCATAATCCATAGATGAAATCATCTTGGTTTGAGATGTATCATGGTCGAATATTTTAGGAATAATATTATTTTTAATCTTTGCACCTGTTTTCCTGATTTCCATGAAATGATGAACATGGTCGATCTGCTTTGCTTGATCAATATTTCTTGATTTTGTTTCACTTTGACTCTATATACTCTTAGGATTTTTTTATGATGCTACTTCTACAATCATAACATGTACTTTGTGCATTGATATTATTTCTTCCTATAACTCTAGATCTTCTTCTTCATCAAGTGCATCCATTTTCTATCTTTTGGATGATCCTTTTTCCTCTGTCCCTGAATCCTTTGAAGATAATTATAAAATATTTATTTTATATGTATTCTCAAGCTGCTGAGGAGTATGTGTGACATGAGAATTTAAAGGTTGTTTTGGAACCGTGCCCTGAATTTGAAAAATTGTTTGTGCATCTTCCCAACTATTATGATTTTCTAGTAACCCTACCTATTCTTTCTGTTGATGTTGATAATGCATTTGTCCATAAGATATTATTTTGGAAGAGATCACTGAATGAGTATCATACTTCCATGGCCCCCCTAATTGAAATCCCATATTCGAGAGAAGTTTTGTTGTTAGCTACAAGGATGATCTGATATTGAGAATAAAGGGTCCCACATATTTCTTTAATTTAAAACTAGCCTTGTATTTCCTTGATACAAAATTGATATCATCAGAATAAAGTCTTTGTCTAATGACCTTTAGTGAAAATATTCTGGGAGTTAGGAAAGTGGGTAGAAGAAAAGGTCGAAGCTTAGAGCCATAAACTCTGATTTCAATTTAATTCTCAAAGATGTACCAATCTCCCACTCTCTCATCTGGACTCAACTGTAATAATTTACTGCATTCGGGGAAGATTCTAGGGGGAACTTTATTATCTATGATCTGATAAAATTTAGACATAAACTGGTCAATATACTCTAAAAATCCCACATTCTGAGGTTACCAATCTCATCTTCAACCTTTAAACTACAATGTGAAAAATGAAAGGATTTAGAAAACAAAAAGAGGTGAACAAGGTAATATTGGTACCTAAAAATTCTAAGAGACTCAAATTCTGATAGTTGATAATGAATTTGTGTAACATCCCCATCAGCTGGAGCGACTCCTACGATGTACAACCGATAAAAGCATCCTAATATTTTTTTTTTTGTGTGTGTGTGTAGGAAGGTAATAAAGACATTATACTCAATATCACATCACGATGATGAACACAATGCATGCAACACATGCAACAACAACATAACGACTTACATAAAATCACATCAAGCACCTGGAAACAATGTATGACATTCAACCGATGAAGAACAATAATGACTACCCTCCTGTCCTACCCTGCAATGGTTAGGACCTCCAAGACACATAAGCAATGCTCAAGCCCAGGTTCCCATTGATTTTGACCATTTAAGGTCTCAAGGCTGGCGACTTTTCTAAGGAACAAGGAGGCATCTACATCCCACCCAACACAAGCAGACCAAGCCTACTAAGCTAAGCACATTCATCCTAACACCCCCCCGCACCCCAAACAATTACACAAGTAACTAGAATCTCTTACAATGAGCAAACCAAGCACATTAAAAGTTTACAACCAAGTACAAAAATGAACATCAACACCCTCAATGAGAATCGCAAGATAAAAATGACTTCGCCAATATCCCGCTCATTCGTTGAGTCAACTAGTCAAAATTACAGTCTGTTTTAATCATCTATTACGAGCCCAACTTAGCATGTCTAGAAAGAAAAATATCATTAAGGTACAATCTAAATTAGCCTTAAAACCAAATTCATTTGAGCAATTTTAAATTTCAAAGTGCCATCAAGGTACCATCTAAATCAACATTATTGGACATTACTAAGCAAGTCTGAATCTTCGACTAGATTAATAATTAAAATATAATTAATCATTAATTAAAATCTGACTAGTTTGTCTAAATTATAAACTTAGCCATTTATCAACAATCAAATAGGGAAATTTCAGGCTAGTAGTTTCTGTGTTGCAAAGTCCGTGTAATAGTAAAATAAAATTTTAAAACACAACTAGGTAAAAGGAGATAAATCTACACTGCTATCGTTTAAGGAGCAGTTTTAAACAACAATTTTCCAGACGTTACACAACCACCATTAAGGAGCCACGCGTACATAGCAAGGCGTTATTCAAAAAGGGTTAAACAACCACGCTTTTCATTGAGGGTTAACCCTCAATCGTGGAGAGCATTCAGCATAAAAAAAAAAAAAACAAACAAACAAAAATTTACAAGGTTTCACCAGGAGTCATTCAAATCGTGCACACCTGTGTTTAACACTATTTTCAGAACAACATTGATTGAATTGTTTGACTGAAGATCAACTGAACTATTCTATCCACTCATTGCAACACTGAAATCAACTAACAAGTACGAATAGGAGTAGATCTTACCACAATCATTGAATGACATCAGAAGGTACAACAAAATGCTTCAATAAAATTTAATATCGTCAATCGTGGAATGAAATCAGGATTTTTAGCAAATTGTTATGTAAAATTTAACATTAGCAAATCGTTGAATGAAGTTAGGAGTTTCAGTAAATCGTTATATCAAATTTCACATTAACAAATCGTTGAATGAATTCAGGAGTTTCAACAAATCATTATATAAAATTTAACATTAGTAATCGTTGAAAGAAGGGGAATACTCATGAAAATCTTTTAATGGGCATTTCTTCTATGAATGATGAATCACTGGGTAAGACGTAAGCAACCATAGGGATAATCACATTAAATGCAGGGTTTGTACCAAATGGAAGCATTAAAAACGAAGAAAAACTCTCACAAAGCATTTGCAGAGATAATTTATCCAAGAAGGTACAAAGATCACTTTGCAGAGGTCATTAGAACGCAGAGCTCGATTTATAAAAAAAAAACGTAGAGGTCGTGTCAATATCACAGAGGTCATTTCAATCACAAGAAGGCTCAGTGACCAACAATCAACCAAGAACAAACAAGAGGGTATACGACTGACACGATCGCCCTTCGCTCATCATCCTCGCACAGGAAAGCAGGGCATTGAGATCCATAGGTATTTTAACGCTAAGGTGATGACTGTAGATCAGGATCCTGGCCAACTGCTTAGGCGAGGAATGGTGAGCTAGGGACGAAGGCTAAACCACCAAGAAGTCACACTCCACATATCAAGGTGGTCTAGACATGAGGGAAAATGAAGGCCATGGGAGACAAAAACCATCGAGATAGGCTAAGAAAAGTTTTCGTCCTCAATCTTAAAAGACAATTAGTTTACTTTTCCAATAAATAAAATCCCAGCATAAGTCCTAATAACATCTACCAAACATAAATGAAGAGAGTGTACCATTGCCTGATCGCCCGCTCCGAATGATGTCCCATGCGCTCCGTGAAACTCCCACTCGCTGACTGTCGAGACTTCACTGGTACCTCCTAGCCAATGCTAGGGGTACTCTTCTTCCCCCTTAGCCCCCCAAGTCGCAAAGGGGCCACACACACTAACCAGAGATTTCTTCTAGCTCCCAACTCGTCTCGCAAGGTTGAGCTACCACTCCTCTCTGATCTGGGTATCCCCAAATCCCACAAGTAAATCAGTCAAGTAGATATTTCTGCAGCGTAACGTTACGCAAACAGAAGATGGTCCTTCATCCTTCTCCTTCCTTCATTTTATAGAGTTTCAAACTTCCTTTCTTTCCTAAAATCTCATTTAATTAAAGTTTTTAGAAATAAATTCCTAAAAATTCTTCTCCGTACAAGTGTCACCCATCCCCTTCATTCCTCCATTATTTAATTTCTTTAAATAATTAATTATCTTATTTCCCTCACCCACCTAGAGTTACTCCTAGAATCACTCCTTGGTGTCCCCCAAATTCCCTTACAGGTTTTAAAGGCTTTCCCTATTATGAAATTTCTAATTCAGTTTAAAATTAGAAATCTCTTAAATGGTAGATTCTTTACTAAGTTGACTTTCTTCTTTTTCCCTTAAGTTCCCCTTTTTCCCTTTTTATGTTACCGCTTTTCCCTAGTTTCCTATTTATTTATTTATTTATTTTTTCCCTCTTTCCCCTTTTTACTTAGAACTCAAAAAGGCAGGTGTGAAAATTAACCCTTTTTCCCTTTTCTTATTTAATTAGTATACTTTAATTTATTAAGGTAATAAAACAATTAATTCCCTTTTTAAATAATCCCACATAATTCTTTTTTTTTTATGAATAAATTAGATTTCTTACTCCCTTCATGTTACAAGATTTAACGAAGATCATAATTATTATTTAAGTTGTTTTTATTTTTATTATTATTATTTTTTTATAGAAGACAAAATTTTACCACTAGCGTAATTTAGACTTAGGCCTTAATTTCGTACTGGGCGACATTTAATTAGGGAAATTGTTTTAAAAATTACTTAACATGTTATTTGTCTTAGGTCCATCTAGGTTCATCCCTCTATCATCAACAACGCGACGTGCCCTTCAGGACGCACTAGGTGCTCCAAGGGTGCCACTTGCCTCATCTGTTCCCTTGCGCGATGTGCCCTTCAGGATGCACTATGTGCTCCAAGGGTGCCACTCGCCTTAATATGTTTCCGTTGCACGACGTGCCCTTTAGGATGCACTACGTGCTCCAAGGGTGCCACTCGCCTCTTGAATGATTTGGTAGACATCAATAACCCCTAGAGTCAACACTTCGCCAGGTGAACTTGTGGGAGACTAAGGGCCTCTAAGGAATAAGTCCCCCACCTTATTGCGCACCCCCTAGAATCATTGTTAGCGACTATCGCAGTTTTCCCTCATGGCATCGTGGGTCCTCTCGAACTAGGTAATCGTTAACCTACAGTTCGAGCCACGACGGGAGTGCTAGTAGGATGTGGCAGGGCTGTTCTCAACACCTCTCCCTCAACATCTCTGGTAATCGTGCGTGACCCCTTTACTCCATATGTGAGTCTGGTCGGCAAGCTATCGTCAGCCTGCATCATCAAAAAATCATGTCAGAATATATCCATATCATATCATCTTAATCAGATGCACTAATATCACAGTAAAACAATCAAACCCCAATGGTACACTCCCCGACTCGATCTGGATTCCAAGGGGTTCCATCGATGTCTCAACATCCTCTAGGTCCGTAATCCTGCACACTCAATAAAACCGAGTCAATAGCACCTGTCTATTTCAAAGCGGTAAAACAACATGGCATCAACCCATAACGCCTCATAATCAAAATCAAAAGTTTTAATAGCATAATAATCCGGATCACTTGTGAGCAAGTGCCCTCAAAGAATAAGTTCGCTCAGTGCGCCAGAGCGGGATGTTACAATTTGATCTGCTAAGAAATGGGAATAATTGAATTTGGTCATGGGTTTGGTTGTAATTGGGAAAATGGATTCCATAATCCCCAATACAAAATCATCGACCATCAAGTCGTTATCCTTTGCCAAAATTACAGAGATCATGGAAATAATTTTTGTGAAATTTCCGGAAACAAACTCAATTCAATAACAACATTGTCTATGGGAACATCATGCTTCCTGCAAAAATATGACGGTAATAGGGAAACACTTTCTTAAAGTTTTATTTCTATGAAGATTTTGGTTGATACAAACTCATTTAATACCTCACTATGAGGGTTTAATGGCCACCTAAACATTTCAGCGATGGATAGAGGGTTTTTTTCGATGAGCACAAACCCATCTGTGAAAATTATGGCTCTTTTAGTGGAAATGTAGTTTTAGGTGCACCAAACCACAAACTCAAGGGGAACCAAAAAATTCACTAAATTAGATTCCTAGGCATGGTAGTGGTCAACTGAATCCCTAAAATTCTAGTCATCTTCCTATCTAACTCAAAGCATCAAATGATAAGACATAATACAAAATATCCTTGTCCTTTTTGACCAAATATTCCTCTTCAGTAATTAAAGTTTTCTTTGCTTTACTGGGTTGATAAGACTCCATTTTAAATAACAACAACGTAAAGAGTTAAGGGAACTGTAAATGCCCATAGAGAGAATTGGTTATAAAGATTCAGACTAGAACGAAAATGGCATATGGCAATGGAGTTCTTTATTTGGTGTTCGAGCTCTTAGTTAAAAAATAAACCAACAATTTTACTTTTTTCCCATTAAAAAAAATAATTGAATACATGGCGGATTTTTATTGGGGAAGGATATATTTAAAATTGAAATAAATTCGACCTTTACCTTTTTACCTCCTACTGATGTCATAGGAGACACGCGTGGATCCCATGCCAATTACAGGGGGGGTTGGGAATGGTTATCTTAACCATAGGCCGGGGT
>ML782508.1:236363-260799 GCA_009831015.1 Picea engelmannii
TTTCTTTGGAGTAAAGGAGGTAGAGTATTTGGGTCATATTGTATCTCATGAAGGTGTCAAGGTAGACCCTAACAAGATTAAGGCCATGATGGACTTGCCGATTCCCAAAACATTGAAGAATCTTAGAGGATTTTTGGGTTTGAAAGGTTACTACTGCAAGTTTGTTCATAACTATGGAAGAATAGCAGTACCTTTAACGACACTAACTAAGAAGGATGCATTTTCATGGAATCCAGAGGAAACTAAAGGTTTTGAACAACTTAAAGAGGTGATGTGCAAAGCTCATGTCTTGACCACTCCAGACTTCACAAAAACCTTTATTGTGGAATGTGATGCCTCGGGAAATGGAATTGGTGTTGTCCTAATGCAAGAAGGAAGGCCCATGGGTTTTTAAAGTCGACCACTCAAGGGAAAGGAATTACACAAACCCAGCTATGAGAAGGAAATGATGGAAATACTACATGCATTGAAGAAATGGTGTCCTTACCTAATAGGTAGGCAATTCAAGGTCAAAATAGATCATGATAGTCTTAAATACTTCTTGTAACAAAGACTATATTCAGAAGAACAACAAAAATGGGTAACCAAGATATTGGGTTATGATTTTGAAATCGTCTATAAAAAGGGGAAGAAAAATGTTGTGGCAGATGCACTCTCAAGAAAGGATGAAGATGTTGAGGCCTTTCTCTATGCTATCGCGATCATCCAACCCGATTGGATAATAGAAGCAAGGGATGAATGGAAGAATGACGAAAAAATGTGGTCTCTCATTCAAAGGTTGTAGTAGGATTCCAGTGCATCAGATACATTTACATGGAAAAATACCCTACCGAGACAACTCGCAAGCCCAAATACCCTTGCAGGATTTGTAAGGGTGAACATATTCTTAGGGAGTGCCTTGGTATTTCCAAGGTCTTATAAGTGTGGTATACGGGTTCCCAACAACCCACATCGCTGGTCTCTGGACATCATGATGATGAAAACCCATCAAACATTCATAGTAAGGTTGGAGAAAAGAAAATTAGAGTCAAATTTCCTTGTAGTTTATGCAAAGGGATTCATCAAACTCACCTTTTACCTCGTATGGATGAAGCCTGAAAATTGTTGGAAGATATTACTGTTGTCCAACAAAAAATTCCAACCGGTTATTGTAAATTTTCTCCCAACCCATCATTGGTTGATAAAGAGGTTGATCCAATCCCATCATCGGTCTATCCCACTCTTCCCTTGAATATTGAATTTCAAGTGGTTGATATGAGACCATCTTCATTCAATCCCACTCCTCCCTTGAAGAGTGAATTTCAAGTGGTCAATCCAACACCGTCATTGATCGATCCCGCTCTTCCCTTGAAGATTGAAGTTAAAGTGGTCGATTTGATTCCATCATTGGTCAATCCCACTCTTCCTTTGAAGATTGAAGTTCAAGTGGTCAATCCAACACCGTCATCGATCAATCCCACTCTTCCCTTCAAGAGTGAAGTTAAAGTGGTCAATTTGATTCCATCATTGGTCAATCCCACTCTTCCTTTGAAGAGTGAAGTGGATGATGCTCAGCTTTTTCTCATCTCTTTATATTGTTCTAGAATAGGGGGAATTTTACCCATTCCCACAGAACCCCCTCCAAGTATTGAGGTAATTTCCTTTGATTGGAGTAGAATGACGGGACCTCTCCTTCCTTCCTACTTGCATTTCAAAATCATTGTGAAGGTTTGAAATATAAACATATTTCACACTATAGTAGATGAAGGTGATTCTATTATTATTTTATCTTCAACCACTTGGCAAGCTCTGGGTTCCCCTCATCTTGCGCCTGTTACCCATAATTTGTTAGCTTTTGATAGAAGAGATAGTGAATCTTTAGGGATCCTTCCTCTGTTAACGGTTAGCTTAGGAGGGAAAATTGTCCATATTTATGTGATGATAGTCCAAGGACCCTTGGATTTTAATTTACTCCTTGAGAGAGACTATGTGCATTCCATGAAAGATATCGTGTCCACAATATTTTGAGTGTTGTCTTTTCCTTATAATGGAAACATCATGACTATTGATTAGAGTTCATTTATTATGCCTGATCATCGTATGACTTCCTACCATATGACTTCCCTAAATGTTCCAAATACAATGATATCCACCCCACCACAGGTTAGTTATGTGGAAACATGTCCGATGTTTTCAACTATCGAAGAGAACGAGCCTCTCACAATATGCTCAACTTCTTCTGACCAGATCCGATAGTTGACATGGTGATGTCTTCAATAGGGTTATTAGAGCCTAATCTCCCTACCCCTACTGCGACCCTCAATATGTATTCCTTCTAGAGCATTGTTCTTCCATACAAAGAAGATCTCTTGGAATCCATGATCGAGGTATGTCCCTTGACATGTATTCCTTCCAGAGAATTGTTCTATGGGAATCCATGATCAAGTTGGATTCATGAGTATGGCTTATTTTCTGATTTTAAGATCGTTCAAAAATGAAACTAGTTGTGAGAGTAGTTCTCTTTTCTATGTCAAGATCATTAAAAAATGAAATAGAGAGTTACTAACATCATTTTTCTTGTCTGTTTCAAGGTCATTAAAAAATAAAATAGAGTTTGGGAATCGAAATGAAAGGTTATGGACATAGTTCTATTCCTGTGTCAATCTCGTTAAAACATGAAATAGTCATCTCTCTCATTGAGTCGAGTATTTCACTAGAAATCCTACATGAACCTTCATTTCATCCACCTGGGTTAGTTGATCCTCTTTCTTACTCCCTCTCTAGTGAACATTTTCCTATTAGTAACTATGTTATAGAAATTGGCAATAGGAGAAGAGTCGGTGAATGAAATGAAGCTTGGGGGGCATGTCCCTATCCTCTGGACATCATGTTGGAGTTAAGTCATTATCTTCTCAAGTTGGGGGAAAATTACCAACCCTCCATGGGTATCCTCCCTTGAAACCTTTTGACTTTACATTAGGAATTTTCCAAGCATAGTTAGTTTTCAATTTTAAGATCATTAAAAAATGAAATTGGTTCCGAGCATAGTTATTTTATAGTTTCAAGATCATGAAAAAATGAAACCTACCCAACCATAGTTTTAATTTGTTTTCAAGTGATCCGGATTATTTTAGGAACAAAATGAAAGTAGAGATATTACAATGAAATACACATAAAAATTGCCAGAAACAGAGAAATACAACAATACATGATTTCTATTAATGAAGGAAATGTACAAACACTGTAAAAATATAGAGTGCAAGACTCGCTAGAATGGTGACAACTTTATCTCTGAGAAGAGATGTGAGGGATATGATCATTTGCAAGAAGATGATTACAATGAGGCTCTAAAGGAATTTTTATTATAAACATGAATTCCAAAACCCTATACATCCAAAAACCTAACCCTATGAGATGAAGTGTCAAAAGTCATGTGGGCCCCGTTGGGGTAAGTTAGTACATTAACTTCCTGGGGTCGTAAATTTTGTATACGATCTCTCTTTTAGGCGCATGATAGCCTGTTGGAAATTTATTTTCATGAACTATGAATTATGCCATTAAAATATGACTTTGTCTACAGTTTGACTATGGAAAGCCCAAAAAACTATGTTTAGAGCCCCAAAATGGCCCTAGCAGTACTGAAAGATGTAATGAAATGAAAACTTTCAAAATAATCTAGTTGGTTAGGTAGGAGGCCACCAATATTCACTTGGATGCTGAGTAGGGATTCAAGACAACCCCATAAGTATAGAACCTACAATTACAAATAAATTTCCCCATTACAGAGAAATGTGTTGAACTGAAAATTGTTAATATGAACCAGTTAGAATTTGGAACATGTGGGTGGCTACCAATATCCAGTTGGATCAATCCTCCCCCCTTAGAAAGCTATGGTATCCATTTCATTGAGTGCTCGAAGAAGAGGGAAAAGCATTTTCTGAATCTGAATCTTGGTGAGCTACGTGCCTTGTTGAACAAGTTGCATCACTTGGTCCGTCGAAGGCTGTCACAAACCTGTTGCTGGCGGGGTTGAATCTGTTCCACCAACCTGTTGTCTCTAGGCTTGATGGGGCATTGTATAAGCACCATTGTAAGTGAAGAAACAATATCTCCTTTATCTTCTACAATATTCTTCTATTGGATAGAAGGTGTTAAGGCTACAATGGTTGTAGTGGCCTTTGCATCCTTTGAATTGATTGTGAAGAGGACGATTTTTGCAGTATGAGAGATTACCTTGTGGCACTGTTTTGGTGGAACAATAGTCATAACTACCTCTGGTATCCTGTAGAGATGACCCCCCAGAGTAATAATGACACTACGGGGTCAGGACTCATAAAAAACATGGCGTTTCCACATATATGGTTGGCCCAAAACAACATCACATAAATCAAGAGGGGAAACATCACACACTACCTCATCCTTGAAGGGATGGATGTTATAGGATAGGAGGAACTACTGACTCACATAGAGATTGTTAAATTTTAGTGATGTTATTAGATTATTTTCAAATTACATGAGAATTCAATGCATTTAAAAAACAACAACATAAATAGGATCACTGAAAGAAACACAATCACAAGGTACACAATATTTTATCCCGAGAAACCCTCATGGGGGATAAAACCCATAAAAAACTTCCTCAATAATAGATTTCCAATACAATTCCAATACTAAGACCAAAATACCAAGAATAAACCAAGAATGAGCATGCAACTCTCTTCTCCTTCCTACTGCAACTGCCTTCAAGATATGTACACTAGATGAGTGAGTGTGAGAGTGAGAAAGTGAGGCACCATACTCACATATAAATACTAGTTGAGGAGGTGTTAGGGTTATGTATCTTCACATGGTAGGGATGACTTCTTCTAGAAGTGGTTAAAACTACTTTATAAACACTAGGGGAAGACTTTACAAATACCACCATATAAATATGGTTTGACCAATCCACAAAAGGGGATTTGACCTTATACAAGAACCGACATGATCAATCGACAAAAGGGGATTTGATCTATAAAATAATAACTCAAATATAATTAGAATATTCTTCGGAGTTACAATATTTCAACACTCCCCCTTAATGAGAAGGGTATTCTACTAACATGGCCCAATACAACATCATCAAGAAAAGGATAGGGAAAAATCATCATCAACATATGGAACATTGACTGACACATCTACAAATCATCGAAAGTTTTTCTCATCATCGATATCATCATCGTTTAGATTATGGAGCTAGAGTAACATCATCATCATCATCAACAACAACATTAAGTTGAAACATCAACATCAATAGCATGAAGCTAGAACAACAACATCACGAAAAACATGAAGTTGATACAACATCACCAACAAAACAAGGCTGAAACAACAACATCATCAACATATGACAACATAATGAGGCAGGTGCATCAACGACAACATTTGTTTTATTCTGATAGACCATCCTTACCAGACCTTCGAGATATACCTAGGAATCATAAGATTCCCTAGGATATAAAATCCTAACAAGATACCATGTGGTACTTTGACATACCTTCCTTACCATACCTTCGGGATCTGCCCAGGAATCATAAGATTCCCTAGGATATAAAATCCTAACGGAGCTACCACTAATAATTACAAAAACCCATCCCTGGTCCGTGGAAGGGGTTCTCTGGTTGGATAATTCTCTCATTTGTTTTTTTCATTTGTTCACTCCTATTCCCATCCCCATTCTAGTGCTATTGTTGGTCACCTCACACTCATTCACCCGATTTTTTCATTGTTCATCCTCTCTCATGGAGTCTACACTCCATTCATTCCTTCACTCACTCATATTTCCTCATTCGGGTTTGGCTTGGGAAAGGAAATTGGACCATTGAAGAACAACCATGGTTTTTTTGGCTGAAGATATTTCTGGTGTAATCCAACCATGACTTGAGGCTTGGATGTCTGATATGCTTGGCCTGTGTTTATATTTTCTAACAACTGGGAGTCCTGAGAGTCTGAACATGGAGATTCTGAACCAACTGCATTGTAGCCCTGGAAGGAGAAGGACTTCCTGAGGGACTGGATGACAGAGAAGGGTGGAGGTCCATTCTCTTGGGTGGTGAAGTCTGGGTAGAAGAGAGTTGGGCAATTGGATTGCTATGAGTGCTGGAGAAGCCTGTGAGAGCTTGAGTAATGACAAGTTTGGGAATCCAAGTAACACTCTGGAACCGTCCTTGTAGATTCATAGCCCTAGCTCAGGGGTGACATTATTGTTGAGACTTGGAACAACAATGTCTATGGTTGGGTGGAACATCCTTGGTCTGAAACCAATTGGTATCTTCTTTTATAAAAGATAAGTGCTCTCTGCTATGGTTTCATTTGCTTGTGTATTTATTTCCATTGTATATTAAATCATTATATTTTATATTTGTACTTGTAATATGCATGCTTTCTAGTTAATGTTGTGCATGGTATATTGTGCATGTATTTTATGTTGAAGTATGAATCTTAATCATTGCATGTATGTATGTCATGCTTCTTTATTAATTAATTGTTATCATAGATTCAAAATCAACCAAGAGGTGCATTCTTGGTGTGTCATGCCCGATCTGTGGGAGGATGGGTACGTAACAAATTGGTATCGGAGCTTCTGGTTCAAACACCGGACTGTTACAAGCCAGAACAAGTGTGAATCAGGAAGATTCACTGTCACATATTTTATATATTTGTGCTAATTTGGGAAAAAATGGTGGAAACATTTGAGGGAAATCCCCCAAATTCGTGAATGGATGTGATTTTGAATGATTCTAGGATTTTCTAAGAAGTTAATGGATTCGATCTGTGGAGCCGAATTTGACTTAGAAGGTCAAAAA
Organism: Picea engelmannii; assembly: GCA_009831015.1. NCBI lineage: Eukaryota > Viridiplantae > Streptophyta > Pinopsida > Pinales > Pinaceae > Picea > Picea engelmannii. Next base: position 243,185 of record ML782508.1, read on the forward strand.
ATTTGAGTTTTAATGGTCATTATAATGCTAGACAGAGTTTGTAGAATTGACAGTTGAGATCGTGTTCGATCTTGGATCAATAGTCTATATTTGTCCTTGAAAATTTTTAAAAGTTCAAATGTTTACAAATTTGGCAAAATTACCAAATTGATGGCTAGGATTGATTCATTGATTTGAAAAATGAGGAACATCGATGGTTCATATTCGTTTCGGATGTTTAGGGAGTTGGAGAAAATCAACAATCAAGATCATCTTGGTTGGTAGATCAATGACCCAAATTCACTTGGGATTTTGTCAAAAATTCTTAGTGTGGAAGTTTGCCAACAAAAATCGTCAATCACTGATGGTTGTGGATCGTTGATTTTGGTGAAGGGTTGAAGATCGACCAAAAAAACTATATGATCAACGATGAACGATGGTTGGGGATCATAAGATTCTGGTGAAGTTTTTTATTTTATTTTATTTATTTATTTATTTTTCTGGGCAAACAAAATCTCTAATCATCGATGACCGATGGTCGAGGGACGACAGATTCTGGTGATTTTTTTTATTATTATTTTTATTTTTTATTTTTTTTCGGAAAAGAAAATCTTTGATCGTCGATGACCGATGGTCGGGGATCGACATATTGAGGTGAAGTTTTGTTTGTTTGTTTGTTTGTTTTTTTTTTCTGGACAAAGAAAACCTCCGAAGTCCCTAACTCTGTAGTAAATCTGGACCATTCGTGTTTAAGGACATGTGTCCATAGATCAACGTATTCGGGAATTCAATGTTTAGGGGATTTGTGGTGTAGTCTGGAGAAGTCTCTTGAAGTTTCAAAGTTCTGAAGTCCTGAAGTCATGAGGAACTGGAGTGACGTGGCCTGCTGACATCACCTAGGGTGACATGGACACACTTATGCTTACCACGTATCACCTTCTCTCATGTTTTTCAAAGATCGTTCATGCTAGTTAGTATATGACATGTGTCACCTATTAGATAGGACCATGTGTTCGTGCCTTATTTTATGCCATGTATCACCCCTTGGTGCTTAGTTACTGATGAAGACTCTGGGAGTTCGCCAGTTCATCATTTTGAAGGAATGAAGTGTGATTAAGGTGAAACCCCTCAAATCTTCAAAGAGAGGAGTAAATCCTCACCGTTTATCAGGAGAGGACACATGGCAGTAGATCCCGTAGTCCAAATATTTGCAACTTTGGAGGATTCAAGGAGTAAGTAGTTGGGGTCAAGGACTCCCAAATTACAGAGTCCATCTTAGCTATTGATTGTAGTAGACACGTGGCGCAAGATCTCAAGGTCCAAAGACTTGGTATTCTGGAGAATTTTAGTTACAGGTTGCTTTGAGTCGAGAACTCCCGAAGATCATAGTTAATCTCAACTATTGATAGAGAGATGATATGAGGAGTAAGGAAAGGACCTTTGGTATTTCACACTCTGGGAGATCTTTGGAGAGGTTCTTGGGAAAGCCCCGAAGCCCATAGTTGCAAAGAAGATCATAGTCATTGATTGGGAAAGGACACATGGCAATAGATCCTGCAGTCCGAAGACTTGGCACTCCAGAAGAGTTGAGAGTGTGGATAGTCCAGAACTCCCAAATCTCGTAGTCTTAGAGCTCCTGTTGATCGTCGATCTCATCCCTCGATCAATTTTAAACCATACGATCTCATATATTGTAATTCCAACACAGAAAAGCATCAGGAAGGATTTGGCCCACGGTTTTGAGCTGTGGTCACTTGGGAAAGTGGTTTGAAGGAAGCATTTGTGGAGAATTGATTTCTGTATCGGCCCAGGGATAACATTGAAGTGTTATTTATATATATTCTTCATGAGTTGAAAGGAATTGTAGAATTATTGACAAATTTTTTTTATCATATGCTTAATTCTGACAAAATGGTCACTCACACATTTTGCAGAATTAAGGGATTTAAACATATAATCTTAGAAATCTTATTGAAGAAATGTAATAAGGTGAGGGAGACTCTAGTCATGATAAATAGTTCGAAGGCGAGAATACCATAATTGGCAATGCAGAGACAAAATCCAACAGATGCAAAGGTCGAGGGGAGCAATAAACATTGCTAGAAACTGTGAAGAGCCTGGAAATAGAAGTGCAGATCTACAAGGAAGAAAATGAGAGGATTATGAGAGAGAAAAGTAAGATAAATGATCGATTGATGTAGATATTAAATCATTTGTAAGGTCAATCCAATAATGGCTCAAATGAAGAGGAAGAAGGAATGTGTCATGAAAGAAGGAGAATCCTGATCAGAGGAAGAAGGGATTCAAACCTCCTTTCAATAGAAACGAGCCTAATAAAAATCAGCAAGACTAGTATGCTAAGGATGATTCCAAGAAAGAAGACTCATTGGGAAAAAGGGGAATGCCAACAATCCAATGTTGGGGATGAAAAGAAGATTACTTGTACAAGGATTTCCCACACATAAAGGACATAGTGAAGACTGTGCACAACATCAAAGAGGCTACAACAGTCAAAGACATGAGAAGGATTTATCCATCCTTAGATGATCGATAAGAAGAATAACAATCCAACATGATCGAGGTGGAAGGTAATATCATAAATCATCTTGTTTCTATTTTAATTGATTCAGGAGAAATTCATTGTTACATTGATCCTAAAATAGTGGATAGTTTACATTTGGAGAAAAGTAAGCTTGGGAAATCAAGTTTGGTTCAGTTAGCCACTGGAAACAAGAGGATAATCCATGATATGATCATAATTTGTTCCATAATCCTTCATGGTGTGAATACCAATGCTGATCGAAATATCATACCATTTGGGTCTAATGATATTCTAATTGGAACGGATTGGTTGGACAAGCATCATGTTGTCCTAGATTGTGATAGAAAGACATTTACACGTCTTTATGGAGATGGAAAACAAAGTATTGTGAAAGGAGTTCCAAGACCCATCTCTATAAGGGAGATTTCATCCTTACAACTAAAGGGATGTTTTAGAAAAGGGTGTCATTTGTATGCAGCCCATGTGGAGGATCCAAAAGATACAAAGGGGCCAAGCCTTGAAGATTTCTTGATACTACAATAATTTGAGGATGTATTCCAATAAATACCAGGGTTTCCACCAAAAAGGAAAATATATTTCTCTATTGATATAGTACTAGGAGTTGCACTAGTGTCAAAAACACCTTACAAAATGAGTACGTCTAAGTTAAAAGAATTACAAATGAAGTTGGAGGAATTGTTGAAGAAAGGGTACATACGTCCAAGTGTTTCACCTTGGGGATCACTAGTACTCTTTGTAAAACAATATATTGACTTTCAACAATTGAATAAGTCTACTATAAATAATGAGTATCCTCTACCCATAATTGATGACCTCTTTGATCAGCTAAGAGCAGAAAATATATTTTCAAAGATAGATGTGAGATCAGGATACCATCATGTAATAATCAAGGAAGAAGACATCCATAAGACAACCTTTAAAACCAAGCATGGGCATTATGAATTTGTAGTGGTTCCATTTGGACTGACCAATGCACCAACTGTCTTTATGTGCTTAATGAAAGGAATATTCATAATTATTTGGATACGTTTGTCATAGTATTCCTAGATGACATACTTGTATATTCTAAGTCTGAGGAGGAGCATGAACATCACCTAATACTGGTATTGCAAGTGGTGAGGGAACATCAATTGTATGCCAAGCTGAGTAAGTGTTATTTTTATCAAGAACATATCCATTACTTGGGGCACATTATTTCAGAACAGGGTATAGAAATGGATCCAAAGAAGATTGAAGCCATTAGAGGGTGGCCAACACCTAGGAATGTTCCAGACGTTAGATATTTTATGGGGTTAGATGGTTACTGCAAAATATTTATAGCATGGTTCTCTAATATTATTCATCCCATCACTTATTTTCAAAACAAGGGAATTAAATTTGAATGGACAACAAAATGTGAAGAAAATTTTAATTCGTTGAAGGAATTACTTACTAGTGCACCTATTTTGAAGATTGTTGACCCAAATGAGAAATTTGTGGTATGTACATATGTGTGGAAGGAAGGACTTGGCGGAGTCCTCACTCGAAATGGACATGTCATTTGTTATGAGTCTAGAAAGATTAAGGAACATGAGAGGAACTATTCCATGCATGACTTGGAGCTTGCTGCTATTGTTCACGTGTTGAAGATGTGGAGAAATTATCTCATGGGAAAGAGATTTGAATTAAGAATAGACCACAATGGTCTGAAGTATCTTTTTGAACAACCAACTTTGAATGCCAGGCAAACAATATGGATTGAATTTTTAAGTGAATACAGCTTTGATATCAAGCATATCAAAGGAAAATAAAATAAAGTTGTCGATACACTTAGTAGAAGAGTGCATCTCATGCATGCTACAATTGTCAGTATGCATTAGTCGGACTTGAAGAGAAGAATTTTAGATGTTGTTTTTACAGATCAACATTACCTATAGGTAAAGGAAACCTTACAACAAGAGGAGGTATAACAGAAAGTGAAAGAGTATGAGATAAAGGAAGATGGACTACTTATGCATAAAAATAGAATTTATATTCCTAGTTCCAGAGAACTTAGGAATTTGGTATTAAAGGAAATGCATAATGTTCCATATGTTGGACATCCCAGTTACTAGAAAACAATTGCAGTATTAAGAAGCCAATTCTTTTGGCCGAGGGTGAAAAAGGATGTTGTTAATTACATCGCCTGATGTATGGAATGTCAGAGAGTAAAGGATGAGCATAGACACCCAACGGGTTTGCTAAAACCATTACCAATTCAAGAGAAGAAATGGGAAGTGATAACCATTGAATTTATAACTAAATTTCCCAATACAACAAGAAAACATGATTCCATCATGGTAGTGGTTGATAAATTGACAAAGGATACTCATTTTGTTCATGTAAAAACAACTCATACAACAACTAATATTGCAGAAATTTGTATGAAGGAAATTGCTAGGTTGCATGGGATACCTAGGAAAATTGGCTCAGACAGAGACAGTAAGTTTACTTCAAATTTCTGGAAGGGATTATTTAAAGGATTTGGTACAAATATGAACTTTATAACAACATACCATCCACAGTCAAATGGGAAGACAGAGAGGGTAAACTGAGTAATTGAAGACATGTTAAGAATGTATGTGATGGATAAGCCATATAAGTGGGAAAATTACATGCACTTGGTTGAGTTTGACTATAATAATGGGTATCAAGCTTCATTGAATATGAGCCCATTTGAAGCCTTGCATGGTAGAAAATGTAGTGCTCCAGTAAGTTGGAACAACCCAACAAATAGAGTGGTTCTTGGGCTAGAGTTGCTAAAGGAAATGGAAGACCAGATGGTTAAGATTAAGAAGAATTTAAAGGCAACTCAAGATAGACATAAGGTTTATTCCGATAAGAATAGGACATAAAGATAATTTGAAGTAGGAGAGCATGTTCTTTTGAAAGTAAATCCCAAGAAGAGATGTTTGAAGTTGGGTAGCTGTAAAAGATAGCAATCAGATTCTGTGGTCCATTTGAGATATTGGACATAATAGGGCTAGTTTCATACATGCTTGCATTTCTTGTTTCCATGAATGTTCATAATGTATTTCATGTTTCTTTGGTAAAGAAATATGCACATGATCCTAACCATGTTATTGATTGACCTCTAATTCAGGTAGAGACAGAGGGAGACTTTTAGGTCCATCCAGTGCGAATACTAGACATAAAAGTCAAAATGCTCCAGAATCGAGTAATAGAGTTGGTAAAAGTTCAGTGGACCTGCTACAGTCCTGAAGATGCTACCTGGGAGAATTAATATGCCACGTGGGCAGAGTACACACAAATTTTTGAATAAATTTTGGAATTTTGATTCATGTTTTGTATATGCACTGAGGACAGTGCCAAAATAAGGGGGATGGGATGTAACACCCCGGATTTTGAGCCCCCATATTAAATAATGTATTTTTACATTAATAAGAGTCCAGAGTGCCCAAAAAATTATTAAAAGGCCAGTGTGCCTAAGAAATCTAATGTGTGATCATTATTAATAATAAATGCATCGTTGGCTGCTAGACGGACAAGTACTAGAGTTATAGGGGGCTATGATTCCACAAGAGAGGGGGATTGAGGGGACAAGTGTTTATTTCAGTTTTTAATTACTCATTTTGTTTAATGGGGGGGGGGGGTTGATTATGTGAGCTCTTGGGGGGATGACCAAGAGGTTCTTGATCCCCACGAATTACCAAAAATCGTCCCTGGTCTGTGGAAGGGGTTCTCTGGTTGGCTAATTCTCTCATTTGTTTTCATCATTCGCTCACTCTCATTCTCGTCCCCATTCTGGTGTTGTTGATGGTCACCTCACGCCTTAATTCACCCAATTTTTTCACTATTAATCCTCTCTCGTGGAGTCTACACTCCATTCATTCCTTCACTCACTCATCTTTCCTCATTCGTGTTTGGCTTGGGAAAGGAAATCAGACCATTGAAGAAAAACCACGGTTTTGTTGGATGAAGAGATTTTTGGCATAATCCAACCATGATTTGAGGCCTTCATGTATGATATGATTGGCCTGTGTTCAAATTTTCTCACAACTGCGAGTCCTGAGAGTCCCAACATGGATATTCTAGAATAGCTACACTAGAGCCCTGAAAGGAATATGATTTCTTGAGGAACTGCATGATAGAGAAAGGTGGAGGTCCATTCTCTTGGGTGGTGTAGGCTGGGTAGAAGAGAGTTGGGTAGTTGGATTGTTGTGAGTGATGGAGAAGCATGTAAGAGCTTGAGTGCTGACTGGTTTGGGAATCCAAGTAACACTCTGGAACCGTCCTTGTGGATTCCTAGCCCTAGCTTGGGGGTGACATTTTTGTTGAGACTTGGAAGAAAATTGTCTACGGCTGGGTGGAACGTCCTTGGTCTACAGACAGTTGGTGTCTTATTTTATAAAATATAAGTTCTCTCTGCTATGGTTTCCTTTTCTTGTGTATTTATTTCCACTGTGTATTAAATCATTATATATGAGATTTGTACTTATAATATGCATGATTGCTAGTTAATGTTGTGAATGGTATATTGTTCATGTATTTTATGTTGAAGTATGAATCTTGATCATTGCATGTATGTATATCATGCTTATTTATTAATTAATTGTTATCAGAGATTCAAAATCAGCCAAGAGGTGCGTTCTTGGTGTGGAATGCCTGGACTGTGGGAGGTTGGGTACATTATAGTCCCCTTTTTACAGAGGTCCTTCCAGACTACACCAATCTTGTCTCATAAGTAATCAAAATTCACATGATACATATGATTGGTCAACACATCTACAACATTCTCATATGTGCCAACATATTGGATCTTTATATCTCCCCTCTACACCATCTCATGAATGTAGTGATATCATATATCTATGTGCTTCGACTTATCATGGAACACTGCATTCTCCATCATCTTTATACAACTCTGGTTATCACATAGAATCATGGTGGATTCCATCTCCAGATCGAATAGACCTGTCAACAACTTCCGAATCCATATGGCTTCACAACTGGCAGAACATGCTACAATGTACTCTACTTCTTCTTTGCTGAGAGCAATACTGTATTGCTTCCTTCTTTGCCATGAATTCATGGTTGACCCCAAAATAAAACAACATCCTGAAGTTCTCTTCCTATCTGAAGCACTTCCATCCCAATATTAATCAGTATAACCATACTGTAGAAATTTCAATACACTTAATGTATTTCCTGTGATTCTCCTGATCTAACAATTATATGCCACTGTTAAATACAAAATCGCTTCTACTATTATTCTTGCGGAAAATTAAACCATGATCACAAAGTGAAATATCAATAACACATAACACAGAAGTTTTTCCGGGAAAGCGTAAAGCTAAAAACCCCATTATCATATATTATGTATATCATGGATCATGAAACAATCTCATACAAAACTCTAATCCAAGATCTCTCAGTACAATACAATCATCTCACACTATCATACAAAAATTCAGCAAATACATGTGCCAATTCTCTATGTCTAGATAGCCTGCCTCCTCTGCACAATCCCTGCAATTAGAATTCTCACAATGAATTCGAATTGCCTAGTCTGCACATGCTCATGAGCATATCCACTGCATGTGTAATTGCATGAGTGCACTTCACTCAAATCACAACTGATAGCCAAACTGTCCCTTTCACCTGTTATCTCAACTAGGTCTCCACTGGATCTGACATGCATGTAGTTAACCATGGTGACTCTTCAGTTGCAAGTGAGTTCACTGATTTGAATTAATTAATAATTAATTCACTGAACTCTCACTAGTGCAAGTTTAGTTACAACTAGTACAACTGAGCTTAACTCACTTAACTACACTTATAACTCTGTTACAACTCCAACTCACTCAGTTATAAATGAGATAATAGATTAATATTTATTGTCCAATTTATTTAAGGGAAAAGTAAATTAGACACGTGTTTATTGTTGACTTTTCAACACATACAGTCTGAAGCCATGATCTCCAATATAATAAAGACCGTAATCCAACATACCCTTAAGGTATCTCATCACATGATTTCCATCTACAAGGTGAACATGTCTGGGTTCCACGAGATACTGACTCAAGGTGTTCAAAACAAAGAATATGTTTGGCCTGGTATTCGTCAGATACATCAATGATCCAATAATCCGTCTGTATAGAGTAACATCAACCAACTCTGACGAAGTATCAACCAAGAGATTCAAATTCATTTCCATGGGTGTTTTCATGGATTTACATTCCAAAATGTCAAATGTCTTCAATATTTCAACTGCATACTTCCCTTGGCTAAGGAATATATTCTCTGGGATATGCCAAACTTTAAGACCTAAGAAATAATGCATTAGGCCTACGTATTTCATCTCAAATTATGTAGCAAGCTTCTTCTTGCAATTTGTGATGAAATTTTCTTCTCCAGTCAAGAATAAATCATCCACATATAGTAGCAATATGACTAGATCATCATTCATAACCTTCAAGTAAATTTTAGAATCAAATTTACTCTTGGTAAAGCCCAAGCTTGTCAGGAAACTATCAATTCTACCATACCAAGCTCTAGGAACTTGCTTCAACCCGTACAAAGCTTTCTTCAACTTGTAGACATGAGTCTTCCTTAATATTCAACTTCAAATCCTTATGGTTTTTTTATATACATTTCTTCTTCAATAACACCATTTAAGAAAGTTGTTTTCACATCCATCTGGTGTAATTTCCACTTCATTTTAGATTCAAGAGCTATGATGGTTCTGATAGAAGTGTATCTTTCTACAAGAGCAAATGTTTCTTCATAGTCAATACCTTCCTTTTGAGAAAAACCATGATCCACAAATCTTTCCTTATGTTTTTCAATATTTCCATCTGCTGCATGTTTTATTTTGTATATCCACTTGGAATATACCACATCTTTGTTCTTTGGTCTGGGAATTACTTCCCATACATCATTCTTTATGATGGATTGGTATTCTTCTATCATGGCATCTATCCATTATTTATTCTAAATGGATTCTTCAAAGAAAGTAGCTTCCTTTTCTATGAGATCACACATCAAGGGCATATAGTTGGAGAACAACTTAGGTTTCTTGCTTTGTCTCATGGTTCTTTCTGGGGAAGCATACTTCTCTGCATCTTGAATAATTTCTCTCTCCCAAGATGTCTTTCTCTTGTGAGAGATTTTCATATGGGGAGGTTCTTGAGATTCTATCATATCATGATCTTCTGGAATCTCATCATCAGGGGTAACTCTAACTTCCTTCATGGGTTCTGCAACTTTGGGAGCTATAGGTTCCTCTTCATATACTTCTTCAAGCTATCATTTCCTTGAACTTTTGTGTGTTGCATCTTCATCAAAGGTTACATCATTGTTGATATGAATATGATGTTAACCTAGAAAATAAATTCTAAATGCCTTAGAGACCTCACAGTATCCAACAAATATTCCCTTCTTTCCTGAAGGATCCAACTCAGTTCTATTTTATTTTGGAATGTGTACAAATACTGGACAACCAAATATTTTTAGATGGTTTACTTCTGGATTCTTTCCAGTGAACATTTCATCGAGAGTTTTGAATCCAAGTGCATTATGGGATAATCTGTTTTGGACATATAATGTTGTTCTTGATGCTTCAAGCCATAAGTGCATTGAAATATATTGATCATGAATCATAGTATTTACTTCTTCCATAATCGTTTTATTCTTTCTTTATGCTACACCATTTTGTTGAGGATTATAGGGAGTGGTGAGATCCCTCTTAATCTTGACATCTCTGCAAAATATTCCAAATTCATTTGAAGTGTAATGTCCTACATTGTCTGACCTAAGTATCTTGATTTTCCTTTTGGAGATGTTTTCTACCAAGGATTTGAATTCCTTGAACTTTCCAAGTACTTCATATTTTGATTTCAAGAAATAAACCCAAGTCTTATGAGAGTAATCATCAATAAAAGATTCATAGTATACATACCCGCTTAGAGAGGTTGATGGCATTGGAACGCATACATATGAGTGGAAAAGTTCCAAGATTCCTTCTTCTTTACTGTCTCCCTTTGGAAAAGGATTCTTTATGTTCTTTCCTTGTGCACATCCCTTGCATACACCTTCATGATCAACCTTTAATTCTGGTAGACTTGTAACTACCTTGCTTACATATGGTGAGTCTTTGTAGTTGATGTGAGCTAGTATTCTATGCCAAAGTTCACAAGGACTTTCAATAGAGTGAGTCAAGGCTGCATTTGAGTGACCTTTTAACTTGTACAACCCACCTTCTTTTGTTCCAATAACAACTGCATATTCTATAGTTTTTCTTTTAGGCCTCATAAGAACTTCACCATCTATGAATGCAACTATGAAATATTTCTTATCTAGAACAGAGATAGAAAGTAAGTTCTTTGTCAAACTTGGTACATAAAGTACATCCTTCATTCTCATCGGAGTTATTGAATCAAGTTTGTAGGTGGATTCTCCGATTCCTTTGATAGGGTATTGATAATCATATCCAAGTGAAACTTTGTGGAGGAAGTCATTTTCTGTAAGTCTAGAAAGAATGTCTTTCTGACTTTTCATTTTCTTAGAGGCAGTGCTATCTATGAGCCAAGTATCCTCTCCAGGTGTCATAGATCCCGAGAGGGCTAAAAGCAAAACATAATATTCAATATATTCTTTAGTCAACTTCTTGGGTGGCTCATCATCTTCAGCTACATGTGCATGATGTCTTTTTTTATTTATCTTCTTGTATTATTCCCTTCTGTCAGGATAATTCTTAGCAATGTGTCCCATCTTATCACAATGATAACATTGATAAGAGGAGAAATGTTTTCCCTTTCTTTGACCCTTATGATATTTATGGAATCTCTTTGGAGGGTGAGATTATTTATGAAAGTGGGTCTCCTTTTGAAAATGAGACTTTTTATTTCCTCCTTTAGCATGATAAAATAGGTCTTGATCTTCATCTCTTAATAGGATGACTTCTCGGTTGGCTACTCCTGCTTCTTCTTGAACACATTCTTCCCATAAACTGTCAAACTGGAGTTTCTCTTTTCTTGCACAAATAGTTTGGATGAAGGAATACCAAGGTCTTGTGAGACCATTAAGAGTTGTCATTATAAGTTCATCTTCATCTAAGTTGTCTCCAATTGCCTCTAACTATTCCTTGAATTGAGAAACCCTAGAGAAACAATATTGAATTGTTTCTCCTTTCTGCATCTTTGTATTCTTGAGTTGGGTTCTCAAGTTCATCTTCTGGTTGATGTTCTTTCCTTCATACATTTTGGTTAGGGAATCAAACAAATATTTTGGATGATTCTTAGAATACACTTGAGGGATCGAGTGGTCTTTAATGGAATATGTAATTATTATTTTATCCCTAATAATATCCTTCTTGTACTTCTCTTTGGCTTCATCTTCTTTGGGTTCTGGTACATTTTATTTTATGAATTTTAGAAATTCATTCTCTTCAAGGATGAGTCCAATTCTGTACTTCTAGGCATGGAAATTTTCCATACCTTCTAACTTGTCAACAAGCTTGGTGCTTGCATACATCTTGACTTGGAGCTAGGAAAATGACCAGAAAAAGAAAGTGCTCAAAAAATGAATCTAAACTTACTAGGAGATGCGTTGGGATGAGGCGAGTTGGCTGGAGCTGAATGTTTCATACAATTCCAAGTTTTACCCCTTGAAACTTGATTTTCACAAATCTGGACTGGTACTTCTGGTACTGGTTCTGTTTTCCCAGTTTTCTGGTTTTTTGGTACCAACGAAAACTAGGGTTTGACTTTCTAGAGAATCTGGCCATTGAAAACGATTGCTCAAGATGCCAAAGATGCACTAGGGAAAGGAACACTTCCCAAGATAGTTTTTGATAAAAAAAATCTTCTTTAGTAAAAATCCCTAATTTTCTTGTACAACAATAGGGACATTTTTAGATACCCAGTGAAAGGTGCTCTATTCATTCAAGCTCTAATATCGTGTTAATTTTCAGTGTTGTTATTAGATTATTTCCAAATTACATGAGCATTTAATGCATTTCCAAAACAACAACATAAAGAGGATCATTGAAAGAAACACAATCACAAGGTACACAACATTTTATCATGGGAAACCCTCATGGGGGACAAAACCCAGAAAAAAATTCCTCAATAATATATTGCCAATAAAATGCCAAGACTAAGACCAAAACACCAAGAATAAACCAAGACCGAGCATGCGCCTCTCTTCTCCTTCCTCCTACAACTACAACTGCCTTCAAGATATGCACACTAGATGAGTGAGTGTGAGAGTGAGTAAGTGAGGCACCATCCTCACACATGAATATTAGTTGAGGAGGCACTAGGGTTATGTATCTTCACATGGTAGGGTCGATTTCTTCTATAAGTGGTTAAAACCACTTTATAAACACTAGGGGTTGAATTTACAAATACCACCATATAAATATGGTTTGACCAATCCACAAAATGATATTTGACCTTATACAAGACTTGACATGATCAATCTACAAAAGAGATTTGATATATAAGATAATAACTCAAATATAATTAGAATATTCTTCGAAGTTACAATATTTCAATAGAGATCTCGTCCCTGGTGAAGCCACCCGATGTTGCATGGATGCGAGTGTGGTGTTGTCGACAACCCCAATTGTTTGATGACCTCAACTGAGATGAGGTTCCTCTGGCTACCACTATCAAGAATGAAAAGAAACAGGGTCCCCTTCACCCACATCTGTGAATGGAAGAGGCGCTCCCCCTCTTCAGGATCTACTAGTTCTTCTGGTTGAATTGTTGCGACCACGATAATAGCAGTAGGGTCTGCGTTGATGATCTGTCTATTTTCAATATTTTATGGATCATACTACGAATCATGGTTCGGATCCTTGTATTTTACCTCGGCCACCTATGACTGTTTCGAGCAACATTCATCGGTGTTGTGCAATGGGCTTTTATGGAAGTCGCACCATTTCCTAGTGTCATTCTTCGTCTTTTTTTTACCCTTTTTTTTCCTGTTTCTTGGACTGGTTGTCAGAAGGATGTTGGTTAGGGCCATATTTACCATGCTTTGGTTTTTTTGGATTTGCAGACCCATAATCCCATTTGTTCTAGTGCCTACATTTCTACTCGATTTTGACAACATGTCGATAGGCATCTCCCAATGATGAGATGTTTAGGAAATCCATTTTGGTTTGGATTTACCTATGCAGAGCCCCATGGTATTTCATAACGAGATGTCTCTTAGAGTCTTTGATACCCATATTGGTGTGCAAGATATTGGAAGTATTTGTGAACTTTGGCATTGTTTGGCTCTTCTCTTACCACAGTGTGGTCCATCTCATGTATTGGTCTTCATAGTTATTAACATGGTAGTATTGTTCCTTGAATGCATCCACAAAAAAATACCAAGTGGGCTCGACCCCATATATTCCAGATTCCTCTGTGGAAATTTTCTCCCATTAAGTTTCCAACCAATGTTTGACATGGGGGAGATCCTTGAGGAGATCGGAAAAATTGTGAACAAATAAATAACCTTCTAGCAGATTCAACTGTTTTTCTAAGGCATCCGCATCTATCTTACTTTCAAATACGAGAATATAAAAATTAACTTGTACCTTGAAAGGAGAGGTTCCTCCAAAGTGGCCACTTGATGAAGATGCACGTGTTGCTATCGATAGGCGTTGAAGGATGTGGGAAAAATTCTCCATCATTTTGTACCTCGATCATTTTTCTTTTCAAGCCACAGGTTAATAGAATATTTTTCTCTATTTTTTTTCTTTTCTGCTACCATAGAGGATTTCTTGGCCGTGCGAGAGAGATTGTCCTAAAGAGAGATAAGCTCAAGACCCAACTTTCTATACTCATACCTCATCGGGGACATGTACTGAAAAATGATCAAGAGCAGCCTGCTCTAATACCACTGATCGGGATTATTTTCAGAACAGAATGAAAGTAGAGATATTACAATGAAATACACATAAAAATTACCAGAAATAGAGAAATACAACAATACATGATTTCTATTAATGAAGGAAATGTAAAGAGACTGTAAAAATATAGAGTGCAAGACTCACTAGAACGATGGCTTCTTTATTTCTGAGAAGATATGTGATGGATACACTCATTCACAAGAAGATGTTTACAATGAGGCTGTGAAGGCATTTTTATGATAAACATGAATGCCAAAACCCTATACATCCAAAAACCTAAACCTAGGAGATGAAGCGCCAAAAGTCATGTGGGCCCCGTTGGGGTAAGTTAGTACATTAACTTCCCGAGGTTATAACTTTTGCATACGATCTTTTTTTTAAGCACATGATAGCCCGTTGGAAAGGTATTTTCAAGAAATACAAATTATTCCATCAAACTCTGACTTTGTTTGTATTTTGACTATGGAAATCCAAGAAAACATTGTTTATAGCCCCAAAACAGTTGTAGAAGTACAAAAAGATGTACTGACATGAAAAATTCCACAATAATCTAGTTGGAATAGGTGGGTGGCCACCAATATCCACCTGGATACTGTGTAGGGATTCCAGACAACCCCGTAAGTGCATAACCTACAATTACAAACTAATATCCCTATTACAGAGAAACGTCTTGAACTGAAAACTATCAATATGAGCCAGTTGGAATTTGGAATAGGTGGGTGGCCACCAATATCCACCTGGGTCATCAAGATTGTGTAAAAATGAAACCAATACTGATATTAGTATTTTTTTTATTTCTCGTGCTCGTAAATATATGAGAATAGGTTATTGATCTCAATATTTGTTCTTTCTCTTTCTCATTAAAACATGATAATAGGTTACCAACTATACTTTTATCTCTTTTTTGGACTCGTAAAATCTATAAAAAAGGGAACTCTTTTGAGTCTCCTTTAAGATCTTTTTAGACTCCCTATACATGAAAAGATTGTTGAGTGAACTTGTTTCTTTTCACACTCGTTAAAGAATTTGAAAGAACATCTATTCAGTATTAGCTTACCCATTTTTTAGGCCGAGTATGATTAATTATGAAAAAGGAATACTTTAGTCAAACATGAATAGAAGAGTTCTCCTAGGTATTATTTTACACTTTTTGGGCTTGGGAGACTAAATTTACAAAAAGGTAAATCCTGGAGTTTTATTTAAGTGTTTTTAAATCTCCCTAAACATGAAAAACCATCAATTTTACTTTCTATGGACTCATAAAATGTACATTAAAAGACCCATATGGGACTGAACCACTCCTTCCTAGGCTTCATTAAAAATACTCTGAAGGACTCATATGGAGGATGATCTTACACTAAAATCATATCTTATCCTCTTCAATCTTGTGTAAAAATAAAGAGGCACTCACCAGAAATGGCGGGGAAAATTGGCAAGGGAAATTGTATTAAATCTATATTAATTTTTAGCAGCAAGTCACTCTTCAACATGACACTCTTTCACTCCTCGTGTCATATTGGGAAATCCACTTGTCTCTTGTTGGTCATAATTTTCTCCAAAGTTATATTTTGTTCTTTGATCCTCATTTTGAGTCAATGCTACCAAGACAATTTTCGTGTCATCAATATGTTCAAGAGAAGTCCAACCAAAATCTTTCTATCGCGTCATCCATTTTTTGCAGCATCAACTATCCGTGAGTCAGTCCTAAATCACTCTATAATTTGATCTAATCCAAATCCTTGTACCTGTTTCGTGTTGTTGATGGGGGATACATCAAGGAACTCCTGTGACATATCACTTCCTATCGACATCAACACTTTATCTAGGGAGTTTGTTTAGAAACTTTACAGTACCATTGGTACTTGCATGCCTTAATGGAAAGTTTTCTTTCCTTTGACGACATGTTTTCATCAATGACCTTCGATCAGGTGATTCTATGGGTGTTTGAATTTATATCATATATTCACACTCAATAGAATGTACTTATTTAAATTAAGGTCCATCGTCATCATTGGTGGTTCCTTTCGCATATGCTAACAATTTTCATCATTGACTGGTAATCAAATGGTTTCTACCATGTTCGACTTCGACACCTATATTCACATGGTTAGATTCGTACTATGGGATAGTGGAAATGAAGACCCTGGATCCTTATTGATAGATCCAGATTGCGATGGAGTATTCTAAGAATGTATTGTTACATATATCCATAATGTATGTCTCGTGGCTATGTTCAAATTTGAGTCATTATAACATAGATCCATAGTGTATTTTTGGTGGATATGATCATATTTGAGATATTTTGGCATGGATCCACAATGTAATTCAATGGCCATGACCTATATTACTTGACATGGGTCTCTATATGTAAGATATTATTCTTTGATTCATTTGTATTATGAGCATGAGAATTCCTACCTCAATGATGATATTGTAATTCCTTTTTTGTTGTTGACAGGTCTCCAACCGATGAGTTCTTTGTTTCAATACCCACACAACAAAGTATTTCATCTCTCACCCATTTCTAGCTTCATACTTTGGGGGGAATTCTGTTACACAATATTTTGTTGCAATCGACAATGTTCACTTATCCTCTATCATCCAGAGCATAAAAATCTTTATTGTTGAAGAAGAACCTTTATTTGGAAGAAGGAAAAAGGGTCATTAAAGCCCTATTTCAAGAGAGTTTCACATGTTGCACCATTGTAGCATGTGACACCGTTAATTGTTGCATGTTGCACCACTATAGGGTGAGAAAATGTCTCTCTTTTCTCCACTACAAGGCGCGACACTGTCTAATAGAGGATAAAAAGATGAAATTTGTGAAGTTTCTAGAAGAGAAGCTTAAGATATGACATTTCCTCCGATCGGTTTGGATATCACTCGTACTCCTGATTTGGGGAGATCTTAACCTCTCATCCTAACCTCCTTTTAAATCTATAAAAGGGAGTCCCAGGGATGATTTTAGGGGCTAAATTTCACTCATGGGCTAATTTTCCATGGTTTTTCCAAAAACGAAATTCGCTATTTTAAAAATGATTCACCCAAATTCTATAGGATAAAATTATTTTACCTTAAAAATCGCCAAAATTTTATAAAAACTATATAAAATAATTAGAAATTTGAATATTTTTACAAAAATATTGCCAAACATTTATAGTTGACATATGAAGGATTAGTAAGATT
>ML782508.1:274648-302024 GCA_009831015.1 Picea engelmannii
CTTGTACTTGAACATTTAAGTGGGGTAAAAGGAGGTTGCCCCCTCGAAGAGGCTTATTATCTGAAATTATCTCTTTTTCAAGGCGTTGAGTACTTTTGCTGAGGTTTTTATATGCTATATTGATGTTTGGTTCTTAACATCCTATTAGATAAATACTAATTTGGATCTACACATCTTGATCCCTTTATCAACTTTTCATTACATGCTATGTAGCTTTGCACTTCCCTCTCCAATATCTACCCTGCTTCCATGTTTATTAGACCCTAAAATTATAGTAAAAAATAGACCCACACAATATTTATTCATGAGATTTGATCTTCTTGTTAATATTTCCTTGAAAAAACACTATTTTCTTGAGTGTTCCCCTACTTATTAACAATATCATGTTATTAAAACTTAGCTCCTTTTATTATCTGACTATTGCACTTCCAAATGTGTCTTTATACCCCTTCATAGGCACTATCAAGAGCATCTACACCCTTTTTCACCCAATACTCACCTTTGGCACACACTTCTAACATCTGAAAATGTTCTTCCAAATTCACATTATTTAGAAACCTTCACATTGAGGAATTGCATGGTTCAAATAGTCCAATTTCCCTTTTTCTAGTAGATTTATAAAACAACTAGATGCTTCCTTAGAGAACTTAATCATTTTGTCATGTTTTCCTATGTATTACCTTTCCAATGGCTATACTCATTCCTTATTCTGATTTTTGAGCTGATATTTATGGCTCTTTGAAATCATCAATTTCACCCTTTTTGCAATTGTTTCATTGGTACAATTAAATATCAAAGGATAAATTATTCCTCTTGTAGAAAGAAATATGGAAAGATACAAGAAAACATTTATATTAGATGTTGATTGTACTCCTGATTTTGATTATACAACAACTCTCATATTTTGGATCTGATACTCCATCCAAATTTTGCATTAATATAGTTTTGGAAATTTTGTCCTTTTGCATTTCCTCTAGACTTAGAATTTTTAGTGAAAACTGGATATCTCCCAAAGGAAGAATAACTGGAAAAAACTTCATCTACAAAAAGTTGTCCAAATTGACGAGTAGATAAAATTTTGACCAAATAATTTTTTTTGGATTGGTGATCTAGGGTCCCTTTTCCTCCTCTGAAGATTTTAGAAATCCCCAAAAAGTGCCCGAGAATAATGGATTTTTCCATGTTTTGGCATCTCCATTCCAAACCCTTTTGAATTTTTCCAGAATCCCAAATGGGTATCTTCATGCCTACTTTTTGAGATATTTATAAACATTTCACCTTAATATAGGTCATGGTTATAAAGAACGACCCATATCTTCAAAAACCACCAAATTGCGTTTTTCAAAAAAATGAAGCCTAATTAGCAAGTGGCCCTCAATGGAACTCTTGTACACCTATTCACTATGGAAATAACCCATAAATTTCATTTGAAATAAGTTTTTGGTTCTAAACTTATTATTATTATTAAACTTTTCTCTCTTTCTCCTTCCCTTTCCCCCTCTTTCTCATGTTCTCTTCTTTTATCTTTTTCTTTCTCTTATATTCTCTCTTTCTCTCTTTTATTTTCTTCTTTCCTGTAGCAGTGAGTGCTTATATTTCTTCTTCACCAACATTATCTCTTCTATCAACGAGTTGGAATCTTTCTTCCTCACCAATACATGCTCCTTTATAGACAATCAAATATATTTATCTCTCGCTAATACTTTCCCTTTATTAACGATCACATATCTTTTCTCCTTGCTAATGTTTCAAAACCCAAAAGTATTTTCTCCTTCAACATTTTAGTGCTCGAAATTATTTTCCTCGCCAACGTTTTGTCACTGTATATTCTTTCCTTGCCAATGTTTCACCACAGGGTCTTATTTCCATGCCGACATTTCAGCGTTGTATCTTCTTTCCTCACCGATGTTTTAGTGACATGGGAATATATTTATTCACCGACATTTTAGTGAAATATATTCTTTCTTCATCAATGTTTCAACGACTTGGGAAGATCTTTCTTTGCCAATGTTTGAACGAAAGATCTTCTTTCTTCGCCAATGTTTTAGCAACTTGGGAAGATCTTTATTCACTGGTGTTTGGGGGAAATATATTCCTTTCTTGTCGATACACTCATTTATCGCCAAATTCAAAATATCTTCCTTCTCCGATACATAGCACAGAAAAATTATTTTCTTCACAAATATTCCCTTAATCAACCACTAAAATATTTTCCTCATTAACACTCTCTGTATCGAACATCAAATAACATTTCGACACTTTGTCATTTTCCACTTTTTTGAGCTCGCGACTGTCATGTCTATAAGGGAACCCAATAAATGAGCTTATTGGGAAAAACTCGACCCCTCCAAGCCACATTTGACCACTTAATTGACCAAGTTGACCTCTACAACAAGAAATATCTACATAATTTGTAAATATGTGGATTTCAAACCAATATCCTTTCTGCTGGGTGAATTAAAAATTTCCCCCAAACGCCTTGTTCGACTGCCACATATTTTTACCTTTTGTCTCTAGGATAAAAAACAACTTGTTGGATTCTAATTCTTTACATACCCATGTCAATTTAAAATAAAATACATCCAAAATTTTGGGACTTTTCCCGATTCCAAAAATTCCTTTCCTACTAAAGATGTAGTAGCATATCTACTGTCATGTAGTAGACCTTACAGGCCTAGTGCTACAACCATGTCTCTGATACTAATTGTAAAATAACCAACCTGTTGAACCCCTTTAAAATTTTCACTTGGACACGATAAAATAGGTAGGAAACACAATGATTGATTCATACATCTAATAACAATTATAAAAACACACAACACACAACATTCACATATTCATTTACACAATGGAATAAACAAGATAGAATATAACAAAAAACTTATCTTTAAATTGTTGAACCAACTAGTTGCATACATGGGATGTTCCTCCTAGCCATAGGTGTTGTTCTTCCATTCTATCAATACCAGGCCACCCCCAAGCTAAATCTATGAGTCCAAAAGGAGGTCTTTCCATATTGGTCATCCACTCTCCACATTTATTATCCCAAAAACCCAGGTTCTACTCCAACACCAATTCTAATCCACCTATTCTCTTCGCTTCAACCTGTATAACCCAAGGAATGGGATTCCCCTTCTATTCCAGTAAATCCCTTAGGCCTTCCCACTTCCCTCTATGGATCCAATGCACAAAGAATTACATTGGGGATAACAAAGTCCTTCTTCTCAGATATGCACATTAGACATGAATTTTTATGAAAAAACCATTTGAGAATGCACTTTGAATGATAGAGGTGTTTGTATGGAAATTGTTTCACATTCTCTTTAGTGGAAAACATTACTTGACACATTGGGCACATCACTCCATCATATTTTTCACTTTCTTTGAAAAACATAAATACTGGCATACCATTGAGTCCTATAGAAATAATATTGGGTAGCTCTTCTTCCTCCATGGGACTAATAATTACTCTATCCCCTCCAAGGTTTCTCACGCCAATATGGATCATTTCATATCTGAAAACAAAGTTATATGTACAGTCCTGTAAATGTTGATTGATCCAACGCCATGTGAATATGGAATTCCATACAACTTGAATGGAATAATTGACTCCTTGGTTATGTTGGCGATGATGTTGTATACATCCAACAACAATAATATTTTCTTGGAATGTAAATGTTGTGAGATAGTCTTTGATTTGAGTATTGAATTTGAAATGATCAATGTTCTCCCCACACCATTGATAATCTAATTCACGTATATCAATATTCTTTGACAAGATCTTTACTTCCCGAGGTTGGCACTGGAGAAATAAAAACACTGTATTAACACTCATAGTTGGCACCAAATGGTTATCTTGCAAGACCACATGACACTCACGTGAGAGTGTGCCTTCAACATCATGTACATTTATTTTCCAAAGTGAGTTAATAATTAATTATTTTTTGGATTGTATATATGCTTCGAAATCACTTTCATAATAATTCCCCTCTATGTTCATGGGTTGTTTCATCTCTTGTTGTGACCGTAATAGTGAAAAAACATGTATTGTTTCTGTAACTTGAGATTTTATAATAATTTACCTTAAGGATAATTCCCATCTATACCCATTTGTTGTATCATATCTTCTTGTAAGTGTCTGAGTGCAATCTTTTGTATCATATCTTCTTGTAAGTGTTTAAGTGCCAAAGAACACATTGTTGCTGTGGCTAGAGATTTTATAAAATTCCCTTTGTGTCTAAACCATTCCACTATAAATTACAAACCAAAATATATGGCATTCTTCACAAGTTCCTGTGTGACTTATATTTCATATACGTATCCAATTGACTGCAGAATATTACTTTCGTAAAATGCAATGTTGAGTCGTTGAACCTCAGATTTAGCTTCTTGTATAAACCCTTCCTTGTCACCTTGTACATACCTCACCTTGTACATACCGATTATGACAATATTTCAAAATCATTGCAAGTTTTTCTTCTCTTTCCTTTTGGATAGACTTCATATTCTCTAGTACTTTCATGATATATGTCTGGTCATCTTCAATAAAGAACACGAAAGAATCCATTGAAGCCATTGTAGGCTGACCTATATAGTGTTCAAATAAATCGCTTCCAAATAGCATAGCAAAGACGACTGTTGGGTATATCAGTGTTTCCATTGATACAACTACTTTTCCATGTGTGTCATATGATGCCCGTTGTGGTGGATCCTTGAGAACTTGGTAGGAATCTCCCATTTCCTGAAAATATTCTGCCACTTGAGGATCATTTGGATTTTTATCAGGATGAACTAGCCTGGCCTTCATGTAATAATGTTTCTCGATCTTTGTTTCTGGGGCCATGTGATTGACTCCAAGAACATCGTAGTAACCAGTTTCCTTAACCATTTCTACAGATTCCAGAATTTATGGAGAATCAGATGTGAAATTGATGTCCTCCATGACATCCGATTCAAATATGGATTTGTTTCTTTTCCCTGTATCTTTGATTGCCAGACGATTCTCGTTTGAGTTGTAATTGACAACAGAGGCAACATTGGCATGCTTTTTCTTTAGTTATTACCATAAAAACAATTAGATTGTCAACCTTAGGGTCTATCTTGGTGATAGAGTTATTCTTTTAGAGTTATTCTTGAATCACGATTTGGTTTTGGCAGAAACCCTCCTCGAAGCATACCGGGACTTCCTTCTCTATTAGTTCTTCCATCATTTTGTTCACATAATTTTTTATTTCTTCGAGAGTGTTGCTCATATTTTCCATAATTTTCATGTTTTTAAGAATGATATTTTCCATCTTGAATGCATGTGATTTTGGTTTTCACTAGTATTTCACTTTGATACCACTTGAAAGCTTAAGACTTGATATATATAAAAAGTATATTTAATATTTATTAAATTTATTATTCGTTGTCTTGTTTAATGAACAAAAATGTGTATAAATACACGTAGAATAATAGATTCACGTATTTTAAGACATGAATTTACATTACAAGAATAATTATTACATTAATAATATAATTAGTAATTAATAGCATTGTAATATACATAAAGTATATTACAATATTGGCCAAGAATCTCATAGTTGGGGTCTCTAGTAAATCACAGTTACTTGAGGAGTTCTCATAATGGCCTACGGAAGGATATTGAATCATTTCCTCAATAGGAAATATCAAATACACCTATAAAACCTTGATTTTGGAACAAAAATCATCCCTCATGGTTTTTCTCAAACAAAACATGGCTGGTTCTCTTTCCCAACACACTTCTCCTCTCTTGCTTCCCAAAAACATGTAAAAACTATACCAATAACCCATTCGAATTTCCTTTTCTTTTCATGCAAGTTTGACTCTCACATTTCCCAAAACGTGGTTGCACTTAGCCCGTGCTATTTGAAATTGGTGAGTTGAACTTTCCCACCTACCACTCTTATATAAATTTAATAGATCTTTTGATATTTCAAAGTGGATAAGCATTAATATGAAAATCGTTGAATTAATATAAATAGGTAACCCCTTGGACCGATTTTCTACTACATCTCTTGTGGAATCATAGCCCTTCATCGTTACCATCCTAACTGTATCGTAGCGAGGGATTATGATTTCTATTACTTATTCCCATGTACATTTTACATAGCTTGGCCCTTGACCAATTAATCCATAGAGTCTCTTCGAGCCAAATATATTGGCTCACTAGCCTAAATCAAATTTGCATGATTGTTGGGCTCGTGATTTGGTTGTTTTTTGATGATGATTGAATCCTTTTTGTATCAATATTATATATGTTATTAACCATTTTGAAGAAGTTTTCGAAGGATTTTGTATCAAATCATCATGGATTTATAACAGGTATGCGTAATTGATGTTTTGCAATGATTTTGAGTTAGATTTAGTTTTATTTGATGTTTATAATTATCTAATGTGTGATCTATGTGTAACAGGGAGAATTCACAGTCCGAGCCTCCACCCGGTACCTCATCCATCACTCCATATGACACTCCATCCGGTATGTGATCCGACACTCCATATAACATGTGATCTAACACTTAGAGCATAGAGGAGTTGGCAGTTGTTGCATTGACGACCTGTGATGGGTGAATCGACGACCTTGGTTTTGTGCCCCCTTGTGGCCTCTAGCTACTGAGCTCTTGACATCTCATATTAGTAAGTTATGCTAATCACTGACTGGCTCATTTAGTTTCTAGAAGCCAAAGTTGTTAGCAACTCATTTAATGAATTTGCTATTTTTGAGGAGGTCAACCCTTCCAGTGGTCGACCTCTCGAGATGTAAATTGCCTATAAATACCACCAATAGTGGAAAGACCATAGAAAAGAATTGTTAAGAAGAGTTTCATTGTGTAATTCAGAACTTCTCTACAACTTTTGTTCCAGATTTCATTTTTTTTTCATTAATGACATAATTGCATTGAGTTAAGACTGCGGTTTTCTATTGGAGAGTATCCACGACCTGCTCAGGGGCCCACCAATGGTCTGGGTGACTATACATTAGTATATATCGGTATGGGTCTGGCCCATGACTTGTTGGGGGCCAAACTATGAAGGAAGATGAAAAATTATGGACTACATCCGGTGGAGAGAAATCACTAAGACCTGAGATTGAGGAGTTCTCAACATCCATCTCAATAGATCCTTTATGTACTTCATAAATCAATCATCAAGAAGAAGAGGATATGTATGGCATGATGAAGGAGAGAATAAAAACTATTGTTGATGAACATCAAGATTGCATTGAAATTTGATTTCAAGAGGTCATCAGGCCACAATACCATTCTCTTCTTCAACACCTTCTGATGACAAAACAAGTAGGTTGGTTGGTTCTTCATATCCAGGTAATCACTATGGTAACTTTTTCATATGTGGATATGGGTATGTTTCTTATCTTTCTTCTCACATGGTTACATTGGAAAAGTTATTACACTCGAATAACAATTTTTATTTATTTTTAGGTAGGGTAGGATAGAAAATAAAAACTGCATGTTGTTAGTTTAGCCTAAAGTCTAATGCAACCTCATTTTACATTTTATTTTTAATAAAAGAACTATGAGATACATTTTCATGTCACTTGATCTCATTGATCTCATCAGTTTTTGATATTTTAGAGTGTGGTTTTTGACAAAAAGTTTTAGATATCGTTGCAGGTGTTTGTATCACCAAGAGTAGACAATTTCAAGGAGATAAAAAGGAAGTATTTTCCTTTAAAAATATTGTTATATTTGAACCTTTTTGTTTGCTAAGCATCAATCAAATAATGACTTTTTGTAAATTAGCCATATTTTTGAAAATATTTCCATCTTCTTCTTCTCAAGGCATCTTTAATGGCAGTTTCTCTTAACCTCCACCACTAGAGGATATGAGGAAGTGATACCTTAACCATCAAACTTAGAGTTTACTCATACATTTTCCCCAAGAACCCTGAGTAAGCGAGTAAAGTGTATTTATTAAAGAGTAACAAGGAGTTCTAATTAGTGGTTAGCCATGGAAACATCACAATAACTTAAAAAAAGAAGAAAGTGAGTTGAGCCTAAAGACACCTTTCTGTTCTTTCCCAATGGTACCATCCACTACACACTAAAAATGCTTGATTATACCATATCTTTATATAGGCCACATATGATTAAGTACCCCTTACATCAGGACAATCTCTAAGGAATATATAAAGGAGAGTCATCATGCAACATAAATACCATCCCAGTCTTAAATAAAATTTTCAGAGTTGTCTCCCCATCTTCTTGCCAAAAATCAATCTTTATATTAAGATCTTAAAAAATGGTGGACCAATCTTTGAGGGTGTAAGAGGCTAACCCGACGAGATACTTAACAGGTCTGTTGACAGCGGGTATCGACCTGTGGTATGACTAGGTAAACCCATCAGAATACTGAACAGGCTTGATGACAGCGGGGAATTCTACCTAGCGAGGATGATAATCTGACAAAATAAATAAATAAATACAACTCCTAAATCTTAAACTTGTCCTGATGTACGACATTACTTGTAGACAAAGCTAACAATAAGTATGCATGGTTAAGCTAAGGTCAATGAAATCCATAACTCTACCATTGGGAACTAACTTTAAGACTATATTAAGACTCTCTCGCCTACCCCTTCTTAACTATATGTAGGATGTTCTATCCTATAGGCAGGGCCATATTCTAACCGTCTCATCAGACTAATGTGTGAAATTTATCTCTACACTTATAAAGATGCAAATCTTAGGCTATTGGGAGAATTGACTGGTTCCCTATATTTTTGATTGTGAGGTGTCACAATACTTAGGAGTGGGGGAGGGGTTTCATGAGTTGACAAATGATAAATACTTCCTATCTATAATCCATGAGAAGAAGAAGTATAATCTTTGTAAAATTTATGTATATTCCTTTCATTATATGGGTTATTATATCAATAGTTATTTTTTATTGAATTGTTGAATTAGATACCACTGACATCACTGTGTGTTGTAAGCCTGTTGCACATTTTATTTATATATAATGGAAGACTTCTTAACTGGTTCTTTGTGACAATTACAGATCGATAACACATTGTTAAAATCACTACAGATCTGTGTTACACATCTATGAAAAAAGGAACAAGGTTAAATGGATTTGTATTGGGATAGGTATTTAGCTCAGTGTGGTTTTGATTTGGAGTTTTCTGGATGAGAGTCTAGGCCTAGGGATCTAGGCCAAGGTTTCCAAAAGATGAGTTTCAAAGATAGAATGGGGCAAGGTAGGTATAGTCAGTAGCATTTAGGATTTGTCATTGTGTATAGGGTAGATGCAGTGGGTTTCAACATGGGAATGATATCATGAATCCATTCATCAGAAGAAGGTGTAACATAACATGAAAATTGCATCCAAAAAATATAAAATAACTTTGAATTCTTCTTACAATATTATGAAACAATCATAGGAAAGCATGGAAGTGGAAACAAATTGTAGCAGAAGAGAAGAAAGTTTTGGAGGCCTTCCTCGATGTGTTTTTTACTAAAAAAGTTATGAATGTAAATATGAATATGTCCTCTACACCCTGGAGTCACTAATCCAAACAAAAACCTACATCTAACCCCTTCAAAATTGATTTGAAAACTAATTGTCCAAAAGCGCAACAACTATGACAGAAGCGCAACAAAAAATAGGGGTCAAAGATGGAGATATAACATTTTAAAAATAACAAATTTTATATAACGGGGAGAGGTTTTTGTATATACGGTTGTTTTTTAGACAAAATTCTCTTCATTTTTTGAAATTCATTCCTATGTTCTTGTAATATGTGCCGCAAAAGAATGCCTAAAATAGACAATTAAATTGGAGAATTTGATTTTCTAAAATAGGCCTCCAAGAAAGTTTAATATTTCCCACTATATGCTACCTGTGTAAATACTAAAGGAGGGTATTATTATTTGGTATTTCCTTATAAAAACCCTCCTTTGGTTTTCCAAAATTCATCTTTATTTGGTCAAAAACCTCTTTTGAAAATTATGACCAAAAAGAGGCAATTAAATTGGAGAATTTGATTTTTCTGAAATAGGCCTCCAAGAAAGTTTAATATCTACCAATATATGATAACTATGTAGAAAATGAAGGAGGATATTATTACTTGTTATGTCCTCAGAAAAAAATTCCTTTGGTTTTCCAAAATTCATCTTTATTTGGTCAAAAACTTGTTTTGAAAATAATGACTAAAACAAGAAATTAAATTGGAGAATTTTATTTTCCAAAATAGGTCTCCAAGAAATTTGAATATATCCCAATATATGATACCTTTGTAAACAATGAAGGAGGTTATTGTTATTTGGTATGTCATTAGAAAAAAATTCCTTTTTTTTTCCAAAGGTCAAAAACCGTCTTTGAAAATGATGACCAAAAACAGAGTCAAAAGCGCAGCGTGGTCTTGTAGAACACTTTTGAGTGACTATTCTTGATCCATTTTCTAATGTAGTAGTTCCCGACCATGTGTCTTTGAAGATTGATGTCTCTGTTGGCCTTTTTCAGGAGCATCTCCAGGTGTTCATTGACTCTGCCAAGACAATACTCTATGTCCTTTTCAAATTATGTTGCAATGGTGCCTTCAATGTCTTGTTGACACAGTGAAGGTAGTTACTCTATTTTCAAAGCTTGCCATTTCCGTCTATTAACTCATTTCCAATTTAATAATACCTTCAATTGTCCTTTATACTTCTTGAAAATTCCTGAGAAAATATATTCCCAAGTACAAAATAATGTGGTCAATCCTTATAACAATCTATTCCACCACGGCCTCATCAAATTGCTTGTCATAACCGAGTTGAAAAAACAGGGGAAGACATGGGATGAATTCCTCTATCAATTATCAAAGCCCCATATCACAGTCAATACCAACAATAAATCACTTGATTTAGGGACCGTTACTCCATCCAAGCCTCATTCTCCAAAGACTTCAAACCCTCCCACTCAAACTATCTCTTTGTCTGAACAAAAGACCAAGAAACATATTGATTCCCCTGTAGCCTCATCGGGGAAGAAAACTAAAAATCCTATTGATAATTCTCCAATGCCCTCAACACCTATTGATCCTCATTCCAAGAAGTTACAAGATGCAGTTTAACCAGATTTCCCTTTAGTCCCTATGAATAGAAGAGTTGGATCTTGATAGAGAAGTAAAATATGAACCCATTCCCTCTCATAAACCCTCTGTTACTCCTACCTCACAGATGCCTACACCAGATACCAAATATGATAGAATATCTACATCCATTAATGGATCCAAGCCCTCCTCTATGACATCTTATTTACTCCCATCATTGAGAAATTACAACAAGAAAATGATCAGTTGATGCAACAATTGGAAGAGCAGAAGACTATGGATAGGCATCTCCACCAAGACAATGCAGTCTTACAAGCAAAAGTGAATTCCTTCCAACGATTGGTTGATCAAATGACCAATGAAAATCGTATCCTCCGTGCACAATTGAAACATCACAAGAGGTCCAAGACAAATTCTTCGGGCAAGAAGCTTCTAAAGATAATCTATCCCCTCTTCAACAAGTCTAGTCATATTGGGCAATTCATTTTTGTTTGTAGTGGGACCTACAAATCCTTAGGCGTGGGGGTAATGTTGGGATTGTGATTTGGTTGTTTCATGATGATGATTGAATCCTTTTTGTATTGGTATTATATATGTTATTAACCATTTAGAATAATTTTTCGAAGGATTTTGTATCAAATCATCCTGACCTTATAACAGGTATGTGTAATTGATGTTTTGCAATCATGGATGATTTTAGGGGATAAATTTCACTCATGGGCTAATTTTCCATGTTTTTTCCCCAAGAAAGATTCGTTATTATAAAAATGATTAGCCCAAATTATAAAGGATAAAATTATTTTACCTTAAAAATCGCCAAAAAATTATACAAACTATATAAAATCCTTAGACATTTGAATATTTTTACAAAAATATCTCCAATTTTTTTATAGTTGGCATATGAAGGATTAGTAAGATTCACCAAGGTTTCTACATTTAAAAATAAATTTCCATCCTTAAAATCATCCATGTTTTCAATGATTTTGAGTTAGATTCAGTTCGATTTGATTTTTATAAGGATCTAAAGCATGATCTGCGTGTAATAGGGAGAATTCACAGTCCGAGCCTCCATCCGGTACCTCATCTGACACTCCATCCAACACTCCATCCTGTACGCGATATGACACTCCATCCGACACATGATCTAACACTCAGAGTGTAGAGGAGTTGGTGGTTGTTGCATTAGCGGCATGTGATGGGAGAATCGACGACCTGGGTTTTGTCCCCCCTTGTGGCCTCCAGCTACTGAGATCTTGACATCTCATATTAGGCAGTTATGCTAATCACTGAGTGGATCATTCAGTTTCTAGAAGCCAAAGATGTTAGCAGCTCATTTAATGAATTTGTTATTTTTAGAGGAGGTCGACCCTTCCTGAGGCTAGAGAATATTTTCAGAAAATCAGAGAAGCATTGGGAAAATCACTAGTTTTAGTCAACCAAAATTATGATAAGGGGTTTTTCATGTTTTCTTTTGCTTCTAAACATACTATAGTTGTTGTCTTGCTACAGAAAAATGATGAAAATTAGAAACAACCTATAGCCTTGTTCAATAGAGCTTTGAGAGATGCAGAATTAAGATATAATAAGATGGAGAAATAAGCATATGCCCTGGTTAAATCATTGAAAGCCTTCAAAGACTATATCTTGCATTCTGAAATGTTTTCTTATGTACCTAACAATGCTATTAAGGAAATTCTCACACATCATGATAGTGAGGGCAGAAGAGAAAAATGGATTTCCAAGATGGAGTATGATATGGAGATAAAACCCACTTATGGATTAATCAAATTACAAGGAAATTTATTTAAATCTTATGAAAACAAACATCATGAAAACTGGGCAAGGAGAAGATGAAGTACAAGAGCCATTTTCTTAGGTGGGTCGTAAGTTTGTTGAATCTGATTGGTACAAAGATATAAATTTTTGTCTTCGACACCTAAGTTTCTCACCCATATGGGACAAAGCCAAGGTTGGGTCTATCAAACTCAAAGTTGTGAAGTACTGAATTGTGGGAGAAAAATTATTTTAGAAGGACCCAATAGGAATACTGCTGAATTTCCTTATGGAAGAAGAGACAGAGGATATTATCAATGAATTTTGTAAAGGCATATGTGGATGTCATCATGCCTAGACAGCCACTGCATAAAAAATCCTCAGAGATGGTTATTATTGGCCCTCATTTTTTTCTAATGTAAACCGCATGGTTATATCATGCGTAGAGTGTCATATGTTTGCAGGGAAGTAAAAATTAAAAGCTCTCCCACTTAAACCCATCAAATCAAAAACACCTTTCCAATAGCGGGGTCTAGATTTCATTGGTGAAATTTACCCAAATTCAAGTGGGAAACACAAATAGATCTCAAAAACCACTTACTACTTCATCAAGTGGGTGGAGGCAATCCCCACTAGGGAAACGACTGATTCGGTTATCATCAAGTTCCTAGAGGAGAACATCATATCAATATTTGGATGCCCCGGGAAAATTATAACTGATAATTCCCAAGTTTTCAAATCTTTCAAACTATTGCAATTTTGTAAAAATTACAACATAGAGATGGGGCATTCCACTGCATAATACCCATAGGGAAATCAATTGGCTGATTCATCCAAAATAAATCTCATAAAGATCATAAAGAAGGCGTTGTACCAAAACAAGAAAGCTTGAGACTCCCACCTAAAATATGTAGTCTGGGCGAATAGGGTAAGAATCAAGAGGTCTCTCTCCAATGAAGTCTTCCCATGATGAAACTATTGCAATATGAAGAGGCAAAGTCATATGATATGCATAGGATAATCTGTCAACTGATTGAAGTCGAAGAGATAAGGGATCAAGTACAACTGAGATCTCAAGCTCATCAAGCAATATTGAAATAAATCTTTGACAAGAGATCCAAGGAGAGAAGATTTATGATAAGAGATCTAATATTAAAGTGGGATGCCAGAAGAGAAGCAAAAGGAAAGAATGGAAAATTTGACAACCTCTATCTTAGACCTTTCCAGGTCATTGCAGTTCACGATAAAAACACATATGAACTGACACAATTGGATGGCAAAGTGTTTGGGACTCCCGTCAATAAAAAATTCCTCAAACATTTCTTGCAATACCGAATGATGCAAATTTTCTCACCATGTATATAAATAAATATTTTTCCATTCATGTTATGTATTTTTAATTTTACTTCATTCACAATATTTCAAAAAAGTAAGAAATTAGGGTTTCATAATTTAAGTTATTGAGCAATTTTGTTTCACCTCTCGATTCATTTTTTTAGGTGCACAGGGAACAATTTGTTTAAATGTAGACTCCATAACCCAACAAGAGAAGGCACTCAGTCTACGTTTCTCAACAGACCATAGGGGTATGTTGTCCCCGTTGGAGTTGATGTTAGTACTAGTTTTGATCCAGTCATTAGCATGCACCATGATTGAGAATAAGGGGTCAAAATTCCAGAGAAAGAGATCTCACAAAGCTCATGCATCAATGAATCAAGGAATATGGTCTAGCACCATTAAATTTACAATGAAAAAAACCAATCCCTAAGGGCTCGAGACTCAGTTTCAATACTCGAGCGCTTATCAAGAGCGTGAAAATAACTTATATCTCCCAAATTAAGTTCAACCCCTCACCCAAATGGATCCATATAATGTAACCAATGTATAAAAATAAATAGTGGGAGGAGGTGTGGCCTCAATCATCCAATGGTTTCAAGTGAGCCTCATCAACGACGAAGGATGCATGTCGCATTAGAAAATAATTTGGGAGTTAACGCAACATCGAGGAGTGTCAAAGAGTAAAAGGTGTCACATGGTAATGGATGGATAGGAAAACCACTCCCTTAGGGTTGTGATAGGGGTATTATGATCCCACGAGGATTGCACATCAACCAACTCACCACATATCTAACTATTCACTTAGCACCACATGGAGCCTTCATGCTAGTCAAATTGGACATCAAGGAATCCGAGAAAGGCTTGACATGTCAGCTATGTTCATTTCAAGCCCATTATAGATTCCCACATGGGGTAAGGAGGCCCACCATCATTCTCGGTCTCCATTTTAGATTCAACCATACATATTATGAGCTCGGGAAGACACTTCAATGTATACCTAGACCAATCCCAATATTCCACACATCCACTTATTCATGCTAAGATCAACATGATGTCATCCAAATTTCAAAGGATCCAAACCATAGGGAAAAAGACATGTGTATGGAAACAAAGACACAAGATAAAATGTTTTAGGCGAGTGGGAAGATATGCTGACATCCTGTCAAATCTATTGGAAGGGATGTAACATGTGTTTGCACAGGGGTAGACCCAGGGTTCAATGCTACAACAATGCACCAACAAAACCCTAACTACCATCCCTTTCGGCAACACATGCAAAGAAGATGAGGTCTCACCCGAGGTAGAGGCAGGGGTGGTTGCATGACTCAAGTGTCTGCAACCTTAGCTAGGAAATAGATCTATGATTCCTTACTTAATATAGCATTCAACACTACTAGATATTTATTATACAGTCATTGACTACTTCACAGATAAAACAGAGATTTGCATCATTCACAATGACTAGATTGTTTGATCACTTATCATCTACAGAGTGTTCATATCTAACAGGTCAAGCACTTAGCATATACATATGAATCAAACCCAACATTATACACTTCATAAGAACTAAGCATAAACATATATAACAGATCTATCTAATCATCTCAAAGAACTTAGCAAATAATCACATCAATGTATCAGAACAAGGCACAAAGCGGACAACACAGGATTTACGTGGTTCACCCCCACCCTGGGGCTACATCCACCAACTCATCTTATTTATTATTGTCGGCCAATCGGTTACAAGCACAGAGCTGTAGAAACCCTTACTTCGCACATGAAAAAAGATTTACGTAGCTCGTTATATCCTTCTTCCTTTCCTTTCATCACAAATCCTCCTATACCTTCACACAGGGACTTGCACTAAGCTCTGCAAGTCTATACAAAATGCACAAAACCCTTGATCACATAGATTCCCTCTTGACACTTAGCCTATATCACATAGATATCGTCCTCTACTAGATGCCTATATGTCTATTTATACATTTACAAAAGTGGTCCTAAGCATGGGTGAACCCACGGGCCGACATCACTTTCCCATTACATATTCCCAAAACCCAAAAAGGGACCCAAAAGTGGGCCAATATTCTGCAATCTCTTCTTCGTTTGGTGCTCCATCTTTGACAGGTTGTCAAAGTCCCAAAAATGGTCAAATATGACCAAGTATTCCCAAAACTTGGTCAAGGGCCAATAGGCCCCTAACACTCACCTGTGACTCATCTCGAGTCACTCTGGTCTGAGCAATTTTTCCTTGAATGCCTCGAGATGCTTCGACCTGCTGTAGTGCTATGGCCTCTTGCTCAGTGAACTCCTGGATGAGTGTGTCATTGACTGGCCCTTCTAGGCGTTGTTTTGTTGCGATGATGACCTGTTCAAGCTCTTCTCCTTGGTTTTCAACTTCGCTAAATAGTTGGCATGCCTTCTCTTGCACTGGTTGAAGTCATTGAGATACTTCCATCAATTTGGTCTACATCGTGTGGATCTGTTGCTGGGTCATGCACTGCTCTAGAAACCTCTTCATTCTTTCAATTGGTGTTAAGGTCTTCATTTGAGCCTATAGTGTATCTGTGTGCTGCTTTGCTTCCTGGAGCTGTGACTCCAACGCCTGTAACTCTGGATTTTCTGTAAGGTTTTCATATGTCTAAGCGCTCTTGGAGCTCAACTTCTTGCACTTGAAGGCAAGGGATTTAATTCTTCCAACTGCATTGTGAGTAGTTGCCTCTCTTAAGTCTCTGATTTCTTGAGGCGTCTCGGGTATGGTACAAAGTTCCAGATCTGTGATGCACTGTTGAAGCTACTGGATTACTTCTTCAAGTTGCGCCACCTGCTATGGGACTCATTCCTTAGTTGTCACTTCTATGCCTGTCACAAAGTGAAGTGTGCTGTGAGCCCTTTCCCATACTTTGAGTTTCTCTGCGAGAAATTGTTCCTTTTTTTCTGTAGCGCTACTTTCTCTTCATCCCATTTTTCTTGTAGAGAGAGATTTTCCTTTTCTGCTATACTTTTGTGGTCCTCAAGGTCTTTTTGAACTTGTGGTAAAGCCTGGGTGGCTTGTGCTATCTCTTCTTGAGCTCGTCACAGCCAAGCTTCGACTGTATCAACAATCCGATGTAGTTGGGTTGGCTCATCACCTAAGTCTGGGGTTCTTGATGGTAGGGGCGCAGTGGAAATTGCACGGCTAGACTATATTGCTTGTTGTACTCCTTGAAGCTTGTCCCTGATGTGATTGAACACATCCTCCTGCTTGGATTCCTAATTTTATGCTATCTCTAGTGAAGTATCATTCAGGGCAATGATTATGAATTTGAGTTCATCTGGAGTGAGAATAGTCTTAAACATGCTTCTGGTTTCCTTAGCTTTCTTCCTGGACGAAGGCTTTGGTGGGGTAAGCTTCCTTTTCTTGGAGGGATCCTCCTCCTCTCTAGGTGATGTAACTTCTCCTTTATTTTTCTCGACTTATGTTCTACATGGCTCTCCACCATCACCTCCCTGTGCAAGTGAGATCGAAGTGGTCTTCGTAGAAGTACTGTTGACATCTTGAACTTCTTCATATTCCTTGGTCTTTCTTGGTCCAGGTGTATCATGCACAAGTTCTGGACTGTCTATCTCATAAATCTCCACAGGGTCTGCTAAGATGAGGAGGTCTGTCGACCACTCCTTGGTGATTTCTTCCAATTCTTCTTCTATTAACTTATAATAGGACTATAAATATTGCTTGTTCTCATCAGCATGCTCTGTGATGTATATAAAGTGTCTGTCTGCGCTGAACTTCATCGGGAGCTGAAACTTGTAGAGGGTGTTCAGAGTGATGCATGGTGTAGACTGGATTGAAATATTCAATTGATTGTAGTAGGCGTGGAAGACGACATTGTATTTCCACTGCTTTTTCATATCACTCGAGTACCAGAAGGTACTGAACTTTGCAGCTAAAGGCTCAAAGGGATCGATGTTCGGGAAGGTCACACCTTCCGACATCTCGCATGCGATGAAAGCTATCAATATGAGAATCCAGTTGAAGTGGAACTCATATCCTTGGTCCTGCGCTCCTCTACAATCAATATCTAGATGGTTCACGAGGTATTATGCCCAAGTCATCTTTAGTCCTTCTGCACACTTCCTGACGAGGTCAACAATGAAGCCGCTTACTTGGGTGGGCTGGTTCTTATGAACCATCTTGCCTGCGATCAGCTGACATGCGAGGTGCACTATGCTGCTCTGGATAGAGGCTACCTTGTAACCTTGTGTACCCTTCTAGACATCTCCATAAGTTTCTTTGATTCGCTAGGCTAATGCTCGGTTTGAGGTCTTTCGAGGGTAAAAATCTTGTGGGTCAGTGCCCTGCATGCTCAGCCCTGTCATTCGATTGATCAAGGTTAGATCCACAGTGATGCAACAGTTGAAC
Source organism: Picea engelmannii (assembly GCA_009831015.1). NCBI lineage: Eukaryota > Viridiplantae > Streptophyta > Pinopsida > Pinales > Pinaceae > Picea > Picea engelmannii. The sequence goes on from ML782508.1 coordinate 293,239, forward strand.
CATAAGTAACCTCCGTGGTAGTAGAACAATAGCAATTTCACTCATGTGTTTACTTCCTGGTGTCGGTCGAAGTGTGGGATCTTCATCACATTAAGCAGTGTGGACTACGCGAGGTTCTAGGTCCATGGATGCGGGATAATCTTCAAATTATTGCCTTTGGCCCTGGTCAAGTACTTATGCGGGGCCAACATGTTGTAAGATTTCCGGTCTCCAAGGTTGAAATCACTAAATTTCAGTACTGTGAGCTTATCTTGGATGGTGTGAATTGTGCGCACCCCTTTTGGAAGGTACGCAGTGATCACAACATATTCAAACTCTCGGCGTACACTGTCATAGTTGATGGCACCGATCAAAAGGGGTAGATAGGTAAGTAGAATTCTTGGAATCAGCTTGGCATTGGCGAGGTCATCTTTGTGCTTAGTACATTTCTCATTGGCTGGTCGGGATAGACCGACGTGAGTAGTGGATGGAGAGGCTTCCAATCCTCTCGTGGATTATGCCTATAATCCTGTGGATAACCCTCGCTCTGACATGACTCTCTCAGTTATTAGCTCAAGGAGAACTTATGTTATGGATTCTTCGGTAGCAGTAAGCTCGTCGGACATACATGCCCAGGATAAAATAATTGGGTTCACGAAGGTATTAGACACTACACTTGAGTGAACAAAAAGAGATTAATGAGCACTGTATGCAATTTCTAATCTGCGGGTTTCAAATTCTCAGTTGGAAAAAGTGTTCTTCGTTTGTGGCGCGACGAGATAAATAGGAAATCTTGGCAACGATTTACTTGCAACGGTTATGAGCCTCATTAACTCTTCTTATGTACGTTATGGCACGGTCCAACGGTTTGGTGGCGAACCATAAATTCTTTTCCAGCCGTTCCGAGTAGCAGTCAAACAAATATATCAGCTTTCAACGGCTATATTTCTTCGCCATAGCGAAGTGGCATATGTTGATGTTCTGATATCCTGAGGAAGCTCCAATTATGTACAGTTTCTTTCTGTGAGGTACCCTTTGGAACCTTCTATAACTTCTCAATATTGACCTTCTTCTTACATAGCTTCCTAGCCTTTTTTCCCGTGACCTTCGTCTCGGTAGTTCGTTTCTCATTCTGATTCTTATTTTCCTTGGGCATAGTCATTTCGCGTTGCTGAGATCCTTTCCTAGGATTTAGATGTATCACTTCTTCTGGGGTAGAAATGTCAACCTTCGGTATGTCTTCCGATGTTATTGTAGCTTCGATATCTAGGCTTCTAGTGTTAGGCAGCTTTGATCTGTTCTCTTGTTCTTCAATCAATTGTGCAATCTTTCAGGGTATGAAATATTTTAACTCTTGTATCTTCTATTCTAAGACTTCTTCTTCTTCCTTCTTTCTATCTTGATCACTATCAATCCAAGATTTTCCTAGTAACATTGTAAATGGGGCGTTGTATTCAATGAATTTAATAATCTCAAAGTCTTTCTTTGTCGAAGTTCCATTGACTGTCACAGGTATCTAAGTGAGCTTTCCACATAACATCATCAGTTTTCCTCTGAATTGTCCTATTCCTCCTAGTGAAGGGATCATAACAGGTTTCCCTATAGCTTCCCAAGTTCTTTCTGGCATAATGTTCACTTGTGTCTCTTCATCAAGGACATAGTCAATGTCGAAGTCTCTTATTCTTTCTTCAATGCACTCTTTTTCTTTGAAAATATCTTATAGCCTAACATATCAGTGGTCATTCAAGGTCTCTTTAATTTGTATCAATACCTTCTCTGATCCTTGATGGGGTTCTGCCTCTTCTGTATATGCCTTAGGGTTTTCCAGATTCAGATTCATTTCTTCCAGCCTAACGATCATTCTAGGTAAATCCAATACCTCATGGTCCATAGCTTTGCAACAAAGACAACTAGATCCTCTACCAGGGCATTCCTTAGCAATATGTCCAAGTCTTTTGCAACTGTAACAGAGGGTCACTCCTCTCTTTCTTTTAAATGATCCCCAACTTCTTCTATACTGTGCACTAGGATCACGGTAGCTAATCTGCAAAAAATTCTTTCTAGGATCTTGCATCCTTTTGTTAGTCCAAACATTTTTTCTATGCATAGGTATAACATATATATCACTATTCTTATCAGATCTACTCATATCAAACCTTCTTTCATCTATCAGTGCCCCATTTTTCAAACTAGGATAAACTCTATTAAACATACCTAGATCTATACCTTAAAAACATTTTTTTTCACTTATCTTACTTCTACAGAGCACAAAGCCTCCATATATAAAACTTTTAACTAGTATTACCTTTATCAGAGCACAAAGAATACAAATCTTACCTCTTTTCTCCAGATCTAACCTCTTTTCTTCAGAAACTTCCACTTTTACTTTTCTTAGAGCACAAAGCGTTCAGATCTTTCTTATTTTCTTCAGATCTGGCCTTCTATCTTTAGCACATAGATTTTTAGATCAAGTGGAATACTGTGCACTAGGGAATATATCCACGTACAGAGCTTCCACAGTTTCAGGATGAATCTTTGCACAAAGCTTCTTCTTCCTCAGTTCCCAACAATCACAGTTTCATGTCCTGACAACGAAACCATTTGTTGGCACAGGGGAAGACCCAGGGTTCAACGCTACAACAATGCACCAAAAAAACCCTAACTACTGGCCCTTTCAGCAACACCTGTGAAGCATATGAGGTCTCACCCGAGGTAGAGGCAAGGATGGTTGTAGGACTCAAGTGTCTGCAACCTTAGATGGGACACGAATATGTGATTCCTTACTTAATATATCATTCATCACTACTGGATATTTATTATGAAATCAATGAATACTTCACAAATACAACAGAGCTTCGCATCATTTACAATCACCAACTCTTATTCTTTATTATCATCGACCAATTGGTTATAAGCATAGAGCCGTAGAAACCCTTACTTTGCACATGAGAGAAGATCTGCATAGCTCGCTAGATCCTTCTTCCTTGCCTCTCATCACAAATCCTCCTATACCTTCACACAGGGACTTGCACTAATCTCTACAAGTCTATACGGAATGAACAAAACTCTTGATCACACAGATTCCCTCTTGGCACTTAGCATATATCACATAGATACAATCCTCTATTAGATGCCTAGATGTCTATTTATACATTTACAAAAGTGGTCCTAAGCATGGGTGAACCCATGGGCCGACATCCTTTTCCTATTACATATTCCAAAAACCCAAAAAGGGACCCAAAAGTGGGCCGAGATCCTTCAATCTCCGCTTCGTGTGGCACTCCATATTCGACAAGTTGTTGAAGTCCCCAAAATGGTAAAATATGACCAAGTGTTCCCAAAAATTGGTCAAGGGCCAACAACATGTAACATGATACCTAGCATCATGTTTTCCATCCCTCTCCCATCATCATGTCCCTACCCACAACCGTCAAACGATAACAATCATTTACCTCGACGTGTTCATTCTCTCATGTCCTGGATGTTAACAGATTGTCCTAGGAATGAACATTCATGTTGCTCCCTCAGTTGTCTCACAAGACACATTCCAAGTTTTTATAAGAAAGAGCAAGGATGTCAAGGCTAAACCATTCTGCAAATAATCTAGTTTCCGTTGATACAACTAGCCTGATGCCCAATATAGGAGATGATGATCCACATGTACATACTTATTTCACAGGAGTAGATCATCAACCATCCTAGCTACATATGTGGGGAAGAGTTGTTCTATTCGTCACTATAGGAAGAATGTTCTTCTCGGGTATCATTAGCACAACTAGGAAACCAGGAAGGAATTCAAGAGTCTACCCTAATGTAGATTTGTATCACTTGACCGACCCAAGGAAGCAGCTTATGACATGAGATTTCAATATTTGGTCATTGACACCCCGCACTAGCAAGTAGAAAGGTATAAGAAGAATGTGTGGGTATTCCTTTCAACTAATCAACAACCCAAATCATTCCATGGTTGAGCGAGCCCACCACAGTAGTAGAAGACCTCAAAGATATAGATAAAAGGAACCATCTTGAGGCTTAATTAGACGAAAGGAACCCACTCCACTAAACACCCGTGCGTCAACTTTGGGGGTAAAAATCTATTTTTGCTTAGTTAAAATGAATAAAAATCGATTGAGAAGTTGAAATATGTTAATATGTCAGGCGTGGTATCAATATTCTAACAATATGAAATCAATTTTCAAGAAGAAGTATTGGTATGAGAAAGTGGTTTTCCCTTAAGTTAGAGAATCTAGAAATCGATAGAAAGATCTCATTTGTAGGTTCGATATTTTGGGGAATTGAAGAGTATCTTATACCCAAGTTGTCTGATCAAAGATCCCCTCAGACACAGACCAATTTTTAGGGTTGTAGGCTGCAAGAGATTCATCCCTTGTGTTATTCTTTAGTTTGTGCTTCTTTTTTGTGTATGTGATCTTATAAATATATCCCTCTCATTTCATGGATTCTTGTATCAGATCCCCATTAATAAAATCTTGAGCAATAAGTTTTATGACATGCATAATGTTACTGCATGTTCTTTAGCTTATGATGTTGAAGTGATTTCCTTTGAATGTATGACCACTTCATGTCATTTTTTCATGTGTTTAATGATGTGCAAACGTTACTGTTTGGGTGCATGCTCAACTACATAGTTAGTGACATACTCATTTTTTCCATTTTTCCTGCTATTTAGGAGGACTACTATTTATAGTAGGTCTCTTTTTAGCCAGTGGATTCCTAGCCATAATACCATGGGTTTCAAAAACCATGGGCTCATAAACATCCATTAGGAAAATTCCTATTTTTTAGATACCATTAGGCCAATTCCTATTTTTTAGCCACCATTAGGAAAATTCGTATTTTTTAGGAGATAATTCGTATTTCATTAATTTGAGGAGATACTTCCTATTTCATGGTTATAGAGCGCACTTTGGTAAGAATATTGGCCTCCTAGGGAAGTGTGCATTACCCATATAATACTTGGAGTTAACTCACTTGAACACTTATTAACTGACTTTCCATAATTAGAAAATCCACACTCAGTTAGGACTTTAGTTCCAGTCTTGGAATCTAGTCTTAGTCTAGGAGATGTTTTCTATTATGGAATGCATGTTTAATTCATGTAGAGTTGTCACTAAGTTCGCACCTATATTTTTGGCCTTTTCTTATTATTATCAACTTTTGACTTTAGTTAATTGTTGCTATTGGGATAAGTTACTTTTTTTCTTGAGCATGAACATGGAAATCCCAACCTAGTTCCCATTACTCCTCATGTGGAGATTCCTATATATTGTACCCATTACCAAGGATTAATACATGGTGATTAGATTTGGTTTCTTAGTCTCTTATGTGTGAAGATTGATTCTATTTTTCTCTCTCCTCTCTCTCTTTTGCAATTATCTAGTGTAGTATTTCATTTTCACAATTAGGTCTTGGATTGTGGTTTAATCCTACATGGTATCAAAGCCATTATTGTGAGAGAGTATTCAATTTTATTGCAGGTTTATAGATCATATTGGAAAACCCATAGAGAAATATGGATCAACCATTTTCTTCAGTGATCTTGACACCCTTCAACTACTTTAAGTGGAAGCCCAAGATAGAGATTCTACTTCGAAGAAAGGGTTTTTATAGGATCACTGTGGGGACTAAGGTTGAGCCTACTTCAGCCATAGAGAAACAAAAATAGTTCAACGAAATGGATGAAGCCTATGGGATATTTTTCTTGAGAATATCTCCAGATCTCCTCTTTCATGTCGATACTTTCAAGACTCCTAGTGATGATTGGAATAAGTTGAAGGATTTTCTAGGAAAGAAAGATAATATAAGAGGTCATCAGTTGGAGAATGATATACATGCATTGAATATGACCTCAATGTCAGTTATGCTGCAAAATCCATCTATATTAACATGTACTCCTACCAGTCTCAATCGATATTATCTTATGTTTGTTTGCTAATATCAGCTAAACAGTTGACCAAACTAACTTCGATTTCTCCATCATTTCCCACGTCTTTCTTGGAATAACATTTACATTTGATCCTAAGTCTAGGATGAAATTATCCATGTCATACTCTCCTACCTGCACACTCAATCTGAATTCTCTGTTTTCCTCTTTTTGTGAAATACTTGGTTCACTTCTTTCTGTGTCATAGGTACTTCTCTTTCTTGAGTACATTGATCGATCATCTTGCGTAGTGCATTCAACACTTCTTCATCCTTCATCAAATATAAACATATCTTTAGAAATTATTTCAAAGTATTTAACTTTTCTATTGACCTTTCAGGAATGGTGCGATCAGAAATTGATGGCATATTTCATATTGGTGGCCTCTTTAACATTGATGTTATCGAGTCCAATCCTAGTATCTCCTTCTTGGATTTATGATATGTCTCTTTTGTCTTTTTGTGGATTAAATGTTGGTGTGTGCTCAACTTATTTCGTTATCCATTGCTTTACCCCCTTTCCTTTTTCCATCGCATCTGGTCTAGTTCTCATTCCTCTGTCTGTAACGATTGCTACTCTAGGCTGATCTTTGTTCTCATCGGTTTCTATCATATGTAGGTTCTGATTTCAAGTCTTTTTTATTATGATTCCCTCTTTCCTGCCATTTTGCTATCAATTGAGGATAGTCTTCTGTCACATGGTCTAATTCTCTGCAATACATGCATGTCATGCAAGGATTCAAGAAGTCTCTCGCTAAATGTCTCGGTTGATTTCAATTATAACAAACGACTATTCCTCTACCTCCTCTACCAAATCCACCTCGACCTCAACCTCGTTTGAATCCTCCTCATCCACCCTAATTAAAGCCTCTTGGATTATTGTACTATGGAAGCCCTCCTTCTGCTGCTACATTTTATTCTTTGATTATGTACACATATAAAGTGTGGTAACTCATTAAGTCGACTATGCAACAATATTTCTTTTCGTATCCTACATACTTGAAAAAATTACAAAACAAATTCATGGGCGTACTCTGGTAATTATGAAATAATGGAAAATAAGTCGGATGATGTCCCCATGTCTTACATATTTCATAATATCCTACTCCTCATGCCAATGGGTTCGGTTCTCCAATAGACATATACTGTGCAAATCATGGACATTCTTCCTTATGATGGACTTTTTTCTTACATGTAATGCACCAAACTTGTTCACCCTTTTCCTTTTCCTTCATTATTTTTGACATCTGAATCCTTAGTGGAGTTAACTGTGACTGTATTTTTACCATTCCCGTGCCATCTCCCATAGGATATGCTTCTAATTTCATCGTAATTTCTAATGCTTTGATATGTGACGTGACCTTCGATGATGTCAATGGACAACAAATGTACGAAAATAGAACTAAAATAAACCATTCTAAATGTTGTTCATTAGGAATATGAAATGTTAATCTACCCATCACATATTTAAACCTCTTATCATAGTCCCAAACTATCTCATTTGTACTTGCTTAACTTCTTTCAGCTCTGTGATATACTATAACTCAGATTTTGGCTTCTAGAATTCCTTTAACATAGCTTCTCCAATATCTTCCAGAGTGCTTGACTATCTAACCATTGTAGTAGTTTGATACTTAATGCACCATAACAGTGCAGAACATATGAACATCGTAGCTAACTTCACAATCTTCGTTGCCTTGTCCTGGACATTCTTCAAAGTCCATATCATTTCACATATAAATAGATGTTGCTCTGGGTCATCCGACCCTACTCCTTGAAATTCATGCATTATTAGTGTATGATATATTCCTACCATAGTATTTTGTGTAGTAATTACCTTTGGTGATGTTGAATGACTCTGGTTTACTGTGCTACTCCCACTATTTTGACTACTAGTATGAATTCCTCCACTAACTACAATTTCTCTTGACAAAGTTCTGGTTTCTGATTCAGATCTGGGTGACACACACGGGGTCATGGGTTTGAAACATATTTTTATCTAAGATAGGATTCATTTCTCTTTTGAACTTTACTGAGGATCCATTTCTTTCTCTTTCCTTTATTTTTATGGTGTGATGTGAAGTACTGTGAAAGGGTCTCTTTTCTAAAACAATATGTTCTTCTCTTCTCTCTCATCCACAGTCTCCTTATTACTATATATAAAACTTTTCCCATAGTGAAATACTCCAACATATATGTTTGAATCAGTTTCCTCCTCTCTCAGAATCCTTAGTCCATCCGTTCCTCATTCATCCTTTTGATATCTCTCAGACCATGATGTGGTCATCCCCTAGTCCCCTATGTGCGTGAAGGTGTCTAGAAATCAAATTCCATTTTCATAACATTCTTATCTCATAATAACATATTTATCTAGGTAGACAATGCACTCAGATATCTTTTGCGTTGGCCCTTGAAAAATTCCCTCTTTGCAACACTACAAGATTGGGTACAATCTATTGCAAACTCTGTAATGTAATGCCCTAGTACACTGTTCAACCAAAAATCAACTATGCGAGAAACTTTAATACTTATTGTATTCAACCGTATGATTAGTTCAGGGGTCCAGTTTCTCGAAGATTCAACTCAATATATCCCAAATTTCTCAACTTTCCTTTCTATCCATTTAGTCAAAATTATCAGAAATTCACCAAAGAATATTTCATGAAGATCTATGAATACATACCTTTGTAAACATTGTTCGTCATAGAGTCATGGGTTTCTATTCTACTGTACAGAAAATTCTTGTTGCTTCCTCTCTATCCATTCTGTGATGTCCTCCTTATTTGGCCTCCAAAACATTCCCCTCAATTACTATTTCTGGTCCTGACAACAGAATTATTTGTTGGCACACGGGGGGGGGGGGG
>ML782508.1:302056-330234 GCA_009831015.1 Picea engelmannii
AGACATCATATACTAGAGGTCGCCTACCCAATTCACTCATCTTTAATCATATTCCCATTGACTTTCTATTCTAATCTCCCTTTGGTCGCCCTTGTCATTCCTCAAGCCTACGACTGAAGGGGTTGGTCGCCCTTTCTGGACTTCCAAGTCATGACCGGGTTACTCTGTCTGTGTACTTAGTTCACGACTGAGACTAGAAGATCCCTTTTTTGGACTTGTTTGCGATGGATGAGACCTCACTCTGATTTATCAGGGTTTAGTCTCAATAAGTCTTCCAATATAAGAATGAATATCTTATCCCATTAACCATATGTCATTATCTCTAAATCCCTATAAGAACCAATCCATTTCCATGGGAAAGGGAAGAAAGAACTAACAAAGCTACTCAGATTTTTGGTGGCAAGGCATGGGAAAGGAGCTTGGAAGAAAGATGTCTCTTTAGTTTACACATGTAAGTTGTAATATTTCTTACTTGATTAATAGAAGATATATTGGATGTTTCCCTCTAAACAATTGTTCATGTAAGTTTGTGTGTTCATTGGTAGAGAATTGATATATTTGTAGATCATGAAATACTATCAAGTTTCGAAGCATCCTTTGCTCATATCTCTGTTCCTATATTAGGTATAGGAATAACCTAAGGGAGCTCAACTCCTATAGGGTATAAAATCCATACAACAGACTGGAAATCATACAGGGAAAATTGCCTCTAATGTGATTTTATTCCTTCTTTACATGCTTTCTTTCTAATATTTTTACCCATTAAAATGTCCTGATCTAATTTCCAGATGTTGTCATGCCTTTTCCCAATTTCAGTTGAAGAAACCACTATCTTGGATTTGATAGATCTCATCCCATATCTAACTTTTTATTTGTTCTCTAACTTGGTCATGACTTCTCCATCTACAAAGAGCGACCAAAGCCTTCCTAGTCATCATTTCCCTCCTTTTTAGTAGCGGAAATATCTCCTCCCAAGTCTACCAAGAGTGACCACACTCTTCGGTTGCATTGTTCCTCTTGTTGGGTCATGATCCGGTTACACTGTCTCCCTCTACAGGGAGCGACCGACCCTTTAAAATTTATTTTTTGAAGAGTTATCCTTCAAAAAACTTAGCCAGACCCTTTTAGACTGGTTTCCTTCAACACTCCAGACCTATATTAAGACTGTCTCTTTGATTTTGTGTCAATTGTTTTTGAAATTTATGCAATTATCTTCTTTATATGACCACCTTATGTGATTGATAGGTACAAACACGATCACCTAATTTAATCCTTTCAATCCAGTAGAAGGTTATTTATAGTTGTCTGAGAAAATATTTCTTGCAAAGTCTACCATTTTATAATATAAGTCTCTCTTTCATTAATTTTAAACATTTTTCATTTCCCAAATCATTTGAGAACTTTTCAAACTGTTTTTAGACTTAAAATTTGTTGGTCTACTTTAAATTTGCATGTTTTTTTTTTTCTTCCATCTTTTGCATTCAATTCCTAACATGGTCAATTGAAAGCAAAGGCCAAAGAAGAATTTTTGTTTCCATTTTCATGTAATTTGAAAAAATAAAAGAAACATAAAACATTTCATTTTGAGTGCTTTAAAATATCATTGTGAGTTTGGTTCAAAAAATTGTCCTTTTGTCTCATTTGTAAGAATACATAGAAATCGGTATGCATTAGGGTGTTTTCATATATAAAAATAAAAAAGAAAGATACTCTTCTCCCTCTCGTAAAAAGGATTCATTGAAAAGAAAAAATTTCAAATTTCATCCCTTTGCATCCTTTTGGAGTTGACTCTTTTCATATCATAAGTTTCACTTCCACACAACCTTTTGACTAAAGAACAACCTTAAAAACAAACACACGTTAATAAAATTCACTAGACTTTCTCTTCTCTAAGAATACCAACAATAGTCTAGGTATAGGGTCTTTGGACTAAGATAAGTGAGTAAATTGTCCAAGACCATGAAAAAAAACCACATAATATTAATGAGTGCTTAAATACAAATTTTATATAGGCATAGTCGGGACCCCCCTCTCACACATGGGTTACACATGAGCTCATGTGCAGATCGGCAACAAAGATTACCCCTCTGAGGCTTAACCAAACATAGTGGAACAATGGTATATTTTAGATTCTTCTTGATAATTGGTTGTTTCCATTTGGTCTCGGAACTTCGTGAATCTCGAATCTGTTCAGGGTCCTCTGAAGCCTTTTCTGGTCCTCTTATTCTTAGTCCTCTTGAAAAATTTCAGACTTGATATCCTACCCATACTATCGGACCCAACTGTCAATTGTACCTACTGGGAGGCTAATTGCGAGTTGGTGACCTTAGTTGCCATAATATTTAGGGATCTTACGCAAGGTGATAGTGAAGGGGAATATTCATTGTACCTAGTGTTAGTCTCTAATTTTGTCTTGATTTAGTGAGAAACCCTAATCCTAAACCCTTCCTACCTGCACTTTATTATCTACTTTCATTTGATTTTAATCATTGTTTTTAGTGTCTTATGGTTTGCATTTTAGTTTTTTGAATAATTTATTTAAGTTTGGATTTGTAAGACATGGTTTTAAATGATGTGTCACTTTATATGCCTGTTTGAACTTTACAAATTCAAATTATGCTAAGTCATTAATAGTGCTACGGGAATAGCCTTATTCCCGTAGCGCAAATATAATCATGCCTTGATATGCGCTTGTCACCTAGATTTCATTATGACGACACAGATTTTGGTTTGAGAGTTCGCATGTGTCCCACAATATATTTGGAATCGTTTAGGGATTCAAACCGTTACATGATCGGATCACTCTGTACCCGCAAAGGACTCATTTCAAATTGTTCAATTCCAAAAGATCATTATCTAAACCCGTCACTTGTCATTTTGATTGTGTTGAATTATAAGCGCAGGTATTTTTCTCAGAAGAACTGTTAGATGTTAATAGTTGAAGTTTGTAAATTCAGAATCCGATCAGTGCTTTTTGTAGCATTGTGTTTCATGGCACCTAAGAGAAGTGGGTAAGTGGTCAGATTGGAACCTGAGGGCATCGAGCTTCTTGAGGCATATCTACAAATGGCGTAGATATTTAGAGATGTTGGTTGGTTTTAATTCCTCACTACCTTCCAAGGTCACGATGAATAGGTCGCCATGGAATTTTCATTGAACTTTGATGGTCACGAGGTGGAGATTGGGAATATGTTGATGCTGGTGATAGAACAGACAATTGATAAATCTTGCAGATTGGTGGTTGGAGGAGAAAGATGGTGGAAGAAAGAACATGTGGTTACAGAGTTTGTCAATCAATTCCTACTTCTAGATAAGAAAAATCCGAATTGGAGAAGGGGAGTTCCTCGTAGCTGGATTAGACCTGAATGGAACACTGTTCTGATCGTTATCCACAGGTATATCACCTACGAAGGTAGATTTTCACTAGTCGATATCTACCACATTAGGATATTAATGCATCTAAATGGCGATTATCCCTTAAATCTACCTTACTTTCTACTCAAAAGCTTGACAAAGATGTCAAAGAGAGTGCATTCACTCTCCACCAATGAAAAGGGCAGTTTGTTTCATCAAGTCTTAATTAAGAATTTAGTTATGTCTTCTTTGAGAGAAATACAGAAGCCGTAGAGCTAGATAATGCAATCTTTAAACCCTAACACACAGTCCAACAAATAGAAGAAAGGCAAAGGAAAAAAGATTGTTACAAAGAAAAAAAATATTTCAATTGATGAAACCCCTGTTAAAGAAGAAATGGAAGATAACAGGGCGAGGAGGACCAACAGAGGTAAGAGACCCAAATGGGAAACAAAAAATGAAATTATTCCTGAGGCAGATTTAAAAACAGAAGAAGACCATTTTGAAGATCAAACGAAGGACAAGAATGTCCCCAGTACATAAAGAATCATTAAAAGAAGGTAAGAAATTTTTTATATTCCCTATAGGACCTATAACAAGAGCAACCACAATATCATCAAAAGTTGAAGAAGTGTTTTCTAATGACAAAGGCTATTATTTTGCAGAACCAGAAAAGCTACAGGAAATACTCTGTTTTTTTTACCTGTTATAGTCTTTATCTTCAAGAGAGGTTACAGAACAGTTGGAGAGGAATTTGTTGAAACCAAAAGAGGTTTTTGATGGTAACATTCCCCTCCAAAAAAACCTCTCTCAGTGTTTACACAAAAATCACATTTTAAGAGATTCAAATTGATCTTTGAGGCCTAATTTTCTGATAAAGCTATAGGAAATACTCTGTTATTTTTACCTGTTTTAGTATTTTTCTTCAACAGAGGTTGCATAATAGCTGCAAATGAATTTGTTGAAACCAAAAGATTTTGTTTTTGGGAACATGCCCCTTCAAAAAAACATCTCTCAGGTTTTACACAACTATCACCATTTAAGAGATACAGAGAGATTGTTGGACCCTATTTTTCAGAAATTTACCAGATTTGTTTTCCTGAAAAATCTCATGGATAACAGTTGACAAGCCACCTCATCAATTCGAATTGGAGATCAGATTGGATCTTCTCCTTGATTATTTGAAACAAGAAACTAAATATAGATGAGGAGGTTTTCAGATCCATTTCTTTTGGATCTTGATAATTATGTATTGTTTCTATATAAACTCTCTAGAATGAGAAGTTAGGGGTGGAAAAATTGGAGATCCAAAGGACTGATTCTGAAACTCCTTGTCAGGCATTATTATTCTATTTGACACTTAATAGCAAAGGCATATGGATGGTTAGAAACTCTTTTCTACTCTATTTTCTTTCTTCATGCTTGATCTCATCATTCAAACTGCAATGCATTTGTTTTCTTGATTATTGATTAATACAGTAAAGAATTTGCTATGGTGATTATTTTCAAGTTTTGATTTTAGGTTGATGGTCTTATTTCTTAATGATATTTTGAGATAAGAATTTGTGTGAATTTGAAAAATTGAAAACTTCATTTTCTATTTTCCTTATTTGTTTAATCCATCTATGTGACTACCTTTTAACCAGTCAATGGGATATTTTTTGTTCTTATTCTGATTTTCTCATTTATTTTATTACCATGAACCAGTTTTCAACCACCTTATTCAAAAACCAAACCATAAAAACCATCAAAACACTTTTGCAATAACTCGATGATGCCCTAGCTTTCCCTCTCATGGTCAAGTGCAACTTTAGGGACTAACACCTAGATTAGACATTGGTCAAACTCACTTGGGCACCTTGGAGGGAAACCCACAGATAGACCGTCGGGAAGCTTGCACCAAGGTGTAAGTCTGTTAAGAAAGACACCAACATAACTAATCCACCCACTTGTCCCCACCCCTTCTCACATGTTCCCATGATGTTGGATTTCATCACCAACTAGGGAGCTCATGGAAAGAAGATTTGGTTTGTTTCTTTGATTTCTAGATTTTTTTAGCACGTGCTTCTTCTTTTCTTTAGTTGGATTTAGGACTCTCATTGTCATATCTCAATCTTGGCTGATCAAAACTTGCATAGGTCTCAGAGGATGTTAGGTTTTCCTCCACTACATTATGAAATTTTACCTCTGAACTAACTCGAAGATCACCTTATAGAGGAAAACCACTCCGAGGTTGGACGTGTTGTTACGCCCTTGCTTGAACACTCAGAAGGAGATAACTTTCAAGAGGGTTTTGTACTCCTTGCAAATCCACCCTTGACTGACTCTTTCGGTCCCCTCCTTCTTTAGGTAAAATATTTCGGAGAACCTAAACTTGGTACCGATTACAAGCATCTATCTCTTGTACCATGGGAAGATGTCGTGAGCATGGAAACCCAACAAATCCATTTATCAGATGGTTACATCACACCACCAAGGATTTCAGGTCCATCCGACCCTATGTGAACCCCTGAACAATCCCACGATATCCTCACTAGAGTAGATATAATCATATATTCTTCTTTCAAACTCTTGCAACCAGATCAATCACATGCTTCTTCACACACCCATCACCCCTCCATATCTGGTATCTCCCATATATTTCAAAATTATTTCCTCCATTCCTCCCCCATTTACTCTACACCACAACCAGCTTAGCCCAACATCGCTACAACCTAAACATCAATGGTGACATCTATATCATATGTTGTCTCCACCATTGTACCACCACCTTCAAGAACACAACCTTCTACACCCCCCACAGGGGGGAAACCTTCTTTTACCCCATAATGCTTAGGAGGCAATCCAAACCTCTTTGGAAAACAACTTCCATCAGGAGGCCTTACTCCCCAATGAAGCCAAATAACGGGTTTTGGCCAACAAATATCCATGATCCAACCTTTCATTGAGGGATAACCCCTGTACCTAGAACAAATGTTCGACCAACATCTTGCTAGACGGAAATCCTCGACTTCCAGATCCTTT
The DNA here is from genome assembly GCA_009831015.1 of Picea engelmannii. Taxonomy (NCBI): domain Eukaryota; kingdom Viridiplantae; phylum Streptophyta; class Pinopsida; order Pinales; family Pinaceae; genus Picea; species Picea engelmannii. The sequence goes on from ML782508.1 coordinate 308,435, forward strand.
TTAATAGGGCCATTTCCTACCATCTGGAGCCAACCTTTATATGGTTGGGGGAAATGACCCACTGGGGGGAAACCCGCAATTTCAGGGCCATATTTTCTATAGGGGTACCAATTGACTGGGGGGAAACCCTAGCTACCAGACAACACCCATCATGGGGTGAAACTATTCCCTCTACCGCTAGCCTACTATATGGACACCCATACCCAGGAATAACTAATACTGTATGGAACCAATCTCCACAACTAGGACAACCCCCTGGAGGCCCACCCTATGGCGGAGGACCTCATGGTAGACCACCCCACGGTGGAGGGGGACCACCCTATGGAGGTGGACCTCTTGGAGGACCACCTTATGGAGGAGGACCCCCCTGGAGGACCCCCCTATGGAGGTGGACCTCCTGGGGGACCACCTTATGGAGGAGGACATCTTGGAGGACCACCCTATGGTGGAGGACCCCCTGGTGGGCCACCTTATGGAGGAGGACCTCCAGAAAAACACCCATATGGAGGAGGACCACACAATCCACCTCCAAAGGTCAACAAACAAATTCCTTTTTTGGAAACTTTAGATTTTCTTGATCTTTCAAGGTTGACTAATGATCCCATACGACATTCCCCTTTCTGGCCCCCCATTCCTACCAAACTCCCTTCTGATATTCCCAAGTTTGATGGAAATCCTGGAGAAGATCCAAGAAATCATGTGATGACTTTCCACCTATGGTGTTCTTTAAACTCCTTGATGGATGACTCCATCCGATTACGACTTTTCTAGTGAACTCTTATAGGATCCGCAGCCAAATGGTATATAGAGTTGTTGCAGAACTCCTTTGATGACTTTAATTCCCTTGCTATGGAATTTTTGAAACACTTCCAATTACCAATCAGATATGAAACCGATATTGATCTTTTAACATCATTACGCCAATCTACCTCCACCCATATCTCTGATCACATTCATGAGTGGAGACACTGACGACGAATAATTAAAGCCAGAATACTAGACCAATTATTAGTTGATTGATTTACCAAGTCTCTTTTTCCACCTATCACTCAAGATGTCACCATGGGAGGCACCGTTACCAGGGAACAAGCCATATCTCATGCCCAATATATAGACTTAATATATTCTCAGTCTAGCATGTTATACGACTTTATTCCCCATGCTCCTCGACCATCGAACGACCCAACCAAAACATCACCCAGACCCCATGCCGATGGTATAATTGGTCATGTTTCTATTGATTCATATGGTCAATTGATTAGGCAACACAACCCATTAAATTAAACTACCGATCCCAGTTCAGCTATCCACAAAAGCAATCCAATGAATTCCCCTGCCCAAACCTACGAGGTTAATTCGGTGCAGTCCACTGCACATGAAAATCCATAGCCATCCAGAGGAAAAAAAAAGGGTAACAATAATAATAAAAAGAAAAAATCTTCTAAGTAGTCAGGACCCAAGACATAAGAAAACAATGATGAGGATAAACCTCAACGAAAGGTAAAATATCTCTGCATGATTTGTAAAGAGGATCATTTCACCAAGTATTTCCCTCGTCTTGCTGAAATCCATCAATATCTTGAATGAGGCCCATCCTCTTCTACACCTATAGTGTTAACAAACCCTTCCCCCCCCCAAACAACAAAAAATGGTCGTGCAAACACAACCACCCCCACTTGGGGGAAACCCTGAGTCCTCAACTACCAATATCTTGATGGCTAAATCCATGACGTTATCCACCCAAACTAATAATTATGACTCTCAAGATGGGAATCCTTCATCAAAACATTCTCTCATTCCAAACCCACCCAATGGCCCTCTCACTCTCTAGAAACCAAGTATAGAACTCACTTCTAACCCCCCAAAAGGGGTACTTCATTGAACAACACATAACCCTAATGCTCGAGCAACTCAACACTATAGTATAGTGGAGGATCTTTCTCAAGCCTCATGTGCCATGTCCACCCTCGAAGTATTGTAGAGTTTTCCAACCTAATGAAAATATTTAGTAACAACCATTGGGGGAATTGACCCCTCAAAGTCAAACATTATCTCTTTTAACATTGACCAAAGTGAACCCCTCCTTTCACACCAACTTGCATTACAAATCATCATTCGTTCACTTAACAAAAATGTTTTTCAAAGCATGATCGATGAAGGTGTGGCCACTTGTATTATGTCAATGAATTTTTGGAAAGCCTTAGTCTCTCCACATCTTACCACATCAGAAACCATCTTGAAGGAATTTGATGGAAATTCTTTCAAAACTCATGGTATCTTTCCCTTCCTACCAATCGAACTAGCTGGTAAAAATGCCTCCATCAAAGTAGAATTAATTGATGCTAATATTGACTGCAATCTCCTTTTAGGTTGTACTTGGTTTTATATTATGAAGGTAGTATCATCCTATGTCTTCCGAATTATCCATTTTCCACACCAAGGAAAGATAGTGACAATATACCAACTTGATTATTGTACATCCAACGTGTGACTTAACCCCAGCACAAATGTACCATTCATAGGTGAGTCAACACCCAAATATGAGAGTATAGGTGTAGGCCTCTATCTGACCCTTATGGGAACCTTCACTTTACCTACACCTTATACTTATCAAATAGCTCCGATCAATATGATCTATACCTTTTATGGTAAATCCCTTGGTTCTTTTGACCCTTGAGTAATTCCTCACTCTTCCAATATAGAATCATTCGGAGATTCCATGCCTTTATCCCTAGCTAAATTACCATATTCAACCATCCAAACAATAGACGAATATGCTAACACTAATTGTAAACTCCTACATGACGAGGATCCAGATCATTTTTCCTCTCCTTATTGGGTTAACCCTAAAAATTTCAAGGATGACTTCCTATATTTCGTCTTCCCATCAGATGAAGCTATAATGGAAGTCATGTCTCTTCAAGATCGACCCTGGGAATATCATCACCACCGATCCTCTTTCCTCCCCAACCAAGAGAGGATTGAAACACATATTCAAACCCTCGTTTCTACTAATGCCCAAGACCCATCCTTGTTACCCTCCATGTCATATTCTTCTCCATCAGAAGGAAACTTGGGAAATATTTCTAAGACTATGTCAATCGATATTTCAGTTAAACCTCGGATCACAGACAACATCCAGATAGGTGCAGATTTCTCTCCTGAAGATGTTGAATGTTACACTACCCTTTTTAAAGAGTTCCATGATATTTTTTCTTGGTTATATGAAGAAATTATAGGAATTCACCCACAGATTGTTGTTCATGAAATTAAGACATATCCCATAGCCTTCCCGTTCGACAACAAATTCATCCAGTTTACCCAAGAAAATCCACAAATATTAAGGTCTAATTTCAAAAATTATTGAACGCTAGTTTCATCTATCTCGTGCCCCTTACATAATGGGTCTCCAATATCATGCCCATCGCCAAGAAGCAAGGAATGATCCTAGCATGTGTTGATTATAGGGACCTTAACAAGGCTTGTCCTAAGGACAATTTTCCCGCCCCCTTCATCAATCAAATCATCGATGATTGTGATGAGTGCAAAGTCTTCTCATTCATGGATGACTTATCTAGCTATAATAAAATTGAAATAATACCAGAGGACCAACACAAAAACGCCTTTATATGACCATGGGGAACTTTCACTTATCGAAAGTTACCCTTTGGTCTAAAAAATGTTGGCGCCACTTTCCAATGGGCCATGTCTTATGCTTTCCACGACATTAAACATATCATACACCCTTATCTAGATGACCTACCCTCCAGATATCCTGACAAGATCATATCGATCATCTACGACAAATATTTATTCGTTGCTGACATTACAACATCTTTCTTAACCCACACAAATGCATATTTGTTGTGGAATCTGGTCATCTCCTTGGTTTTATCGTATCCAGGTTTTGGGTCTGAGTGGATTCCCTTAAAGTTGAGGACATTATCATTTTTCCTCCTCCCGTTACTATTAACCAACTTTAGAAATTGCAAGGACAAGAAAATTTCTTAAGATAGTTCATCGTCAACTATGCAAAAGATTACTAAGGGTTTCATGTGATTACTTAAAAAGGGTGTCCCATTCATTTGGGATGAACAAGATCAATGTTCTTTTGATCGAATAAATCATATTCTTACATCCACTCTACTATTGAAACCCCCAAATTATAATCAAGATTTTACCTTGTATCTTGCAACATCTGGTACTACTATCAGAATAGTCTTAATCCAAACCGATGAAGAAAATAACGAACATGTTATTTACTACCTCAATAAAGGATTAGTTAGTGCTGAAATTCATTATCTTTATGTCAAGAAGTTGGAACTAGCAACGATTTTTGTTTTCCAACAATTACGATATTACATTCTGCTTCGAACTACTACCGTTATATCTGATGCTAATCCTATGCAATATATCTTGTCACGCCAGATATTGGGAGGTCACTACTCGAAATGGATTGTCTTATTGGAAGAATTTGACCTCGAGTTCTCTACCCCCAAATCCAATAAATCCTTATTATTTGCAGAATTAATGACTGATCTTCTCCGAGTCATTAACGAATCAATGGTCCCATATTCATTACCCGATAAATCTTCGTTCCTCATCGAATATTCTAAACCTTGATATGGAGACATCCTCTTTTATATCTGGAATCAATGCTTCCACCCTCAAATGTCCAAAGATAATTGTTGTATCTTACACCATCAATCCCGACACTACCTCATCGTTGGTTATACACTTTTCCGTCGAGGGGTAGATATGGTGTTACATTGATGTTTCATCCACTCGGAAGTAGAAAAAATCCTTAATGACTTCCACTCAAGAGAATGTGGCGGCCATCTTTTTGGGCTAGCCGTTTCCTAGAAAATATTACACGTGAGGTATTTTAGGCCCACAATATTTAAAGATTGCATTAATGCAGTCCAAAAATTCCACCCATGCCATATTATTAACCCCCTAACCACTGATACAACATCTCCTAGAGGTCACCTACCCAATTCACTCATCTTTCATCATCTTCCCACTGAGTTTCTAGCCTAATCTCCCTTCAGTTGCCCTTGTCATTCCTCAAGCCTACAATTGAAGGGGTTGGTATCCCTTTCTATACTTCTAAGTCACGACCGGGTCACTCTGCCTATGTACTTAGGTCATGATCGATCCTATAAGCTCCCTTTTTTGTACTTGGTTGTGATGGATGAGACCTCACTCTGATTTCTCGGGGTTTAGTCTTGATAAGGATTCTAGTATAAGCCTTAATATCTTATCCCATTAACCATATGGCCTTATCTCTAAAGCCCTATAAGAACCAAATTACCAAACATTTCCATGGGAAAGGGGAGAAAGAAATAGCAAAATTACTCTGGCATTTTGGTGGCAAGGCATGTTCAAGGCGCTTGGAAGAAATATATCTCTTCAATTTACACCAGTAAGTTGTAATATTTCTTACTTGATTAATAGAAGATATACTAGATGTTTCCCTCTAAACGATTGTTCATGTAAGTTTGTGTGTTCATTGGTAGAGAATTGATATATTTTTAGATCATGACATATTATCAAGCTTAGAAGCATCCTTTTCTCATATCTTTGTTCCTGTCTTAGGTATAGGAAGAACCTAAGGGAGCTCATCTCTTGCAGGGTATAAAATCCCTACAACACCAGGGTTAATAATCAATATACCAACAAAACCCTTAACACCGACCCTTTTGGCATCACCTACAGAGAAAGTGAAGTCTCACCCGAGGTATCTAGAGGGGCTACATGAACCAAGGTTCTACAGTTATGAGGGGAAGTGAGGCATTCAAGATTTCCTTACTAACCATCTACTCATGTGCACAGTTTTCATTGCTTAACACTCAATACATTATATGAAGGACATTATCCCACTTACCATTCATTCATTAACTAGTTACTTCATTGCATGAAATTATAACAACATATATGACTAACACATTCATCATAGTATAATAAAATTAAACATCATGCAAAAACAATACATCACGACACAGGATTTAACGTGGTTCACCCAACTTGGGCTACGTTCACAATGGTTGGATTCTTATATTAGTCATTCATAATATTCTATAGTTGTACACTATGCTTACAAAATATGCAACAATAACATTACCCAAACCTGCCTAGCCATTTTGTTGTAGTGCAGGCCTCACTCCTTAGTCATACATAAAAAATTCTTCCAAAACTAGAATAACTCCAAAGAACACTAATAACTTCTCATCTTTCGAACCCCCAAAACCTTCGAACTTCTATACCCACAAAACCTTTACATATTTATACACCAAAATAGGGTTAATCCCATTACAATGTGGTCAAAATTTCACAAAAACCCAATGCTTTATAACCATTTTCTTCCTTTTGCATGATGCTCCATTGTGCTTTGCTTCTGTCTCATGCTTTGAATCCTCAAAGTACACTCTTGTTGCATGCTCAGGTCCATATTCTAACTTCCTTTTATTATTTAACTTATTCTTGTACATATCCAAAAAATTAACAAAACTTATCCAAAATGCCTATCCAACAGAGACCAGACATCTTGATTGTCTCTCCCTTATTCAATTCTAATAATACTCTAAGTTTCTTCAAGGTTTTGGGAACTGGCCATTCCCTTATAGATTTAATTTTGTTAGGGTCCACTTTTACACCTTCATGTGATACAATATGACCCAAATATTCCACTGCTTGAAACCCAAAGGCACACTTGGAAGGTTTTTCATAAAGTTGTTTCTCTTCCAATAGTTTTAATACTCTGTCAACATATTGTACATGCTCTTCCCAATATTTGTGGTAGATTAGTACGTCATCAAAAAATAGTAACACAAATTTTCTAAGGAAGGGATTAAAAATAGAATCCATGAAGATTTGAAATGTTGAAGGTGCATTAGTAATTCTAAATGGCATAACTAAAAACTCATAATGACCTTCATGTGTTATAAAAGTCATTTTAGGAATGTCTTTCTACCTCATTTTGATTTGATGATATCTCAGATGAAGATCCAACCTGGTAATGAATTTTTCTCCATGCAATTCATCTAATAATTCATCAATGACAAGAATATGAAACTTATATTTGATATTCATTTTGTTGAGTTGTCTATAATATGGACATATTCTCCATGAACCATCATTTTTTGTAACCAACACCACAGGTGAAGAAAACAAACTTTTTCTAGGTTGAATGATGTCATGCTTTAACATTTCCTGGATCATGTGCTCAATATCACTCTTCTGTTCATATGGATACCTATAAGGCCTAATGTTAGGTGGTACACTTCCTGGTTGCAAATGAGTAGCATGGTCATGATCTCAATAAGGTGGAAAAACCTTAGGAATTTCACCAAATACCTTGGAATGGTTGATGATAACTACTTAGAGATATAATTGATCAGAGGATATATATGTTTGAACATCAAGTGAGCACAATTGTGCAATTACACCTTGGTGTCCCTTTTTGATTAATTTTTTCAAGCTATTAGAGCTTATCACTTTAGAGGGTTTCCCTTGGATACCTCTAAGCTCAATTTCCTTTCCCTCTGATGAAAACATCATGAAAATATATTGAAAATTGAGGTCCACTATTCCCAATGATTGTAACCATTGGACCCCTAATACAAAATCAACACCACCCATTTGGATGACAATTGTGGGGATATCCAAACAATACTCCCCCATATTGAGCTTAATACAATGTAATTTCCATGAACAATCTATGGTTCCTCCATATGCAATCATTAAGTGAAACTTTGGTGCAGGATATACAAATCAATTGAGATATTTTTCGAATTTGTAATTGATGAAATTATGGGTACTACCAGAATCAATCAATATTGTTACCTTTTTCTTTTTGATTTATTGTTGAATCTTGAGGATATGTGGAGTAATAATACTGGGCAATGCATGACAAGATATTATTGGAGTATTCTCTTCTAGATATGGATCTTATGGAAGTTCTAATTCTTGGTATTCTTCCTCTTCACAGTCTATGTAGAATAGTTTATTCTCACTGCATTTATGCCCTAGTTGATAAAAAAATGGTCACCTCTATTTCCCCTCTCCTAGAATAATAAAAATATTGACATAATAAGAAGAAAAATTTTGAACTATTATAATTTCATTGTATATTCCTCAGTCTCAGCTTCATCACACATTTTTTGGATTCAAAATTTGAGTTTGTATGCTTAAGATATCCATGGTTTAGTTAAACCGACAAAAGGGCGCTTCCTTAATACGCAACAGAGCTTGTTTTTATTAACAAAGAATTATTGGAACCACGATCATTGTCATGGAACCAAACCATTTCTTGGAACCATGTCTAATTTTCCGAATCACGTCCAATTCTTGGAAACATGAATTCTATTGGAATACATCCATGCATCTATTGAAATATATCCATTCCACACTTATAAATTCTTTATATTTCCTTACCACTCTGTTTCTCTTCTCTTGTTCCTCTCCTACACTCTATTCAATGCTTAGATTTTTTTTTATCTCCTTATATCTCTAAGCCCCTCCTTATCTCTCCTTCCTTAATCCCCCTTCTTCCAACATTTAGATTTTTCCCGATTTTCCCACCCCTCCTCCTCACCTTCATATCTCTCCACTCGCCTCTCCATTTATTTCCCCTACTCCATACTTAGAATATTTCCTCCCTCCATTGGATGGATGAAATTTCACTCCTCCTTAATCCCTTTTCCCTCCATCTCTTTTTCTGTTCACTCCACATCATTTATAAAATGTATTAAACCCACTCCCCTCCACTCTCTCCACACCACAACAGGTATGTGGGGTCGGATGCATCTCTCTCCCCCTTATCCCTCCCTCCCCGTGACCCTCTCACTCATACACACTCATTTCTCCCCCCTTACATCACCCTAACTAATATTATAACTTCCATTACCCTCATTTCCCCCCTCCCCCTACAATATCCTTTCCTTAATCCCTTCTTGTCCCACCTTCCCAAATTTTAATTTATGTTCTAAATTAACTCCAAGAACTACCAGATAATTAAATCAGTCCACATGTAAGCCAACTATTCATCACATGAAAACTTTATAAACCAATTGGAGGATGACACATGGAAAAAAATGAAACCATGACATGTGGTAGCTCTTGGTAATATATCACACAATGACATGTGGTGATGTCATGGATGATGACTCATTGTTGACTGAGTGATTACAAGGATGCCTCTGGGCATTGATTGGGAATTAGATGAATGATGACTGGGAAATCAAAATTTTAATCATTTAATTAATTTTCTAAGTGGTCTAACTCCAAATCTCCATAATCTATTTGTGCTTAACATTAAAGGCATGTTTGAACTTACATTATAAACAATTAAAAATCCAATATCCCCATGAATGTGGGATGTACATTTTGAAGAAAAGTTGAATTTTTCAAAAGAAGAGGCAAAATAAAATCAAGGTCTAGGATTTACCCATAAAACAGATCAATGGTTGTTTATTCTTGATGTTCTGGAGGCCATATCTTGAGATATGGGAGTCATATTTGGGAAAACCATACCTCGTTGGAAATTTAATTCGACAAAAAKATGATGCAACCTGTTTCAAAGGATGCAATTGGCCGAAACATTCTAAGAAATTGAAAGAACAATTAGCAATATTTTTTTATGCTTTGTTGATAAATCTGCTTGGTACCTCGACTTCACAAGCTCATATATTGAGATCCAGAAATTGAAATATCTCCCAGAAGGACTCGTTGGAAATATAAGATGATGAAGATTAAATCTATTTTTTTTTCCGTGGTTGAAAAGTTAAATGTACTGTCCAAACAATTAAAATACAATACTCTTTTTAAAAGGAATCCAGTTGAAAAAAAAAATTATTTAAATTTTTTTAATTAAATAAAAAAATGACCACTACAAGATGCGGATGTCAATGATGAAAATTTATTAATGAGACTTTAATGAGGCATTATTTAAAGTGTTTTTTCCAATAAAGAGAAATCCCTAACTACTCAAGAAGTTAGAAGAGTTGGTTTTAAAAAAAAAAGAAAGGGGCTCCATGAAGAGGTTATAAGAAAGAAATAAGAAGATTAGGATATAAGGTTCCAACCATAAAAATGAAGCCAAGCTTCTAATTAGAAAAAACAAATCTCCATTTTCTCCATTATTCTACTTATTCTACACTAATTTCTCAAGGCTTTATGTTTGTATTTCTGAACCAAGCATAAGGATGAGTTCTTGAGTGTTTCTCTTGTAATCTTCCAACACTTTTATTATATGATCATGGAGTATTTATGGACATATATGTTACCATGAGATGTAAGCTAGGATTGTCTATTGTATTCATGTGAATTTAGTTCTTGTTTGAAAAGCTTTGTTTCTGAGTCACTAGTCAATTGGTTTGCAGAGATTTTGTATATTGTTGAATATCTTTTATGAATAAAATTCCATATAGAAATACTTCAAGATTTTACATTAATGATTTCTCAGATCTTGGGATCTCCGAGGATCAGATTTTTGAAGTTTTCCCATCAAATTCTTTTAGTTATCAATGAAAAACTCATTTAAAGTTCTTTGAGATGATCCAAACTATTCTCTCCTTTCTTCTTATGAGAACATATGGATTTATCCATTATTTATGTGTGATTTAGAGGGTTGTATATATGATGTTGAGGATACAAATTTTCTGATATTGAAGCCTTCCTTCAATATTTATATTTTCAAAAGACTTATTTCTTCATATAAAGATCAGATCAAGGTATCAAGAACTATTGCATGTATAAATCAAAGCAATAAGATTTTGGGTTTTGCTATCTAGAATTCTCCTTAATCTAAAATATTCAAGATTTATCTTTTACCCAAATAGAGTACCACCTCTATAAAAACCCATGGGGATTCATATGCTCGTGAGGTTGGTGTTTCAATATTAACCGATTCAAACATCAACATTTTTGTCAAATCCACTAGGGAATGATTTTTTTTCAACATATTTGAGACCTTTCTTTAGATCTAATTGAGGAACCCGAGTCTCGATGGTTTGAAGTTTCAAAAATAAGATTCAAGAAGAATTTTTCTTGTTATAGATTCACGGGATTTATAAACATATTATTCAAAAATATTTGGATGACCTCAAAAAGAGATAAGAACAATAAAAGATTGGGAGGATGAACTTCTTGGCGATTCCATTAAAAGAACTCTCAAATCCCCTAGAAATTCCATTGGAAAGATTCAAGAATCTCAAGAAGATATATATTATGAATCCTTTGAAGAGTTCCATTCATGTTGTGATGTTCCTTTTAATTCTCCACCAATCCCATCAATGGCTTTGAAATATGTAGAAAAATGAAGAAGTACCCAAAGAAGGAGGCGACTACATAGAGATCCTTTAAATCTTCCATAAGTAGATTTTCATATGCCCAATATTCCTATGGAAACATTTTCTACATTCTTTGGGAATAATTTGGAGGATGTAGAGCAACTTTTGTTTAGATTCAAATGCACATGTGAGTTTTTCAATCTAACTGAATACAATATTACATGTCAATTATTTTTACAAACTCTACTTGTGAATGCCCTTGAATGGTTCCATTCATTACTTCCTAGGACCATTACTAGTTGGGACATATTAGAATATTTGTTTGCTGAAAAATTTTCCCACCCACCCTCTCCCATATGGACACAAGAAAATGAATATTCCATCCTTTAATATGATCCATATGAATATAGTTCAAGCAATAAATTTGAGAATGACATCGAGGGGACTCCATCAAATGAACAAGAAGATTTCATCCTTTCAACAGAAGATGAAAAGTCACAAGAGCATCGGTAGCAAGAACAATTGGTGGAAGAAATGAATATTGAGAACAATGATGAGCAAGATTTCCATTCCATAAAAGAATAATGTTTTCAATACATTGCCAGTGAATCACGAATCTTGGATGTGGTCATTAATGAGGAGAAAGACGAAAATATTCTTAGATTGAAAACTCCTCAGCCAATAAAAAAAATTAGAATTCTTGAGAAAACAAGAATTGATTTCATTGAAACATGGTTCCAAAGAATTGTTGGCCAAGAAATTCCATCAAATTCTCAGCATATCTGGTTCAGTTTTTCTCCATCACACTTTGGACATGCCCCTAATTCTTTGGTACTATCCTTGATATATCTCATGGTTCTAGAGTTCATTCCACATATCATATGGATCCTTGAATGGCTCCATTGGAAATATACCTACACCTAAGAGTTTCCCTTTCTTTTAAGTAAGATAGAGTAGGTAGATCTTTTTTGTACATATTTTACTTTTTTAGTTAAATATTTTCACAATAAAACAATTGCTAAGTGGAGGCAATATTTGAAGGTAACTCCATGGAAGAAGAATTACGAGAATTCATTCTGAAGATGAATCCATAGCCTAATGGAAAAGGAAAATGGTCTTCAAATTCTAGTGTTCTCAGCAACCCACAGGGGGTCATTGTCCCGTAGTTGGAGGCAGTTGTTGATAAAAAATTGGTCACCTTTATTTTCCCACTCTTGAAATAATAAAAAAATTGACATCAGAAGCAGAAAAATTTTCAACTATTATAAGTTCATTATGTATTCCTCGGTCTCATATTCATCATGCATTTTTCGGATTCAAAATTTGAGTTCATATGCTCAAGATATCTAGTTTTTAGGTAAACCAACAAAAGAGTGCTTCCTCAATATGCGACAAAGCTAATTTTTCTTGGAACAAAGAATTCTTGGAACCATGATCATTCTCATGTAACCACACCATTTTTTGGAACCAATAATTTTCGGAACCACGTCCAATTCTTGGAAACATGCTTTCTCTTGGAATACATCCATGCATTTCTTGAAATATATCCATTCCACACTTAAAAAAAAATTCTATTTCCTTACCAATCCTCTCTTTATCTTCTCTTGTTCCTCTCTTACACTCTATTCAACAATTATAATGTTTTTTTCTCCTTGTCTCTCTATGCCCCTCCTTATCTCTTCTTCCTTAATCCCCCTTCTTCCAACACTTAGATTTTTTCCCAATTTTCCCACCCCTCTTCCTCACCTCCTTATATGTCCACTCTCCTCTCCATTTATTTTCCCTACTCTAGAATTAGAATATTTCCAACCTCCATCGGACAAATGAACTTTTACTCTTCCTTAATCCATTATCCCTCCATCTCTCCGTCCACCCGCTCCACCTCACTTAGCCAATTTATTAAACCCACACCCCTCCACTCTCTCCAGACCACTGCAGATTAGAAGGGTAATATGCATCTCCCTCCCCCTTATCCCTCCATCCTCATGACTTCCTAAATCCACCACACTCATCCCCTCCCCTCGCCAATGTCACCCTACCTCATCGCCTAACTTTCACTACCCTCATTTTCCCCCTCCCCTTAAACTACCCTTTCCTTACTCCCTTCGTGTCCCACCTTCCCAACTTTTAATTTATATTTCAAATTAACTCCAAGAAATACCAGATAATTAAATCATTCCACATGGAATCCAACTATTCATCACATGGAAACTCTATTAACCAATTGAAGGATAACACAAGGCAACAAATGAAACCATGACATGTGGCAACCAATCGGGTGGTGGCATGTGGCAACTCTTGGTAACCTATCACACAATGACATGTGGTGATGAAATGGATGTTGAATCAATGTTGATTCATTGCTAACTAGGCGATTACAAGGTTGAAATTGGGCGTTGATTGAGCATTATATGAATGATGACTGGATAGTCAAACTTTTAACCATTTAATTAATTTTCTAAGGGGTCAAACTCCAAGTCTCCATAATGTATTTGTGGTCTACATTAAAGGCATGGTTGAATTTACATTATAACACTTAAAAATAAAATATACCCATGGATGTGGGATACACAATATGAATAAAAGTTGATTTTTTCAAAAGAAAAGGCGAAATAAAATCAAGGGCTAGGATTGCCCCATAAAATTGATCAATGGTTGTTGAGTATTGATGTTCTAGAGGTCGTATATTGAGATCAAAGAGTCGTATTTGGACAAAACATACCTCATTGGAAATGTAATTAAATGAGGAATATGATGGAACATGTTTCAAGGGATGAAAGTGGCTATAAGTTTCTCATAAATGGAATGAAAATTTAGCAATATTGATGCTAACCGCACTCCTCGGAGCACGATCGCTCTCACAGGACCTTCTTCCACTCACGGCCCAAAGAACTTCAAAAGTTCCTTTAATTCCCTATCAGGAAATTTCCTTACCGACAACAATTATTCAAATGACCTCCCTTCGTAATCGGGAAATCAGACTTCGCTAATTCGTGAATCCTATAGTCGTGTGTCTTGTACTTCACGATTCCCCGAAACCCGATGCGAGTCAATGTTGACTTTCTCCCCTGCTATCAGGGTTCTCCCTATTGGGAAATTGCTACTCGCGACGCCAGCTAATGGAATTTCCAACCTCCAAACCCCGATGTGCCGATGCTCCGATGCAGATGTGTGGGTTGACCTTTCCACCTCCCATCACTTCTATCGGGATTTCAGGACTCACAAGATCATGGATCCTGGCATCGATGGAATCGAGACTTGCCTTTCCCCGATCCCCGATATGATGCCACCTATGCTCCACTAGCTCTTGTGGTCCCACACTGCCACATCACTGTCGGGATATCGTGGATCACGACTCCAAGCGGCAAGTGTTTCCTGTCGTCGAGAACCCCGATTCTCCGAACCCTGACTCCTTGGGATCCCTTGACACGCGTTCCCCATGATCAATGGTTCTAATCCTATCGGGATATCACGAATCGCGATATCACAACCCATGTTACAACAACTTGGTGCTTCGACTCACGATATGCCGATATGCGATGTCACGAGCAGATCTGACGGTCCCTATGACTCGGGGTCGACGACCCTAACTCTCCTGAGCTTCGAACCTCCTCATGTTTGCGCCAATAACCTTCTCGCACCTCCGTAGGATCCAACGGTCCACGGAATTTCATGAAATCCTCTCAAGGATTTCGTCCACCCGTTCTTCCCTTCAGTGGATCCACGAAATTGATGAAGTGTCTCCCTATTGAGACTCGTTCACCTGCTCACTTGCTAACCTGCAATGCTTCCTTTGGACTTCCCACGACAATTTCCTTCCACTTATCCTTTGGTAAATTCAAAGGCCTATTCCTCCTGAGCTTTACATGAATTCAGTCTTTCAGAAGGAAATTTTGCACGCCCTCCTTGCGGAAAATCCTCAACAACATCTAAGTGTTGAAGACTTCGACCCTGCACACTCTTGCAGTAGTAGTCTTCAGTATCCTTGCTCAGAATCGCAACTCGGAGGCCTAACTTAGTGTGTGCATTCCTTTCACGGCTCTAGTGCCAAATTTGCACCTCTGGGAACTTAGAACAAAAGTTATCTCTACTTGAACCCTTCTGTCAACGCACTCCTTACAGACGATTCAATTGCACTCCTTGCAGGAATTCTCTGGTTCAAGATAGAGAAACAATTGAAACTAACTCCTTCTTCCTCTCAGATTTCCATTCAACCATGAAATCACATACACAGCACATAGAAGCAAATGTATAATAGGAAACAAACATTCATGAGCATAATGTCATAAACACACAAAGAATAACACAAACCATGGAATTGAATCAGAACTCTTTCTATTAATTCAAATGTCTGTACATGGGTGTTCTTCATACACTTCTCTGCTTTCTCTCCTCAACAATGTTGCTTCATCCTCTTCGACAATGTACAAAGGAGGGTGTCTATATCCCGTTTCCCTCTCGAGCTATGAAGCTATCAAATCTAGAATTAAAAATCCTATCTAACTGCATTAAATCTACTAAATTCCTTATCTACCAAAGGACGAGAGCTATCCGCTCAAGGTCCATTACAATATACAAGTGCGCCTCCTCTTTAAATGACTTCATTAAAGACTCGCGCAACAATTCCAAAGTGAAATTCAAAAAGAAATTTGTTGGCTTGTCCAGCTGTCCTCTACTTTCGCGCTGGCTCGCTTGACGTGGGTGATGCTCCTGCATCAAATATGTTTTATGTTTTGCTGATAAATCTGCTTGGTAAATCGACTTCACGAACTCATACTTTTAGATCCACAAATAAAAATCTCACCTAAGAGGCCTCGTTGGAAATATAAGATGATGATGATTACATTTAAATTTGTTTCCATGGATGAAAAGTTAAATATATTATCGAGAAAATTAAAATACAGTCCTCTATTTAAAAACAAACCAGTTGAATTTAAAAAAAAAAAAAAAGTGTATTTAATTTTTTTTATTAAATACAAAAAGTCCCACTACAAAATGTGTATGTCAATGATGAAAATTCATTAATGATACTTTAATGACGCATTAACTAAAGAAGTTATTCCAAGAAAGAGAAATCCCTAACTACTCAAGAAGTTAGAAGCGTTTGTTTTAAAAAACAAAGAAAGGGGCTCCATGATGAGGTTAGAAAAAAGAAATTAGGATAGAAGCGTCCATCCATCAAAATGAAACCAAGATTGTGATTAAAAAAAAAAAAAATCTTCATTTTCTCCATTCTTCTTATTCTACACTAATTCCATAAGGCTTTATGTTTGTATTTCTGAACCAATGATCTAGGAGGATCTCCACACACAAAAGTATTACTTTGCACACCATGGGATAAATCATTAAAATGATAATTAATTAATAAGGTGGAAAATAATAATTAATTCACATACATGACTTATTTAAAATATAAAGACGATTAATAATTTAAAATGAGTATAAGAAAACTCATGTATTAGTCATGCATATGAGACAAATGATTAATGCTTAAAGTGAGTTTGAGAATCTCATGTAATATTCATTTAATTGTAAAATGGGAAATTAGTTGTGAGAATAGAACTCACGAATTATTTCCCTAATTTTAAGGGGAAATTAGCTTCCTAAACTTAAGGAGGAAATTAAGGGTCTTATGAGTTGGCTTGGACTTTTCCTCACTTTATTACAAGTGGATTCCTAGTCTCAAGGAGTAAGTTAAGGGTCTTTCTCATTTTTTTCCTTGGGTAGGTACTAGATCCTAAATTTATGGATCTTGTCTTTTTGGATTATGGAGCTAGGAAACATTATTTAAACCCCTTTATTGGGAGATATGAAAAGAACTCTATGAGAGTATTTTTGGAGGCCCTTCGAAGCTCTTTTGGAGAGAATCAAGCAATCCTGCTTGTAATTTTTAAGCCCCTTAATTGGGAGAGATGAGCCCCTTATTGGGAGAGTATGTTAGCCCCTACATTGGGAGAATTATGCCCCAGATTGGGAGAGACTTGTTTCCCCTTCATTTGGGAGAAGACGTATCCCTTTTCTGTAAAGGACAATCAACCTCAAATTGAGAGAAGCAATGGAAAGTGATTTGTATTCCAAGCAGATCCGAAGACATAGCTAGAAGGTTCTGGTGAACTCCATTAACAACTCAGTGATCTCTTCCGATTATATGATTGACTCATGTCTCTTATGCATATATTTATTTCCATAATTGTGATTATTAAATGTATATTGTAATGGATTATGAGACTAATCGCTCATGCACCAAGTTTATATTCGGTTTGGATACAATCCTTTCATAAGAACATATGTTCATCTTGAATGAAATCAAGTTCAATTAAAATGATATTGTTATTGATCCTTTCATTAAGTGAACCTAGAACCAGATATAGTTTGGTATCGAGGTCATCGAGTATTCAAATCAAGTGGTATCAGAGAAGGATTGACATGAATTGCAGTTGTTGAAGACAAAATGAGAAAAACATTGGAGAATGCATGGATTCGTGAGTTTGAAGAAATCAACCAAACCATCCAAGCAGAGAATGGTGAATTGAGGAGGTTGCTTCAAGAGTCTGAAGAAGAAAATATAAATCTATAGTTGTAGCTACAAGATATGGAGGAGGAAGTTGGAGAATGATCCACGACAAAGGAAGCAAAGATTCCATCTTTTGACCATGGAAGGTATACTAGTTATGGTTCGTTTCATGATGATATTAATAGTTTCACATATTATCATATGATAGAGGATACTCTCTAGACACCAAGGAACCAAGGTGGTTTCCTAGAAGCCTCATCTACAAATTCATTCAACCAAATAGATGAGCAAGTGTCACAAAGATGAATGGAGGTAAAAGATTCTCCATGTTTAGTTCTGGAACGACCCCTTTGTTACAAGAACAATTAAGTGATTACACAAGAGGTATATATATATATATATATATTACTTAAAAAAATTGTTAGGATAAGTAATATGCATCAAAAAAACATTAATAACAACACAATTAATCTCATCACATGAATTCAGAGTGCAAAATCAATAAAATTCAATCAATCATATCACATAAAATTAACATAAGAAAACTACACACCCAACCTACCTGCAAGGTTAGGACCTCCAAGACACATAATCAATGATCAAGTACAAGATTCATCTGATGGATTTTGACCATTTAAGGTCTCAGGACTGTGCAAGATACCAGATATATAAAATATGCAGAACAGAAATAAAATGCTAGAAATGGCAGAATAACAGTAAAATATCCAGCATAATCTTCACAATACACAAAAATGATATATGAAATAGTAATAGAAAAGCACTTCGATTCAGAAAGCAATGTTCACAGGCCTCTTCGAGGGGTCAACCTCCAGTCGAGCAGCGCTCTGTTACAATAATCTCCAAGATAAAGTTTTCATACCCTCGACCCTTCTTTATACTAAATGTGTCTATTAAGAGAAGTATCTAGAGGAAGATCCTTCTAGAAGTGGAAGATTCTATTAGGTCTTCTTACATATGCCTTATTCTATTTTATTGAAAGGTCTTATTAATCTTGACCTTTATTACATCCGAATACATTGATCTACCTATGTGCGGGTTAGGACCTTAACATGTCCGCCCCCTTAAAAACAGCCTTGTCCTCAAGGCTTGAGATGTGGAAACTGTTGCAGAATGGTAGTTGGTTCCCAAGTGGCATCTGTTGGAGTCATATCTTTCCACTGTACTAGCACTTCCTTGATGGTTCTCTGACGCAGGCGATGCTCCCGCTGGTCCAAAACTGCTTCGGGTTGTAGCCAAATGGATCCTTCTTCAGCTAATTCTGGAAGGTTGGTTTGAATTTGGCACCTGGTTCCAATCACCTTCTTCAAGCATGACACATGAAAAACAGGATGTAGCTTCGACTGGCTGGGCAGAGCTAACTGATATGCGACTTGTCCCACCCGCTTGAGAACTGTGTAAGGGCCATAAAATTTGGGTGCTAGCTTCTGACACTGCTCAGCCTTGAGGGAAGTTTTCTTATATGGTTGCAGTCTCAGAAACACCTGATCCCCTTTGGCAAATTGACGTTCCGAGCGACCTTGATCTGCTTGTTGCTTCATTCTATTCTGGGCCATGACCAAGTTCTCTTTAAGGGTACAAAGGATATCCTCTCGGAGTGTAAGTGTTTGGTCAACCGCCTGGACCTTCGAGGTACCCAGTAAGTATGAGAGAACTGATGGTGGCTTCTGTCCATACATTGCTTCAAAAGGAGTCATGCGAGTGGCTATATGGTATGTAGTGTTGTACCACCATTCGGCGAGGGGTAACCATTGAACTCACTGGTGTTGTTTTTCAGAGGCAAAGCACCTTAGATATGTTTCCAAACACTTGTTGATGACTTCCATTTGACCATATGTCTGGGGATGATAAGCTGAGCTGAGATGCAATTGGGTACCTTGTAGCTTAAACAATTCTTACCAAAAATTGCTTGTGAAAGTTGGGTCTCGATCAGAAACAATAGAGTTTGGCATGCCATGAAGCTTGAAGACATGATCCATGAAAATTTGAGCCACCGTGGATGCAGTAAATGGGTGGTGAAGAGCACAAAAATGAGCATACTTGGAAAGGCGATCCACCACCACCATGATGACTGATTTATTCCCCGATTTGGGTAAGCCTGTAATAAAGTCCATAGAGATATCCTTCCAAATAGTAGGGGGAATCGGAAGTGGTTGGAGGGTGCCAGGAGATTTGACTGTTTCTCCCTTGTTGTGTTGACATACCTCACATTCAGCCACAAACTTACGGATGTCCTGTTTCATACCCTCCCAGAAAAAAGAATGTTTGACTCGGTCATATGTTTTGGTGAACCCTGAGTGCCCCGTTGTGGGTGTAGCATGAAGCTCAGAAAGTACCGTGGATTTGAGCTTGGATTGTTTACATAAATACAAGCGGCCTTTGTATCGAAGCTCATCCTAGAGCCAAGAGTACCCTGGGGGAGCCTGAGCCTTGTGCTGTAGTTTCTAGATCAGTAGCGAACTTTTGGGGTCTTGAAGCCATTCCTGGTGCACAACTTGCAACCAATCGGGTACAATGAAGGAAAGAGAAAAAAGGGATCCTTCGTCTTCATACTTCCGGGATAGTGCATCTGCCACGACATTGTCTTTGCCCTTCTTGTAAATGATCTCATAATCATATCCAAAGATCTTAGTGACCCATTTTTGTTGTTCTTGGGAGGAAATGTGTTGTTCCAGAAAGTACTTGAGGCTTTGATGGTTGGTATTAATTTGGAATCGTTGCCCCAAGAGATAAGGACGCCATAATTCAATGGCATGTAGAATCGCCAACATTTCTTTTTCATAAATTGGTTTGCCCAGATTCTTTTCAGACAGTTGTTTGCTAGTGAAGGCCAAAGGTTGACCCTCTTGCATAAGGACAGCGCCAATTCCTTTCCCTGAGGCGTCGCATTCCAACACAAATGTCTTGGTGAAGTCGGGAAGGGCCAGAACCAGAGTGGTGCACATGGCTGTCTTCAATGTTTGAAAAGCTTGAGCAGCTGCTAGGGTCCAAGTGAAAGAGTTCTTTTTGAGGAGAGCCGTGAGAGGTGCTGCAATCTTTCCATAGTTTTTAACGAACTTGCAATAATACCCTATGAGGCCCAAAAATCCACGCAAGCTTTTGAGAGTCTTTGGGTGCGGCCAGTCTTGCATAGCTTCAATCTTTTTCGGGTCCACCCTGACGCCATCCTTGCCCACCAGATGACCCAAGTATTCTACTTCGGATGCACCAAAAGCACATTTGGACTATTTCAGGAAAAGATGATGCTGAGAGAGTAGGATGAGAACTTGATCTACATGAGTAAGATGGTATGTCCATGTCTTGCTATATATGAGGATATCATCAAAGAAAACTAAGACAAAATGATGGAGAAAAGGGCGGAAGACATGGTTCATGAGGCTCTGAAAGGTGGAGGGGGCGTTACACAAACCAAAGGGCATGACCAAAAACTCGTAGTGGCCCTCATGAGTGCGAAAGGCCATCTTGGGAATGTCGGACTCTTTCATACATATCTGGTGATAGCCCGAGCGAAGGTCCAGTTTGGTGAAGAATTGGGTGCCACTCAATTCATCCAGGAGGTCATCAATGACAGGAATGGGAAATTTTTCTTTGATGGTTAGTTTGTTGAGAGCACGGAAGTTAGGGTACATTCTCCAAGAACCTTCTTTCTTCAGTACCATGACTATCGGAGAGGAGTAAGGGCTCGTACTAGGACGAATGACTCCGGCAGTAAGGAGTTCCTGGACCATTTTTTCAATTTCATTCTTTTGTGCAAAGGGGTGGCGATATGGATAGATATTTGGTGGAAGGCTTCCTGGGACAAGGGGAATGGAGTGATCATGGACACCGCGGGAGGGAGGGAGTCCTTGGGGAGTGGAAAAGACTGTTTGATGTTTAGAAAGGAGGGCTTGGAGGTCTTGGGGCATGGGTGGGATCTCGGTGGCTTGTATGGCATGGAGTTGGGCTATGACACCCGAATGACCTTTTTTGAGCAATTT
>ML782508.1:331584-372297 GCA_009831015.1 Picea engelmannii
TCCCCAAGGGTTAGGTATTCAAGGGTTCTACAGACAAGGGTTTGCCCTGTGCTATAGCTCTCTGATATACATGCGGGGTCCAACAGTAGTACTCGGCCCAATATCTCAGGGCACTAACTAAGCAGGATAGACCGTACCCTTAGTCGTACTACCCGACTACCCAGGTACTAGAGAGTATCTTCCCGAGTGCTTTTCTCGGTGACACTATAGCAGTCCGGCGGCCGATAGGTTTATCTAAAGAGGGCTTCAGGAAATCTAGGCCGATCCATACACAAGTGTTGTCTGATGCGCTACCACTCGAAGGGGTACCAACAGGGGTTACAAGGGTGGCCAACAGATGTGTGCTTAAGAACCACTTGTATTTCCTGCGTGTATGAATCCCTCAACCGTGGGTTTATGTGCGTAATGACAGATCTCTGTGGCTTAAAGACGCCGGAATATGTCTCTACCCTAAAAAAAAAATACCCACAATTTCTGCCAAGGAAAGTGCTCTGATACCACTTGCAAGATACCAGATATATAAAATATGCATAACATAAATAAAATGCTAGAAATGGCAGAATAACAGTAAAATATCCAGCATAATCTTCACAATACATAGAAATGATATATGAAATAGCAATAGAAAAGCACTTCGATTCAGAAAGCAATGTTCACAGGCCTCTTCGAGGGGGCAACCTCCAGTCGAGCAGTGCTCTGTTACAATAATCTCCAAGCTAGGGTTTTCATACCCTCGACCCTTATTTATACTAAATGTGTCTATTAAGAGAAGCATCTAGAGGAAGATCCTTCTAGAAGCGGAAACTTCTATTAGGTCTTCTTACATCCGCCTTATTCTATTTTATTGAAAGGTCTTATTAATCTTGACCTTTATTACATCGGAATACATTGATCTACCTATGTGCAGGTTAGGACCTTAACAGACTGACGACTATTCTGAGGAACAAGGAGGTATCTAAATCCCATTACTCCAATCCTATTCTGCAATTCAATACTAGATTTATCAACCAACCCAACCATCAATTCTTCACGGTGCAATAAAATAATCTACTATACTTAATCAATCTTTCAAGCAATATTTAAGTGCAATTGAGTAAGAGGATAATAAATAAAGAATAATAAGAACCACAAGGGAATACGTACAATCTTAATAATAGATAGAAAGTTATTCCAAACCATCATTAGTAACTTGTCAAGTCAAGTTCATTCATGGTCAAGCATCATTTATCAAGTGATTCAAAATATCTGTAACAAAGTACAATCTTCATGTAGATAACTATGTATATTAATAATATGAAATATCGTATTTAAGAAATATATAAGAATTCAAATGCTAAATTACATATCCATTTATAAGAACTAAAAGAATATGAAAATCATTCCATGTTATATTAATAAGGTAGGCATGAAATTTTTGTTTATAACAAGCAAAAGTTTATTGGTGGACTGTTCTTTACATAGAGGGCACTTTTTACATTAAGCTTAGGCCACCCAAAAATCATAGTTTTCCTTCCACTAAAATTATTTAAGAGTAAAGAACATGCCAATTAGGACATGAACCTAGTTGGGGAAGGTTATCATTCAATCCTCCCAACCACCAGGGTTCTGGTGTTGACGTGTTGCACAATCTAGAGTGTATATAGAGAAAAACATCTACCAAGGAGTCTTGACTCGACTGAAAAGGATAACAATTTAAGGAAATTAACAATTTATAATTACATATCACGAATATTTATTTTTTGTAGCTCTAAAAGCCAAGAAAACTGGCAGGTTATCCTTTAAACTATTAAAATTGTCATCTTTTCTTATCAGTAGGCCGCTAGGGTGGATTAAAAAAGTTTACAAATTTCACTGGTTACAATGATAACGCATCATATAAAAGTATTGTAAGGCGAAGAGGGTATCATCAGAGGTTGAACTCAATGAAGTTTGTTGTAGAGAAACAAATAAAAGAAACCACAGATTCGTCTCTAACTCGCACAGGGTAGAATCAAAATTTCTTTGAAAACTCTATATAAAAACGAATATCGAGAGACCACCACTTGGTTAGACACAGGTTTAAGATGAGGAAAGAAAAAGAAATTAGATAAATGATGTCATCAAGAAGTTCATAATTCAACCTTTCCTACAACATTGACAAGGCCACGTGTTGAACATACGTACACAAACAATGGTGGGACTACTGCCACTACAAAATTATTCTACAGAGGAAAGATCCTGCAATATTTAATGTGGGCAACCTCTCCACCTAGGGAAACCCAAACCTTGTGCGATCGAAACTCACAAAAAAAAATTCGGAAGGAAGGGGTGACTTAAGGAACATCGAGCTCTAGGATTTAACATTTAACCGTGAGCAAGTCATCCAAGATTTAATATTCCAATGCCAGGTCATAACCATAGCACCAGAGACTAAATTCAAACACATAAGAAAGCCCACAAAGTTAATGCGACACTGAAGAAGTGACCAACCATTTGAAACCTTGGTTGTAAGTTTAACACCGAATAAATTAAAAAATTATCGCAACGATCTCTAGGAGAAATTATGACTCAACTATTAGTTCATTATACTACAACTCAACAAGTGTCAACCATGCATATCTGAACTGAAAAACGACCACCCAGGACAAGCATAAAAACTTGCGTCAAGTACGGTGAATCTGTGTAATACTATATCGACTAGCATGAATGAGAAAATTACAGGTGGACCATACTTCACTAATCTACATGATTAAGATGAGTGAACTGCATAAGGCAAAATGAAAGGAAAACAAATTGCAAGACAAAGCAGTTTAAAAGAATTTGATAATTTTCACCGGTGAAATTAGAATGCAGATATTAATGTTTACTTCTTCTACAAATCTCTTATGCTCACAAGCTTGGTTTTACATAATTACAGTAGTGAAGTTCAACAAAATTGGTATATAAATATATTGTTAATAGATCGTCTCTAATATATATTTCTTAAAAAAAAAACGTAGAACCCAAGGAATCTAGATATAGACGCATAATTTAAGCCTTATATCCAAGGTATTGATACAGAAGAAATCGAACAACTATCCAACGAGAAAGAAAATTAACATACACAAAAGGTACGGGTCTTAACCCAACTCTTTATTTAGAAAATTTAGGTGTGAAACCTGCATTATCCCATTAACCAATGAATTATATATATATATATATATATATATATATGTGTGTGTGTGTGATGTGGTGTGTGTGTGTGATGTGATGTGATGACTACTTATATATATATATATATATATATATATATATATATAAAAGTAGCCATCACATCTCATCCCAACAAAAAATCACAATATATTAATACCATACATTTGAACTACAAGATTTATGGTTCAGTGCATAACCAAGAACTCATGCACATTCGAAAAAATATAAACCTCCAAGATTATACATCGAATTCACTCTAGAATATTGTATAATAACTCTTCAGAATCAATAATTACATTAGAAAAATTCTTCCAATTCATAACAATATTTTTCATCATCTTTTTGTAATTAAATAAAATAAAAAGAAACCTTAATAGATGAATATTGTAACCACAATTTGAAGGTTTCCAGGTCGGTCTTAAATCCAGTAATTTCACGATGATCATCTTCTTATCTTACCATTCCAACTTCATTGGTACCTCCCAATCAATGCTAGGGGTACTCTTCTCCCCCCTTAGCCCCTCGAGCTGCAAAGGGGCCACACACAAAACCCAGAATACTATAGCTCCAATCTTTCCTCGCAGGGTAGAGCTACCACGGCTTGGTATCCCAACTCTTAGAAGTAAAACAAAGTCCAAAATTGTTTTGGAAGCATAACTTTACCATTAACACATGTACCCTTTTTCCTATCTACACCCTTTATTTTATAGAAATTTCCTTACTCACACATGTCCACATGCACAATTAATTAACTTTTTAATTAATTAATTTAGGATTATTCACCCTCACACTTGTCATACTATCCCCATGTTTCACAAGAAAATACCAATTTTATTTTAATTTAAAAGTCAATTTCCCTCACATTCCCCAATGTGTTCCTATTTTCGCTCTTAGTTGTCCCTTTATTCCCCAATTTCTCATTTAATGAGTGTATCCTAACTAGATCTTATTTAGAGTTGGAATAAGAGTTCTCTTCTAGTTAGACTAGTGGTAGCCTGACTCTAGATACCATTCTATGTGTACACCTATTCTTTCATGTTTTATTTCTTCCTATTTAAAAAAATCCCTTTTAATATTTTCATGCACACATGTGCATTATCTCAAATCTTTAGATTTATCTCACTTTCTCTTTAGATTTATTTATCTCTTATTCTTTTAATTTATTTAACATATTATTTATCCCCCCAACTAAACTTATACTTAGGCTTAGTCTTAGAATTAGTCTTAGACTTTTATTTGGATTTATAATTAATAGATTCACTCTTTAATTAATTATTTTAATCTGACAAGGTCTAATCAATTCAATGTTTTCTAGGCCACCTAGATTTATTGACTCAAGTTTTTAAATTACCCAACGTGCCCTTCAAGACACACCTCCATGATCCATGGGTGCCACTCACCTTGATTGGTTTTGGTATTTTTTCCGACCCTTGGAGTCATCACTCCACTCAGTTGACCTTGTGAGAGACTAAGGGTTTCTAAGGAATAAGGATTCCGCCTTATTGTACACCCGTTAGAAATATTCGTGAGTGATTGTCTCAGTTTTCCCTCATGACATCATGGACCTCTCAAAATAGGTAATTGTTAACCTACCATTTGAGCCACGATGAGATTGCTAGTAGGTTGTGACAGGGACGCTGCCACACCTCTCCCTCAATGTCTGGTTTTTTGTGCATGGCCCCTTTACTCATGTGAGTTAGATTAACAATCATCGTTAGCCTTCATCCATTAACAAAACATTGTCAATGATCCATATACATAATAGTACTATAATCAATCACATGTCAAATATGTGTAAAATGAAATGATAAAAAAAAATACAATCCACTCCTTAACTCAATCCGAAGTCCAAGGAAGTCCATTGATTCCATCAACATCCATAATTTTTCACATTCCCTGCACACTCAGGTAAACTAATCAATAACATCTGTCAATACATATATATCAAATAACAATAAGTCACAACAAATCCTCATCATCATGTATAATCCATAATCTAAAAAAAATCACAATGTTCCATAATTGGATCACTTGCACGCAAGTGTCCTCAAAGAATAAGTCGATAAAAGTGTTCTCAGTAGAACGACATGTTACATACACCCCCTCTTGTTTTAAATTTCTTCCTGAAGTTGTACAGTATATAAATGCAAGTAAATAAAAGTATCTGACATATATCTATATGTCTAGTATATCAAACACGTAAGGAAATTGTTGATGCATATCATATGCGTTCTCCCAAGTAGCTAAGTGTGGACTATAATTGTCCCAGTGAACCTTGACTTGATCGACTATTTGATGTCGTAGCTATCAAATGTGATGGTCCAAAATGCAGATTGGCTCCGCCGTGAGAGCACCCTCATCCGACACTTGTAAGGAACTCATGTCAATGACATGTGTAAGATCACTAATATAATGTCTCAAAATAGATACATGAAATACATCATGCATACGCCTCAAAGAATCAAGAAAGGCTAGTCGATAAGCCACAGGTCCTTTCTTTTCCACAACTTTGAAAGGTCCCACAAACCTAGGAGAGAGTTTAGCACCCTTTCCAAACTTGATCAAACTCTTGTGTAGTTTCACCCACAAGAAAAATCTGTTGCAAACTTCATAAATGTGGTCAAGGCGATGTGCATCAACATAACTCGTCTGCCGATGTTGCACTTATTTAATTCTTTGTCTTATCGATTGCATTTGTTCCTTCATTTATTGAATCACTTCTGGTCCTATCAATGCCCTATCTTCAATTCGATCCCAACTCAACGGTGTCCGATATGGTCACTCGTAAAGAAACTCAAATGGTGCCATTTTAATGGTACCTTGATAGTTTTTGTTGTATGCAAACTCTACTAGTGGCAATAAATCCTCCCAACATTTCTATTGGTCCATTACATACATACGCAACATATCCTCCAAAATTTAGTTTGTTTTTTCTGTTTTCTCGTCTGTCTCAAGGTGATACGTTGTACTGAAATTGAACTGTGTCCCCAAAGCCTCTTGGAAACTAGTCCAAAATCGTCCTATAAACACCGATCCACGATCAGATATGATCCTTCTTGGTACACCATGTAATCTCAAAACCTCACTGACAAAAAATATAGCTATGTCTGGTGCCTAATATGTCATACATATAGGAATAAAGTGTGCACTTTTCATCAGAGTGTCAACTACCATGAAAATTGAGTCATGTCTCCTTGCTGCCAGTGGAAATCCAACAATAAAGTCCATTGAAATTACCTCCCATTTCGATTCTGGAATAACCTGTGGCAGTAATAATCCTACCGGATGTCTATGTTCAACTTTTACTTGCTAACATTGCATACATCTCGCCACCTAACTAACTATGTTTTCTTTCATTCCCTTCTATAAGAATAAAGGCTTAAGATATGCCTTCATCTTCATGACTCCCGGACGAGCCATGTACATTTCTTGATGTTCTTCACTTAAGATAAAACTTCTTAATTCTTCATTAGGCAGTACATAATTTTTGTTGTTGTACCTCAACAATCCTTCATTGTCCAATGTATAACCTTCAAAATTTTGTACCATCATGGTATCTTGTCCAATATTATCCTTAACTTCCTTGTACCAATCATTGTCTACCTGTAAGAATATAATATTTTCTCAAAGTTTCGTCTTAAGTGGTATTACCGAGAATATGTGTGGTCTCTGACTCAATGCATTTGCCACTCTTTTCACCATTCCTTTAATGAAAACAATCTCAAAACTGTATTCTCTAAGTAATTTTGACCAACTCCTTTGTCGTGCATTCAAGTCACTCTGTGTAAATATATGTTGCAATCCATGGTGATCTATCTTTACTTCAAATTTCCGTCCAATCATATAGTGTCTCCAAACTCTCAAGGCATATACAATTTCCAGTAACTCCAAGTCATGCATTGCATAGTTCTCCTCATCCTTTCTCAATTTTCTTGAAATGTAAGCAATCACTCGACCGTCTTGCATTAAAAATCTGCCTAAACCTTCCTTGGATGCATCTGTGCATACCAAGAATTCCCTTTCCATGTTGAGGACCTTCAGTATTGGTGTTGTTTCCAACAACTCTTTAAGTTTTTTAAATGTTTCCATGCATTTCTTTGTCTAGATGAACTTCTTGTTTTTCTTTTGTAATTTCATGATTGGATTTGCTATCTTAAATTTTTTTTCGATGAATCGTGGGTAATATCCCACTAAACCCATAAAGATGTGCACTTCTTCTACATTTGTTGGTGTAGGCCATTCCATAATAGCCTCTACTTTTGCTGGATCCACAATGATACCTTCATCGGATATGATATGTCCCAAGTAATGAATCTTCGATTGGTAAAAAGAACATTTCCACAACTTCCTGTAAAATTTGTTTTCTCGTAGACATTGTAGTACCAATCTTAAATTCCCATCATGTTCTTATTTCATCCGAGAATAAATCAATATGTCATCAATAAATACTGGAACAAACTTTTTCAAGTATTCCTAGAACACCCCATTCATCAAGCTCATGAATACCCCCGGGTGTTCGTCAGTCTGAAAGGTAAAACTGTAAACTCATAGTGTGTGAACCTCATCTTAAATGCAGTTTTAGGGATATCTTCCTCTTTAATTCATAACTGGTGATATCCTAATCTCAATTCAATAATTGAAAACACCGTCGTTCCTTTCATATGATCAAATAAATCATCTGTTCTTGGCAATGGTTATTGGTTCTTGATCGTTGCATTTTTCAATTGACGGTAGTCAATACAAAGCATCCTTGATCCATCCTTATTTCTTACAAAAATAATTGGCTCACCCGAAGGAGATACACTTGGACGTATGAGTCCCAAGTCCAAAAATTCCTTTAATTGCATTTTCAACTCCTACAATTCAGGCATTGACATTTGATAAGGAATTCTTCCTATCAGTTCAGTTCTAGGTTTCAAGTTGATTATAAACTCAAACTCTTTTTCAGGTGGTAAACCTAGTAATGCTTCTAGGAACACGTCGACAACCTCTCGTACTATAGGAAGGTTTTCTAATCCTTCTGCCTCGCCCTTTTCATTTAATGCTGAGATTTCATATAGCTTTCATCCCTTGTGCATACTCTTTTGTAGATATAGAGAAGAAATAAATCTCAAGGACACCCCTTGGTTCCTTCCTATAATTACTCTACTCTATCCCACATCATCTATCAAACTTAATCGTTTCGTCTTACAGTTGATTATCGAATCATGTGATTCCAACCAGTCCATACCGAACACTATTTCATAAGATCCTAAGATCATTACATATAGGTTGGCCTTCATTAAAAAATCTCCCAAGTTAATGCTACAGTCTATAACCTTTCCTTCAATCTTCTATTTGGAACCTGAAGCCATTTCTACATATATGAACTCGTCCTTCTCAACTTCCTTTACCTTAATTCTCTTTAGTGATGCACTAGAGATAAAGATCTCTGTAGCACCTAGATCTATCAAAATACTAAAAGTTTGGTTGACGATTATACCTGATGTCTCGAGCACAGTGGAATGGTTGACGATTATTCATTGCTACATGAATCCTATGGGCCTTGCCCAAATATCCAACTGTAGTTGGTCCTGATGATTCGGTCGCTCTGGCTTTCTTAATTGGATAGTCTCATTAGTAATGTCTCTCTCCACATGTCCAACATCCGATCTTTGGTCCAGTACTCTTGGTCCCCAAAGTAGAAGTTGTTGGCCTAACAGTCTATGATCCTGTTCTGTTCTACTAAACATGCCTAAACTGTTGCTACTACGGGCGATGTTGCTGCTGATGCGGTGGTCCTTTATAAGGATTCCTTTGCTGAGGAGTCTGTCGTCATGGTGTCATGAACATAGGTCCTCTAGGCGTATCTCGATGCCCTGAAGTCTTTGTGGATGGTGTCTAATGCTGCTACACCTCTGATGTCAACTCTCCAGTCAATCTGGAAGGAGTCCTGTGCCGACCCCTGTTTTTCAACTCTTCCTCATCTATGAGGGCCTTTTGAACTGCATCATGCAATGTTTGAGGCATTAAAATCCTCACCTTCCAACAAATGTTGAAGTTAAGGCCAAATACAAACTTGTTTACCTTTAACTTCTCCGTGTTCAGATGTGGAGCATATATAAATATCTCCATGAATCTTGCCTCATACTCTGGCACCGTATGACCAACCTGTCGTAAGGTGTTGAACTCATTAAGTTGGCGCTCAATGAATTCCTCTTACAAGTACCTCTCCCGAAACTGTTCCTTGAACAACTCCCATGGAACGTCTTTGATGACCATGTTTAGTTGAGGTAGGAGTGTTTTCCACCATAGAAGAGCACTCCCCTTCAGTTGAAAGACTTCCATGCAGAATTTCATGTTGGAGGTGTAATCGCAAAGTGTGAAGAACATCGCCATGTTATCCAACCATGCCTCAGTGACTGAGTCGTCCATGGCACCCATGAACTCGGGAAACTTTACCTTCTCAAGTTCTCTGTGTATGCTAACACTTCCAGTTGGAGAGCATTGTGAACCCTCATTGGGTATAGACACTCTTCCCTCATCTCGATCCAATCTATTAATCAAGGCCTTTGACATCCTTTGAAAGGACCTCATCATACCTACCACATCTCCCACAAAAACATGTTCCTTCTCAAGGATTTGTTCTTCTCCTTAGGGGTTAGACCCCTATGTTGATGATTAAAATTGCAACGTTGAATTCCACCCTCAAAGGATTGATAAAAACATTATAATTTAATTATGATAATAATATAATACTAGTAGGTGGGACCCCCTTGTAGACTAGAGGCGCAAGGATAGACATATGACACATATTTTGTTGATGTTATGATGTTGACTACACATTCCTATCTTTTTGATGATGCAGTCTTGGTTTCATTTGGCGTGATAATGAGTGGTTGATGCATGATGTTGGTAATCATTTGCGACACATAACCGTTTCCATGGTTATGAAGATTATGTTGATTACAATTGCTATGTTATAACCTTGTTACTAATTTTTATGTTGATTACTTAGCCACATATATGCAAGGGATACTGAATGGTAACATGATCAAAACAAGGAAAATTATGGAAAGGTTATATAGTTATAGAAAAAGGAAAGGGACTATGTGAAAAGACTACATGCAAATTTTAAAAGACTACGTGTTAGTCCTAGCTATTATGCTCTTTTTTGGTTAATGGACTATAAAAATTTCATTAAATTCGAATGTAGACGCATATAGCAATGTTGGTATGGAATATTGTGTGTAGTTGTGGAAAACGTTAACGTATTAAATATATTGGGTGACGCACTATGCAATAGATATGGTCTTAGATCGTACGATGGTTTGGCATTGATTATACATTGGTGATATGGTTTGATTTATTGGTGGATGTTATGATTATTGGGATGTCTCATACTTCAAATTGAATGGGGCCAAGTGATGGAAGCAACGTCCATTTACTACACGTCACTCCAAACCTTCCCTATCGCCCGTCACCCTAACATTGTTCCATTGTTGCAATTTCTCTCTATTGGTTGTGAAGCTCCGCGTTTTCAGGTTTTTTTTGGAAGGGAAGGCTCGAACAACTCGTCATTTAAGCATTTTTCCCACAGGTATGGTTTTTTTCTCTCCATTCATGAAAGTATTCTCTTTTTTATGAAACAAATGGTGGTTCAATGATGCTTGGATTCTGTGTGTTCTTGAGATTTTCGGCTGTGTGTAAATGTGTTGTTATGGCTCTCTGTGATGATTGTAAAATGTTGGAAATTGCAAGAAAAGGAATGGGTATTATTAAGTTGTGCATTGGTTGTTTGCTCAGTCAATGTAGTTTTATGATGAGTCTCTGTGGAAAAGTAAGTGATAGTGGTGCAATAAGGCTCTGGGTTTGATGACTGGGGGTTTTTGTTCTCTGTATAAATGTCTTTTAACACATTTCCCTCTCGGTTGTTGTGGTAATCCTTACGCAATTGCAGATAAATTTCCAACAGTAGTGTGTTCTTTTCTTCTAACCCTAAGTTGTGGTTGGTAGCCCGTTTCTATTGTCGTTTCACTGAAAGCATCCCAAGATCCAGTCTTGGTTGGCCCCGAACGTTAATACAGTCTCGTGTGAGTATTGGTTTGATACATGTTATATCTCGATGTTCTTTCACAAGAATGTGTCTATCCTCACTGTTGTTGTTGTCAAAATTATTAACCTCCCGGGTGATTGGAAAGAGACATTGTCTCGCTCTGTTTGGATTACCACTACTATTAAGTTAACCCTTGTCTCTTCTCTACAAGTGTTAGATGCACCTTTGTGCACTGGGTTATTTTACTTGAATTGCCTTTGTCTCTCCTCGGGTTTTAACTATTGGTACCATCAAGGGCTTGGAGTAATAAGTCAAAGGAATGTGTGGCTCACTGCTGTTTCGTTTTCAAAATTGTTTCTTGGGCCTGTGGTTGTTAATCTATGGTGAAATGGATATAAGTATTGGAAGACCGTCAACTCTCTGTGTTTCTATTTAAAATATAAACATGCTTTTGTTGCCTCCTTGCATTTGATTTTTGACAGAGACGAATCAAACTCTAACTGTCTCTGTTCTC
Organism: Picea engelmannii; assembly: GCA_009831015.1. Classification (NCBI taxonomy): domain Eukaryota; kingdom Viridiplantae; phylum Streptophyta; class Pinopsida; order Pinales; family Pinaceae; genus Picea; species Picea engelmannii. Next base: position 343,305 of record ML782508.1, read on the forward strand.
CTCGGGCACATTCCGAGGTTTGTCAAGTGTCAGGTTATCAATTAATGATTGTGGAAATTTAAGGAGACATGCTCTCTCATTTATAAACCCATTCCTTTTGGTCGAATCTTTGTGAGGTCCTTCTGTGATGGAATTATTTTAAAAAAATAAAAGGGAAAGGAATGGTTGCATACAATCAAGGGATGTCTTTCTATTCGTTATGGTTTGATCACTGTGTTTTATCCAGCATGGTCTTGATTGCATAAGAATATACCTGGGTGAATTTTACTAATCTCAATTAGGGTTCTTGAAAGGTAAAAAAAGTAATCCATGTGTGTCAATCGACTTCTGTTTGCTTCAATTATGAGATGGTTATATTGGAATTATCACATAGGATACCAATTGTTTTAAGAAAAATAAGTTATATATGTTGATATGCATAGGGATCAAGCTCGGGGTTTATGTGTGGGTTGACTGTTATTATCAATTCAAGATTTTTTTGATTGATATGATTGAAGTCCCATGTATGATCGAGCATGATTTTAAGTCTGTCTACGTTTTTGAAAAGATACTTGTGTACATTTAAATTGGGCCCGATTGTAATTGATGAACAATGACTGTTGATTGTTTATCATGGTGCATTATTGATTATCAAGGATAAAATGTTGATCATATTGTTGTGCATGTTTTGATTATTTAAAAAAAAGAAAAAGGGAGGGGATCAACGTTTTAATACACAGAGTTTTCTGGATTAATTTTGAACAGAGTTATGATTATTTAATTATTGAAACAACAAGTAGTTTTGTATACGATTGAGGAACAATGAATGTTGGTCTTGGAAGTGGATGTTTTCTGGATTAATTTTGAACAGAGTTATGATTGTTGATTTATTTAATTTTTTTTATGAACAATATCCATCAAATTCCTTGCCATTTTCTCACTTGTTCTCTCAATACAAATCCCCTCACAATCCCAGATTCATTTTGCACGCCCTGTTCTTAAAATTAAATTAAAACTCTTTATTACAATGATTAAGAAATAACACAGAGATGAATCACAACTAATATGATTTGGTTACTGTTGCACAGTCGATTTTTGAATGATGGTTGAGCAGGAATCATGTTCTTACTCCCTTTCATTTTCTCACTTTTTCACTCAATACAATCCCCTAAGATATCTTAGAACCCTAATTCACCCCCTGCTCATTGATAATTATTGAATGAATTTTATGGATTGGATTGCATGGGTCTTATGTGATTGTTGAGCCAAGATTTGTTTCATAATAATATATGTCATGTATGGTTTGTTTAAGAAGCTAGTTACTAATAAACGTTGTATACATGATGAGCTTCTTCAGCAGAGGAAGTCATGGAAGAAATAACAGGGGCAAAGAGAATTGGAATAGAGGTCATAGAAGGTCAATATGCTCAATGCATTTTGATGCAGATCCTCAAGAGTTAAACTAGCTCTTCCAAGATGGATTTTTCAATTGGATTGGACAAGGGGTAGTCCAACCTATACCAAAGAGACCTCCCTTCCAACCCCAGCATGTTCCTAGTATCCCTGCTCCCCCTCATGTTTCATTGCAACCTGAAGTCCTTGAGAATGATGAATGGAAGGAGATTGTTCACCCAATAGTCTCCCAACATCATGGCTGGCCAAATTTGTCTCTACCTGCTCCTCCTCCACCTCATAACCGAAATGTTCAGATTTCCCCTGCACACTCACCTGTGCATTCCTCCCACACAAGAAAAAGACTAAAAAACGAAGCCCACCATATGCATGATAAATGAGATAGCAAAAACAAAGGGAAAATTGCCTCTCAAAGTGGAAAATATGGTTTTTGATTTTACTTTATTATTGTTTTATTGAGGAAAGTGGATTGCTGATGGTTTTGGACAACATACTATTTTTGGATATTCTGGATATTATATGTTTGGATATGATTTGAAATATCATTGATATTTGATTTTCAAATTATGGAAATGATTATGGGAGCCACAAGGAGGGATGTGTCTGATTTATTGTCTAGTTATGTTTATTTTTAAAGAAATTAAAGGGAGTTACAAGGGGTCCCACCTACTAGTTATTATTTATTAAAAGGCCCTTATTATTATTATTATTTATTTTTCCCCTAAACTAAAAGTTAGTTAAGTTTTTTTTAACTTAACTAAATGAAGTGGTTGGACTACTTCAACTAATTTGTAATGTATAAAAGCCAAAGGAGAAGGAAGGAAAAAAAAAAGAATAGAAGGAGAAAACATACTAAGGTTTGCTCTTGAGTTTTATTGAGATAGTTCAGTTTTCATTCATTCTTCAATTCATTAAAATCCTAATTCTCTTTTATGACAATAGGGTCCTATTGTAGACAACAATATTTAAAGTTGAATTACATCATTCAAACACTTGTTTTTAGAGGTGTTGATCTATGTTTGATAGTTTGTGTAGAATTGTTTGTTTATGAGTTAAATTTCATGACTAATAAATGATATTGTGCATAGTCGAGTGGGAAACAATCTGTGGCAAGTTGATTCATATTTTAAAGTTCAGTTTTTACTTCCTGACAGAGTCGTTTTGTATGGTTTTCATCGAGGATATCTAAGTTTGACTTTGGTCCAAACTCCCTCAGGGATTTTTGTAAAGAGAATGATTCTTTTGGTTTCTTGGAATGAAACAAGCGATTGTTATTTTGTCTCATTTGTGTTGATATGTGGCTTGGGATTTTTGCTTTTGTCTCCAAATTTACCTTTTGCATCTATACTATTCAAAAAATGGTATAAAAATTTTATACTTTTTTGCAACAATCGTTTATTCAAAAAACCATCCTAACCCCTTGTAATTAATACTTGTGGATTGGGAAACACTTTTTGAGTCTATAAACATAGGGTAACATTATAGACTATCTTTCATTAGCCAAGAAAGATCTTAAAATGCTTGAGTAACATAATTTCACATCTTTTCTTCAACATTTATTTGGCGACCATACCAGGGAGATATTCAATATCTCTCTGGTGGATTATATGTTTGAATTTCATTAAATATATTTGTATTTCTGATATCTTTCCTTTGACTATTTCTTTTCTTCATGAATGTACCTATTGCAAGGAAACCCAATATTGAGCCCGGTCTTAAAGATTAGACCAACATTGCTTTAAACTTGTTTAATACCATCTTAGAGACCGCTAATACCCAGTTTGAGCTTGAATGCTCATGGGAAGCAATTGAACAAGACACAAGTGTCCAAGAACGTTGGGAATTTAGGCAAAGGCAACCTAGGAATCAACTTTAACTTTCTTTTTCCTACAGTTGGCTCTTCTTTTCATGTTCTTAAGCCCTCATATCTCTAGTAGAAGAAGAGGTTTTTCACCTGATATTAATCCTATTGCTGAAATAGGAATAAGAAATGTTGTTTTATCAACCCAACAAAGTACTCTAAGGAGAAATTTTTCTGATTCAACGAGTTCTTCTTTTTCTCCCTTACCTTTCATTCAAAAAATGACATCTATCGGTGGTTCCAGTGGTTCTGGTGGCATTGGGGGTGCTTCTTCATCTCATCCTTCAGCCTCGTCAGTGATTGGAAGTTTGTATATCCATCAAATTCTAGTCCAATCAACTACAAACCCCGCCAAGGTGATTAAAAAGTATGGTCTCTTCCAATTTGAGGAAGACACTACCACTACTCTATGGCATATTTTATCTCCACTAAATTTAGCACTTGCCACTCATCCTCTTCCCAAATTCAAAGAGAATCTCCCCAAGTTTTATGGGAATAACACAGTCACTACTAATGAATACTTGGTGGCATTTTTGAATGCCTGTCATAACATAGGAGCCAATGATAATGACACTTGTATGCGCTTATTTTTTAATTCCGTTGAAGGGAAGGCACCGAACGATTTCTTTGACCTTCCTCCTAATATTATTTCTACTTGGTAGGCGTTAGTCTCTTGGTTCAAATCTACCTATGGGAAATCAAAAAGCCTAGCGGAGTAGTTATGGGAATACAATAACATCTCTTATAAAGATAGTGAAACTATCAAGTCTTTTAACTTACGTTTCACTAAGTTATACAACCAAATCCATGAACTCATTTTCCCTTAGAATCAAGCTGCTTTCATGCATTATTATAATGAATTACCTCCCCCCTACCATCATAGGATTGAAGAAAATTCCATTGATAAATGTGGTTCCGCTCTGCATACTTTTTTAGAGTATGAAGAACAAGTTGAAAGAATAAATATTCCTAAGGGAGACTCAGTTAAACAAATGGATATGTTTTCCCTCATACAACTTGTACAAGACATGAATAATCGAATGATAATGTATGAGTAGAAAGGAAATGTCCCCTCTCTTACCCCTAGGGCCTCATATTCTTCTTCACCACCTTTAAAGAATCTTAATGAAAATAAATTTCAACCAAAAGCTATCGTGCCTCGTAGTTGGTGTAACTTTTGCGAGGAACACCATGAGGAAAGTATGTGTGAAGTAAAGAGGAGTGCCAGAGATATAATTTTTGGTAAGAGAGTTGAAACTACCATTGTTGTCCTAGAATTTGCAAAGCCAGAGGATGTCATGATAATAAATACTAGGAATAAATCCTATGCTCCAAAAGGAAAATATGATCCTCCTCGCACTTCTTCTAGCCCAATATCATCTTCATTAGTTGCTACTGTTCAATTTTCTAAGGCTCATGACAGTCAAGGAACTACCTCTCCTCTTCCTTCTTCCAAATAAAACATCCTAAATTAGTTGGCCAACATTAAAGCAAATGATACCCTCCTGGACATGGTTTCTGTCCCTGAGAAACATAAGCATATAAAAAATTTCATGGAAGGAAAAGCTTCAAATGTAGCCAACCTCTCTGAAGAGGCAAATGAAGAGGATTCATCTGTAAATAAAGTAGGTGTACATAACTTTAGGCATCTTGTAAAAAACCCCCCATTTTATATTTCTGTAAAGATTATGGAAAAGATTTCCCATTGTTGTCTCATTGATGGAGGTTCAGGCTCAAGTGTAATGTCGAAAAGTTATTATGGAAGAAATAGGCTTGTCTTGTACAAATGAAAACACCAGAAGCATGCTCTCTTATAATACTTTACAACAAATGAACATATGAGAAATCAAGGACATGACGTTGGTTTTGTGCGCACATTCTGAAATAAGGACAATCCTTAATATTCAAGTAATTGATATACCAATAAGTAATTACTCGATCATATTAGGAAGAGATTGACAATATTTGATGGGTGGATACCTTTCACTTGATGAGACACACTTATCCATTCCTCAGAATGGTAAAAAAATCATAGTCCTAAGGGAGGGGAGAATTTAACCTTACATAGAAATCGTCCCACAACCTAATGTGAATTATATTGAGGAGGACCTATGACTATATTCCATCTTCGCAGATGAGGACAACACTCCCTTGGAAAAAATTGACATAGAGGATGGGATGTGGCATATGCACTATGATGGTTCATGCTCCAATGAAGAAAATGGAGATGGTATTATCTTGTACTCTCCTTTGGGTAAAATTCATAACTTTTCCTATAGGTTAGAGTTTTCTTGCACAAACAATGCCATTGAATTTGAAGTATTACTGCTAGGCATTGAAAATTCCTATAATCTGTGTTGTGGTCACCTCACAGTTTTTGGGGATTCTGAACTTGTTGTAAACCTTGTATGTAAGATATACTCTCCTAGAAACAAGTCAATGAAACGTTATACCCAAAATGTTTGGTCACTTATCTCAAATTTGCTATCTTTCAACATCACTCATGTTAAAAGGGAATTGAACTTAATGGTTGATAGGTTAGCTATTTTTGCAGCCTCTCCTACTCGTCAAATTCTGCCACAAAGACTTGATTGTAATTTTCAATATTTGTATTGTCCGCACATCCCTGACAATATAGATTCATGGCAGGTCTTCCCTAGTGATGAGAGCATCTATGCTTTCATCCAAAATGAAACTTATAAGCCTAAGGAAATTACATCAATAGAAGATAACAAAATTCCTAAAGGCTTGACTCCTCTAGAAAGCTCATTTTCATTGAGTGATGTAGGAAACAAAGAAAAACATAAAGAAGAGGAGTCAAAAAGGAAAGTGGGTGAAACCACTTCCTTGAAAATTGGAACACCCGAGTCTCCAAAGAATGTTAAAATAGGTGCCCAATGTTATGAAGAAGAAAAATTGAAGTTCACTAAGCTGCTTGGTGAATTTCAAGATTTTTTGCTTGGTCTTATGAGGATCTTCATGGTTTTTATCCCACTATTATACAACATGCCATCCCTATCAAGGAAGGCATAAAACCAGTTAGGTAAAAACATAGGCCCATTAACCCTGCACTGGAAGAAACTATTCGGAAGAATTTAGAAAAACTCTTGAATGTTGGGATAATTTTCCCTGTTAAGTGTTCTGAGTGGGTTTCTAATTTGTTTCCCGTTCGAAAGTCAACAGGTTAGATAAGATTATGCGTTGATTTTCACGCATTAAATAGGGCCAGCGTTGAAGACCATTTTCCCTTCCCTAATATGGAAATGATTTTGTAGCAAGTTGTAGGGTCACAGATGATGTCCTTACTTGATGGGTTTTCTTGTTATAATAAAATTAAAACCAATTTTATTACTCATTGGGGCACTTTTGATTATGAACGTATGCCTTTTGGCTTATCTAATGTAGGTGATACTTTTCAAATAGATATGAAAATAACTTTTGACGATTTGATCGGTAAAATTATTCAGATTTATCTTGATGACTTAACTATGTATTCTAAAACCGATCAGATCATTTCGGTCATCTTAGAAAGATTCCCATGCGATGCAGGAAATTTTGCATTTCTCTAAATCCTTCTAAGTCTATTTTCGGCATTACCAAGGGTAAGCTCCTTGGACACATTTTCTCATATTCAGGAATAAGCATTGATCCCAAAAGGATTACTGCTATCCTAAATCTTCCTACTCCTACTTCCAATAAGGAGGTTCAAGCTTTCATGGGTGTTATTAACTTTGTCTGTAGGTTTGTTCCTTATTTTTCTATGATGGCCAAGCCAATTCACAATCTCCTTAAGAAAGATCATTCTTTTTCTTGGACAGATGATGTCGAAAATACTTTCGTAGGGATCAAGAAACAAATCAGTTATGCACCAGTTTTGGTGAAGCCGGATTTTGAGAAATAATTTTTGATATATACTAATGCCACATAGGAAGCAATTTCTTCCATCCTCCTTTAGTGAGATAACCAAGATAATGAAAAACCAATGGATTACAAGAGTCAAAGCTTGTCTGATGATGAGTTTAAATATTCTTTTATTGAAAAGCATGCTTTCTCTCTAGTTAAAGTTGTTGAAATTTTTTTCCACTTCATCTTAGGTAAGCATGCATTGGTAAAAGTCTCTTTACCTTCTATCAAGTTTTTTCTCTCATAAACTTATCTTTTAGGAAAGTTTTCACATTGGATTTCCATGATTCAAGAGCATGATCTAACTATCATGACTTCTAAAACTATCAAGTGACATGATTTAGCCCTTCACTTAGCTCAGCATGCTGAAATGAGTTAAGAAATTGATGAACAAGATAACTCTCTGTCAACATTGTTTTATATTGAAAATCTAATCCTTCCTGTGTCTGAACATCCTTGGTATAAATATTTGGCTTACTACTTTCAAAATCAAATATGTCCAAATAACTTAGATACCCATCAAACAAGAAAGCTCTCTTTCAAATCTGCTAAATACATCATTATAGGAGACTTCTTGTTTAGAAGATATGCTGATGGTATGTTGCTTCGTTGTGTGAACAATGAGGAAGCACATAAATTGTTTCAAGAGAATCATGGTTCTTCAAATTATTTTATCCATGTTGGAGATCACTTTTCTTCTAAAACAACTACTTTTAATATTATCAGGAAAGGGTACTATTGGCCTTCAATCTTTCATGATTCTTATAATTTTTTGAGATCTTGTGACAAGTGCCAGAAATTTTCTAGGAAAGAATGTCTTTCTGCTATGCCTTTACAACATGTCCTCCCTGAATTTCCTTTCTCAAAATGGGGTTTGGACTTTATTGGTCCTATTAATATTCCATCTTCAACAGGACAAGTCTTTATCTTGACAACCATAGACTATTTTACAAAATGGACTTAAGTTGTCCTGCTTAAGCATTCGTAGGATGAGTAGGTGATTTATTTCTTTGAAAATAATATTTTTTCTAGATTTGGTCTTCCTTTGGAAATCATTACAGACAATGGTCCCACTTTTATTTTTGCTAAGTTGACCCTATTTTTAGCTAAGTTGGGGGTTACACATTTTACCTCATCAACTTATTATCTCCAAGGTAATGGGAAAGGTGAGTCTACCAATAATAATCTGGTAATAATTATCAAGAGGCTCATTGAAGATAAGCCTCGTCAATGGCACACTCTCCTCACTTACATCCTTTGGGAAGATCACACTACCACCAAGGTGAGCACTGGTTGCACTACGTTACAGCTTGTTTATGGTCAAGAAGCCATTCTGCCTACTGAGGTGGAACTTTCCTCCTTAAGATTAATGCTATAGATCGAATAATTGAATTCTTCTTATGTTTCTCAAAGAATGAATGCACTTTTGGCTTTAGAGGAGAAAAGGATGTTTTCCTTGGATAATATAAAGAGAAGACAACAAACCATTAAAAAATATTTCAACAAAAGTGTCAAGGTTGTCAAATTTAAATTTAATGAGAATGTACTACTGTGGGATTCAACTCATACTGATAGAGGAAGACATTCAAAGTTTCAAAAATTTGGGCTGGGTCCTTTTAAGATTGCTTGTGTCCCAGGCGTAAATTCTTACATTCTAAAATACTTACAAGAGTGATTGTTTTCCTACAACACTAACGGTTCCCACTTAAAACACTACGTGGAACCAACTTGAAAGTTTTAACGTTGTATGAAATGTTTTCTGTATTATAGTAGTTTTTCATTTATGTTTTTTTACATTTATGTTCTTTCATTTTTGCTTATTTCATTTTTGTTGTTTCACTTCTGCTAGGAATTTTCTTACCTTTTGTTTCTTTTGACTTCTTTTCTTTTCAAAATAAAATGTTGAATCAATTTTTCCACAATGATGTGTCTACAAAGTATTGTTAATCAATAACAATAGAGTTACACACCTGTCATGATGCTCCTCTTGAAAACATCATTGAAATTTTTATCTTCTTCAACTGTTGTTTTATAAGATAGTTGGTTTCATCCCTCTTCTGCTTTCCTTTTCTTTCATTCATTTCAATATTCAAAAGAGAAAGTTCATAAAAGTTTTCTCTTGGTGTTATGAGGAAAATCTCTCTATGGCTAGGGTAAACCACAATAAATAGGTATGACTGCATAAATCAACTCTTTCCCATAAACATGCTATATAAACCAATGTGCAAGCGAGATAAGAAAGGGACCTACCTCGTCCATATGTTTGATGATGTCCACCATTGAGCACTTTGACCCAAAGATTTATACTTGCAACAAGTTCTCAACAAACAAGCGAAGCAAGCATATAATGATAATATAAAAGGTTATCACATTAGATAGCATAATCCATTAATATACAAAACAAACATGCCCATGGATAATAACTCATATATTTGCAAGATATCAATTGGACGGGAAAGGAGTATTTCTATTAATAAATGATCAACAGAAGTGAAAATATTACAGACTTCCATGTCGGCACAGTTCGGAACCAAGAAACCAAGTTCCTTCTAGCTGGGCCTCCACCACTTCAATCCTCCACCAAAGGAAATCTCATAGAAGGGAGAAAATGAGGTTCTTCATCAATAAGGGAAGAGCTTGGGGGCTGAACATTGCTTTCAGACTTAAAGGACAAAGGGATGTAGACTCAATATGAAGTAAATAATTTCTCCAGAGTAACTTTTCTCTCAAAGTTGAATTCTCTCTCCTTTTCCATAGCTCGAAATTGGCTTCTTTATAGCCTTCAAAATGAAACTAAAAGGCCGATTCAGAACGTTTCCAGTATATGGAAGGCCAAGGATCAGAGATCTCTTGTTGTAACATGGAAACCCGACATTTAATTTTGATTTTCTAGCACAAATCTCAATGTACATGGGATGTAGTGGAGAAGCCTACATATACGCTTGTTGTATAGGGTGCAAGATGCGTACAAGTGGAAAAATTTATATTTTTGTCTCTGGATTTATCAATCAAGGAAAGTGAGTCTACATAGGGAAATGGAGTAAGGCCCTCTCTGCAAGATTGCTTAGGGTGAGGGAAATCTTTCTCTAATGCCTGGAAGTCATGAATACTTTTTAGTTGAATGATTATTCTTATAGGGATAAACCCCCTCATACTTAACACTTTCCATGAGTTATTACCAAATTCCCGGTCATTATTCCCTTAAATCCGGTCACTTCCCCCTGTTGCATAATCATTTATGATTTATATCTTCCTGATTGTTGATGTTTGGAAAACATCAAGAAGACATTATCTAAAGATAATAATTAATAATATAATTATTAATTGATTATTAACTATAGTATATAATAAGTAAATAATACTAACAAATAGTTATTGATTATTCAAGGGACCCATCCTTTCATGGATGGTCACCTTATGTTCCCTATATATGGAACACTCATCATTGTAATAATATATCAAATATCTCTTATATCTTATATGAAGAAAACCAACATGGTATCAGAGCAGGACTGGGCCTTACTCCCTCACGAGAGGGCCTAGGAAAACAACAATGATGAGATCCAAATTTGCTTGATTGAACTCGATCCATATTATTCCACGTGAATATCTAGGATCAATGAATCCAGTAAGGTCTCCTTCTCCAATGATAACTAGATAGATATGGCAAGGATGTTTTTTGGGTGCATGGTCATATCGTTCCATCCCCCTGACACACAAATCTTTGATAGAGTCATTGCGTAGGAAGTATGGAGGTTCCCACGGATCCTTGGACAGGTGAAGTCTCGGGAGGGGGGAAGGGAAGATAATGGAGTTCTCTCGGCCATGAGCAGTTTTGTTGTCTATAAAGAGTTTTCAACCAACACTGATGTCATGTTCACATGCATCGAATAGTGATGCATTGGCAACCAATATCACCTAATTTGAGTTCATGTTACAGTTTGGTGACCATGAAGTTCGACAAAATTTCAACATTGCTCGAGTGGTTGATTAGGTTTGGACCACCTACCAATGATTTAACCAACGACCGAGGGTATACACAGTTTTCAAGTTAAGCCGTAATTCTTCATGAATGGGGGTTCCTTTATTTTGTGCCCACGAACTCGTATGCTCTTGGTTTTGGTGATGTTGCCTCTAGATCACATTGGAGATAACAAGAGTATGGGATATGATCTAATGCTTGCGTCCAAGTGATTGGTCAAAGAATCTAAGAAGATACTCTTGAGAGATCATTGGAGGATGATAATACTTCTGATTGTTTGCACCCATGTGGAGTGGAATGTTTGATTCTTTGCACCCCATTCTATCATATTGATTATGGTTGAGGTCGAGTTTCCTTTCAGAATCACGTTACCATTGGAGAAAAGGTCATGTATATAGTGTCAATGTAAATGTTTGGCATCCACAGTGGGACGAGCACTAAGCGAGGAGACCACTGTCACGACATAGTTAGGCTATTGATATGCACCTACTTGCAATTCAGGCTACAAAGGAATTATGTTTAGTCGTCAACGCTAATGTTCTATATGAGTCTTGGGTTCAGAGACATTTTATAATTGACATGTCCGGTACCATGGTCGAAAGGATTCGAAGTGTTGGCAGAATCTTCAAGCCTGTGAAATCACTCAAAGAATGTCCACCCTCGTTAAGAGGGAGGTGTGGTGTTTTCTCTCCTCTAGCCGACTAAACCCCTCTGGACAAGAGTTTCCCTAATTAGTCATGTGAGGTGATTGAGGGAGTAATGCTCAGTTGGGCACAAGTATTGCGGAAGCCATGCGAGGTGGCTAGGTGTGAATGAGGCTATGGTTGTAGTCTTCCCTATTCCATGTGAGGTGGATAGGTGTGAATAATATTACCAGGAGAGGAGAAACATGACAACATGGTAATAGAGACTATAGCAGTGGTTGTGTACCACTGGACAATAGTTGTGTACTACTATGACATGGAAACAATTGTGTACTATTGGATGACATTGCAGTAGTCATGTGATACTGGTTGATTGCAACATAATCATAAAGAATGTGGTGGATGATTTGAGCTACCGATGGCATGGTAGTAGCAATATGCTACTAGTTGATTGCATAGTAATTAGTGGATTACTAGATGAAGGAACCAAGACATTGGTTTCACGAGGAAACCTCAATATGTCTTGGGGGGCATTGGTTCATAAAGAATGTGGTGGATGATTTGAGCTACCGATGGCATGGTAGTAGCAATATGCTACTAGTTGATTGCATAGTAATTAGTGGATTACTAGATGAAGGAACCAAGACATTGGTTTCACGAGGAAACCTCAATATGTCTTGGGGGGCATTGGTTCCATGAGGGAACCTTGACGTGTCCTAGAGATGTTTGAGGTAGGGATCAAGAGGGAGTACACCGTTTCTCACAACCCTAAAAAAAATGGGGTCATAGAGAGGAAGAATAAATCTATTCTTGAGACAGTCAAGGTGGTGATTCATGATCAACATTTACCTATGTTTCTATAGGAAGAAGAATCCATGACTGTGATTTATGTTCAGAACAAAATTCCTTGAGGAACATGACTCCTGAGGAGGCCTTCACAAGAGTTAAAGCTTGAGGTTGGACACTTCAGGTTATTTGGGCGTTCAGTATAAATATATGGGGTACAGTGAGTCTTCAAAGGAATATCAGATCATCATCCTTGGTCACAGATAGATTAAGTAAGAGACAAAAAGAGATGGTACCTTCCGAGAAAGAAAGATACCTCAGAGATATTTGTGTTATGCCACATCTATGAGCCACATCATTGATTCTAAACCTTCTTGTTATGAGGAGGCAACTAGTCATCCAGTATGGAGAGATGCCATGATGGAGGAGTATCAATCCATCATGAAGAATGATGTGTGGGATATTGTTCCGAGACCTGAGGGGAAGTTTGCAGTAACTTCTAAAAGGATATACAAGATCAAACACACAGTTTACAGGAGCATCGATAGGCACAAAACACAATTTGTTACTAGAGGATTCTCTTAGGTGGAGGGAATATATTATGAGGAGACATTTTCTCTTTTTTCTTGATACACTTCTATCTGGACGATTATTTCCCTCGCAACATCCATGGGTTGGAAACTACATCAGATGGATGTGAAGACAACCTTTCTCAATGGAGAGATTCAGGAAGAAATATACATCGAACAACCAGATGGTTTCGTCATACATGAGAAGGAGTATCATGTGTGTAGGTTGAAGAAGGCCCTATATGGACTCAAGAAGGCACCTTGATCTTGGTATGTGAGGATTGATGGACACCTGATGAGTTTGGGCTTCAAAAAAAGTGTTGTTGATCCCAACCTGTACTACAAGACTGTTAATGGTGAGGCCTTAATTCTGGTCCTCTACGTTGATGATTTATTCCTCACTTGTACATAGAGCCTTATTATAGAATGCAAGTATGCATTGGTCTCTAAGTTCGAGATAAAGGACCTTGGTATGATTCACTACTTCTTGGGACTAGCAGTGTGGTAGAGAACTGATGAGATCTTCATGAGTCAGGGGAAGTACACAGTTGATATATTGAAGAAGTTTGAGATCCTAAACTTCAAGCCTGTGGCTATACAAATAATGATGAATCTAAAGAAACTGAGTGTGTTTTCTTCTGATTTTGACAAAATTGATCTGACTCTGTACATATAGATGATTGGATAATTGATGTATCTAGTTAACACCAGACCAAATATTTTCTATGCAATGAGTGCACGTAGCCAGTTTATAAGTCAGTTGAGATAAACACACTAGATTGTTGTGAAACATGTGTTGAGCTACTTGCGAGGCACAATTTGACATGGTCTGAGATATACTTCCAGTATTGATATGATATGGCAGGAATATATTGACTTTGATTTGGCAGGGACCTCAGTGGACAGAAATAACACCTTCAGGTGTTTCTTCACTTTGGGATCTTCCATGGTTTCCTGGTGTAGCAGGAAACTAACTTTCATGGTTTTGATCACAACAGAAGAAAAATACATTGCATTAAGTATGACATTCTGTGAAGCAGTGTGGCTTCACAAGCTCCGTGTAGATTTATTTGAACATGTGTTGGATTCCACCATTATTCATTATGGTAACTAAAGTTGTGTGAAGATATCTGATAATCTAGTGTTTTATGACAAATCGAACCACCTTGAGATCAAGTACCATTTCATCAAAGACATGGTGCAGAGGAAGGAAGTATTGGTGCAATACCTTCCTACAGATGAGAAGGTTGTTGATGTTCTTACCAAACCAGGATGAAGTTTAAGTACTTCCGTGACAGACTTGGCGTGGCAGAGAATGCCTCCCTCGCTTAGAGGGAGTGTTGATGTTTGTATCTTCTTGAGACATTATCCAGAGCGTATTCCTCCATGACTGAGTTGATTTGATCTATGATGACACTTATCTGAGAAGGGATAAGTGGGGCACTTATCTGAGAAGGGATAAGTGCAGTTGGTCTTATAACCCAATGTCCCATGTGGAGAGCACATGAGGACATGTCAAGGGAGTTGAACCTTGACGTCATACACTATGGGAGTTGAACCTAGTGTTTCTAGAGGGTGTAGCCTCTAGAAGTCCACATGGACTGCCATGTGTGACAAACTTTCTCCAGATCGTACTCCTTTGTGAATTGAGTTGAATTGATCTGTGATGACACTTATGCGAGAAGGGATAAGTGGAACACTTATTCGAGAAGGAATAAGTGCAGTTGGGCTTATAACCCAATGTCCCATGTGGAGAGCACATGATTACATGTCAAGGGAGTTGACCCTTGACGTCATACACTATGGGAGTTGACCCTAGTGTTTCTAGAGGGTGTAGACTCTAGAAGTCGACATGGAGTGCCATGTGTGACAAAATTTCTCTAGATCGTACACATCTATGAATTGAGTTGAGTTGATATCTGAGGACTCTTATTCAAGAAGGGATAAGTGCATTTTGGCTTACAGCCCAACGTCCTAAAGGGAGTAGCCTCTAGAAGTCCACATGGGAGTGCCATGAGTGACAAATCTTTTACTACTATGGTGGTTTTGTACCACTGGCAGAGACTGCATGTCTCTGGACAGTAGTTGTGTAATACTATGGAAAGATACCTCCCTAGCTAAGAGGGAGTGTTGATGTTTTAACATCAGGCATAACTTCTCCTATATTGGGTTGCAGACCAAGGGAGATATGATACATTTATCACAAAGGTGCACTTGTGGTAAATGGGCCCAGACATAGTCCTTCCTTGATCATGACAAGGAATAATATGGACTCGAGGTTCTTGAAGTGCTTTCCACGTGTCAGTTAGCATCAAGTTGGCATTCACTCATAGGTGTGTGCCTGTGGTGAAAGATCATGGTGTGGTCTTTATCCTAGTCATTGTGATTTGACAAGGAATGATAGACTCAAGATGCTATATGCTATTACATGCATACCGAAGTGATCATAATCTTAGAGAGAGCTAATTGGCTCAGAGGGAGAGCCATAGAAGGAGTTTCTCCTTGGTTCAGGTGGGAGAGAGATGTCTCCCAAGACTAACAGACAAGTGTCATGAGTCTAGGGTGAAGGTTGTATACTTCAAAGACAAGAGTGGCATGTTGCAGAATGTCTCCCTCATTGAGAGGGAGTGTTGATGTTTGGACAACATTGGGAAGACATTCTCTAAAGATAATAATTAATAATATAATAATTAATTGATTATTAACTATAGTATATAATAAGAAAATAATAATAACAAATAGTTATTGATTATTCAAGTGACGCATCCTTTCATGGATGGTCACCTTATATTCCCTATATATGGAACACTCATCATTGTAATAATATATCGAATATCTCTTATATATTATATGAAGAAAACCAACACTGATCTGATGTTACATGTTTTACAAAACTAGACATTCTAAGTTCTTAATCTATTGGAAACAACTTTCCTTGTGGAGTCACCAGTTTGTTGACGATTAAAATCACAACGATGAATTCTTCCCGCAAAGGATTGCTAAAAACGCTATTATTTAATTATGATAATAATATAATACTAGTAGGCAGGACCCCTTTGTATACTAGAGGCATAAGGATAGACATATGACACATATTTTGCTATTTCTATGATGTTGACTACACAATCCTACCTTTTTGATGATGCAGTCTTGGTTGCATTTGGCATGATAATAAGTGGTTAATGAATGTTGTTGGTAATCATTTGCGACACATAACAATTTCCATGGTTATGAAGATCATGTTGATTACAATTTCTATATTATAACCTTGTTACTAATTCTTATGTTGATTAAGTAGCCACATATATGCAAGGGATACTTAATTGAAACATGATCAAAACAAGGAAAATTATGGAAAGGTTCTATAGTGATAGAAAAAGGAAAGGGACTATGTGAAAATACTACATGCAAATTTCAAATGAAAGAGTTAATGGATTACGTGTTAGTCCTAGATATTATGCTCTTTTTTTGGTTAATGGACTATGCAAATTTCATTAAAGTCGAATGTAGGCGCATATAGCAATGTTGGTATGGATTATTGTGTGGATTTATGGAAAATGTTAACGTATGAAATATAATGGGTGGCGCACTATGCAATAGATATGGTCTCAGATATTACGATGGTTTGGCATTGATTATACATTGGTAATATGGTTTGATTTATTGGTGGATGTTATGATTATTGGGTTGTCTCATACTTCGAATTGAATGGGGCTAGGTGATGGAAGCGACATTCATTTACTGAACGTCACTCCAAACCTTCCCTATTGATCGTCACCCTAACATTGTTCCATTGCTGCAATTTCGCTCTGTTGGTTGTGAAGCTCTGTGTTTTTCAGTATTTTTTTGGAAGGGAGGGCTCGACCAACTCATCATTTAAGAGTTTTTCCCACAAGTATAGTTCTTTTCTCTCCATCCATGAAGTATTCTTTGTTTTATGAACCAAATGGTGGCTTAGTGATGCTTGGACTTTGTGTGTTCTTGAGATTTTCGACTATGTGTAAATGCGGTGTTATGGATCTCTGTGATGATTGTAAAATGTTGGAAATTGCAAGAAATAGAATGGGTATTATTAAGTTGCGCGTTGGTTGTTTGCTTGGTCCATGTAGTTTTATGATGAGTCTCCATGGAATAATAAGTGATAGTGGTGTAGTAAGGCTCTAGGTTTGATGATTGAGGGTTTTTGTTCTGTGTATCACTATCTGTTAACTTGTTTCCCTCTCGGTTGTTGTGGTAATCCTTACCCAGTTGCAGAGCAATTGCCAACAGTGGTGCGTTCTTTTCTTCAAACCCCGAGTTGTGGTTGGTAGCTCATTCCTATTGTATTTTCACTGAAAGCATCCCAAGATCCAGTATTGGTTGGCCCCAAACGTTAATACAATCCTGTGTGAGTATTGGTTTGATACAGGTTATATCTCGATGTTCTTTCACAAGAATGTGTGTGTCCTCACTATTTTTGTTGTCAAAAGTTATTGACCTCCCGAGTGATTAGAAAGAGACATTGTCTTGCTGTGTTTGGATAACCACTATTGTTAAGTTAACCCTCGTCTCTTATCTTCAAGTGTTAGACGCACTTGTGTGCATTGGGTTATTTTACTAGAATTTTCTTTGTCTATCCTCGTGTGTTAACTATTGGTTCCGTCAAGGGCTTTGAGTAATAATTCAAAGGACTGTGTGGCTCACTGTTATTTCATTTTCAAAATTGTTTTTTGGGCCTGTGGTTGTTAATCGATGGTGAAATGGATATAAGTATTGGAAGACCATCAACTCTCTGTGTTTTTGTTTAAAAGATAAGGATGCTTGTGTTGCCTCCCTACATTTTATTTTTGACAGATCTAACTCAGACTCTAATTGTATCTGTTCTCCTTGGGCACATTCTAAGGTTTTTCAAGTGTCGGGTTATCAGTTAATGATTGTGGAAATTTAAGGAGACATGCTCTCTCGTTTATAAACCCATTCCTTTTGGTTGAATCTTTGTGAGGCCCTTCCGTGATGGAGTTGTTTAAACAAATTAAAAGGGAAAGGAATGGTTGCAGACAGTTGAGGGATGTCTTTCTATTCGTTATGGTTCGATCACTGTGTTTTATCCAGCGTGGTATTGACTGCATAAGAAGATACCTGGGTGAATTTTACCAAGCCCGATCAGGGTTCTAGCAAGGTAAAAAAAGTAATCCCTGTGTGTCAATCGACTTTTGTTCACTTCAAATATGTGATGGTTTTATTGGAATTATTGTGCATAATATCAATTGTTTTAAGAACAAGAAGTTGTATATGATGATATGCATAAGGATCAAGCTCGGGGTTTATGTGTGGGTTGAATGTTATTATCAATTCAATATTTTGTTGATTGATATGATTAAAGTCTTGTGTATGATCATGCATGTTTTTAAGTCTATCTACATTTTTGAAAAGATACATGTGTACTTTTAAATTAGGCCCAATTGTAATTGATGAACAATGATTGTTGATTGTTTATCGTGGTGTATTATTGATTATCAGGGATAAAATGTTAAGCATATTATTGTACATGTTTTGATTATTTAAAACAAGAAAAAAAAAGAAAGGGATCAACTTTCTAATAAACAGTACTCGGGAAGGTTTTTATAAGTTATAATTGCAAAAATTGTTATAAATTAAGGAATTATGGGAAATTTAATTATTGAAATGTTGTAGGAGCATCGCTCCACCTCTACAACGTGCCATATAGACAACACATTAGCGCACATTCAAGGAGGGGAGAGGCACAAACCCTCCCATTTTTTCCCTCATTTTTGAATTTCAAATGTATCTAATGTAATGAAATGTTGTAAGGCTTGGTAGAGACGATTCATGCCTTTGAGAAGACATGAAGTAAGGTTTCCTTTAATGGCTAACAGGCTGATGAGATCTAGATCCGATTTAGACTAGATAGGCATTGAATGTAATTCAATGTAATTGATGAGAGTAGGTAGCTGGAGGAAAGGCTCGAGAAGCCCCTCTTTTGAAAAAGATATTTGTATCTAAGTTCATTAGATTAGAGAGGAGAGGAAATGAGATGAAAAAAGATATAGCATGTAGAGGAGCGAGTAGAGAGCTCATGAGAGGAGAGAAATGAGACTTTGTTGTAGTCCAGTCTTTGTAAACATTGTACATGCATCCTGAGATTAATACAAAGTAGTTTTTCCTGCATATGGTTTTGTGTGTGTTATTATGTTTATGAGTGAATGTTATCTGTGTGTTTATGGATGTATTCTGTATATGTAGGTGTTAGATTTCATCTGTAGGGATAGATATAATTCTCTATCTGTAAGTTTGTTGGAATTGTTTCTGGGTTATTTAGGATGTGCATGGAATGGACAATAGAGTATTGAAACTCTGTAGCTGGTGCAAGGAGTGTGCATATGAACTCTTCCAAGTTAGAGAAGAATGTTCCAGGAGGGCACACCAGATGGAATTCACAGACTCAAGAGGAGCCTCAAGGTTGTTGAATACCTTAGAGGAGAATCTGTGTAGAGAAAAAACAAAGAGACAGAGTCACTAAGAACTCTGTAGAGCTCTTCTAGGTGGGCATCGAGCAAGTGCAAGTGTGAACAATGAGAACTCTTCGTCGAGTTCAAGGAGAAGAGTATCAGAGGAATATACTCATAGAGATGTTGAACAATCTATAGGAAGACCCATGCAAGGAGGGCACCAGACCAACACTTAGACGAAGTGTTGAAAGACAACCAGTTGAAGGTTGGTTAATCACAAGGAGTGTGCGGAGGAGAGAAATTGTTTTAGGTTCGTAAGCTCAGGAGAACGAGCACATAATGTGCTAGGAGGGCACCGGAAAGTCTTTTGAAATATGAAGAAGGGAAGAATCCATTTTGAGATTCAAGTGAGGTAAATATTAGAAGAGATAGTGCAAAGAGTGCACAAGATTCAGACTTATCCCAAGTCCCAAAGCTCAGGAGGAGTAGTGCAAAGTTGCACGCAGAGCGCAAGTGTGCGCCATGGCGAGGTCAAATTCCATTGAAAAAATATTAGGAGGGAAACACCATCGAGACCCAAAGTCACTTGGCTCACAGAAAGATCAAAGGTCGAGGCCTTTGAGCACTTATAAATTTTCCCCATTTCGAGAGAAGAGAGGCGAGCAGTCTTTCAACTTCGCAAAGTGCGAAGTCCCGAATTGCTTGGGAGTTGGACCCCAGGTCATAGCTAGAGGTCACATCGTCAGAAGTCAAGGGGAAGGAGTTAGCACTCACTAGGCTCTCATTTTGGACTTCAGGAATTGAGAGAGTTTGGAGTGACTAATATAAAAGCACCCGAAAGCCGAGGTCATGAAGCACCTTTTAGATAGGCTTGTGGTCATGGGTGGTGGTCACGTGGTGGAAACTTGTGCCTGGTGCTAGTTCGCATGGGTGAAGTTTCATGAAAGGACCTATGGATTTGTTTCGAGGAGGTTCTAGCAAGGACTCGAAGAGCTACTCCAGCTCAGTTATCGAAGATCCTTGACCGAGAGGTCAACAAACCCCGCCGAGGTGGGGGCACTGCATCAAGTGGTATCAGAGCTTGATTTCGTCTATAGATTTCAGGAGGAGGAGATGAAGGAGATAGTATGAATACATTAGGTGGTGTCAGAGTTTAATTTCTCTTGTGAACAACAAGTGAAGGAATAAAAAATTCAATGCTCTATGTTTGATTGTTGCAGGTGGGAAACAACAAGTTGAACAACCAGGTGGGTTGTAGGAAAAGTTAGGGGCACTCTCAGTTGCAATGTGGCCAACAGACTTTCCAGGAGGACAGGTAGAAGGTGAAAGATGGCTATTGAAGTCCATGGGCGTGGTCGAGGTAAGGACCACCAACAGAAAATAAAAGCATAAATTGACAAATATCTTAGTGAAATCCGAGCAGAAATGGAGAGGATGACATTGAAAATATAGTAGGAGGAAAAGGTTCACTGGAGGTCTGAATGGCCTCTGAAAAAGAAGGCAAAATGGCCTATTCAAACATTTTTGGCCGGAAGGCAGCAACAAGAGCTAAGGAAATGGCTGAGGTAAATTGAAAGCTTCATTGACATAGAGAAAGGGGTTCATATCTATGAGCCAGAGATTGGGAGGAGCCTCATTGATGAGGAGAAGAGATCACAGGATCTCATGAACTACCAGGAGGGAAGTGGTGAAATCTCATATTGTCAGGTGGGAAATGAAGAGGGATAATTGGATCTCATAGAATGCCAGGTGGGCAGAGGAGGAATTCCATATTTCCATGTGGGCAAGGGAGAGGAGATGAAATTAGCTGAGAGTTCATATCAACAAGGAGAGTTGATGGAGGAGGGTCAGAAATACATTATGATCATTGGGGGAATTGATATATTCCTACCAAGCAGCCCAATTGAGGCCAGAGTATGTGTTGCAGATACAATAGCAGAAGAAATACAGCTAGAAGTGACTGTCAAAGAGGAGGATAAGGAATAGATACTGATGTTTTCCCCAGCAGAAGAAGAAGAGCATGTAGTTAATATGCTCACTCCATGGAAGAAGGAGTTGGAGAGGATGGAGGATTGGTTGAACAATCCAGAACCAGAAGATGGCTTGCTAGAGATAGTCATGCATATTGTAGGAGAAGAGCACTCAATAGGCTTTCTTAGAAATTTCATCAAGGAAGCCAAAAATGAGATGACTGCAACACTGAAGCATGTAACAAAAGATGAAGTGGAATTCTGGTTTGAGGAGAAGCTGGAGGAAGCTAGGGTTGAACTAGTGCAAGGAGAACTGAAAGAAGATAATATGTCAGAGGGGATAGATGAGCAGCAACTCAGTGAAAATACTGCAGAACTAGAGTCTGCAGCAAGGTGGCAAGATAATGCCACACAAGAAGAAAACAACATGGGGGATCAGGATAATCAACCCTTTAATGCATATGAGGAAGAAGAGTTGTAGCCGAGAAGGATGCATAAGATAAACCAACCATTGGAGCAGTTGGACGAGGTGATTAAGAAGATAAGGGAGATGATGTTGAATTCATCACAAGAAGTTCTTAGCAGGAGGAAGCTGAATAGAGGAGGACCTACAAGAGCAGGAGGAAAGAAGCCGCAACAACAATAACAAAGAAATGGAGCAGATGCACAACTCCAGAAGAGAGCTTGGGATCTAGGAGGATTTCAACAGAGATGGGAAGCTCATGAGCAGGAGCTCATGAATTTTTCATAGTAGTGGAGTATGATGCAGGAGCATCGCTCCACCTCAGCAACACTCCAACTAGACAACACATCAATGCACATTCAAAGAGGGGAGAGGCTCCAACCCTCCCATTTTTCCCCTAATTTTTGAATTTCAAATGTATCTAATATAATTAAATGTTGTAAGTCTTGGTAGAGATGAGTCATTCCTTCGAGAAGACATGAATTAAGGTCACCTTTAATGGCTGACAGGATGATGAGATCTAGATTTGATTCAAACTAGATAGGCATTGAATGTAATTGATGAGAGTAGGTAGCTAGAGGAAAGGCTCGAGAAGCCCCTCTTTTGAAAAATATTTTCATATCTAAGTTCATTAGATTAGAGAGGAGAGGATATGAGGTGAAAAAATATCTAGCATGTAGAGGAGCGAGTAGAGAGATCATGAGAGGAGAGAACTAAGACTCTGTTGCAGTCCAATCTTTGTAAACATTGTACAGACATCCTGAGATTAATACAAAGAAATTTTTCCTACATATGGTTCTATGTATGTTTTTATGTTTAAGAGTGAATGTCATATGTGTGTTTATGATGGTATTCGGTACATGTAGGTGTTAGATTTCATCTGCAGAGATAGATAAAATTCTCTATCTGTGAGTTTGTTGGAATTGTTTTTGGGTTCTTTAGGCTATGCAAGGAGTGCACAATAGAGTATTGAAACTTTGTAGCCAGCGTAAGGAGTGCACATATAAAATATTTTGAGTCAGAGAAGAACGTGCCAGGAGGGCACACCAAAGGGAATTAATAGACTCAAGAGGAGACTCAAGGTTATTGAATACCTTAGAGGAGAAACTGTGTAGAGAAAGCATAGAGAGACGAAGTCACTGAGAGATCTCTTCCAGGTGGGAATCGAGCAAGTGCAAGTGTGAACAATGAGAACTCCCCATTGATTTGAAAGAGAAGAGTATCAGAGGAAGATACTCACAGAGTTGTTGAAAACTTTGGAGGAAGACCTGTGCAAGGAGTGCACTAGGCCAACACTCAGATGAAGTGTTGAAAGACAACCAATTGAAGGTTGGTTAAGCATAAGGAGTGTGTGGAGGAGATAATTTTTTTTAAGTTCGTAAGCTCAAGAGAACAAGCACAGAATGTGCCAGGAGGGCACTAGAAAGTCTTATGAAAGATGCATAAGGGAAGAATCCCTTTGGATATTTGAGCGAGGTAAAGCTCAGAAGAGATAGTGCAAAGAGTGCACAATATTTAGACTTATCCCAAGTCCCAAAGCTCAGGAGGAGTAGTGCAAAGTTTCACGTAGAGTACAAGTGTGTGCTAGGGCGAGGTCAAATTCCATTAACAAAAGCTCAGGAGGGAAACACCATCGATACCCAAATTCATCGGGCTCACAAAAATATCAAAGGACGAGGCCTTTGAGCACTTAGAATTTTTCCCCATTTCGGGAGAAGAGAGGTAAGCAATCTTTCGACTCCACGAAGTGCGAAGTCCCAAATCTCTTGGGAGTTGGACCCCAGGTCATAGTCGTAGGTCACATCATCAAAAGTCAAGGGGAAGGAGCTAGCACTCTCTAGGATCTCATTTCAGACTTCAGGAATTGGGAGAGTCAGGAGTGAATCATATCAAAACACTCAAAAGCTGAGGTCACAAAGCGCCTTTTAAATAGGCTTGTGATCACGGGTGGTGGTCACATGGTGGAAAATTGTGCTCGGTGCTAGTTAGCGTGGGTGAAGTTTCGTGAAAGGACCTGTGGAATTGTTTTGAGGAGGTTCCAATAGGGACCCAAAGAACTACTCCAGATCAGTTATTGAATATCCTTGATTGGGAGGTCATCAAACCCCGTCGAGGTGGGGGAACTACATCATAAACAACAAGCAGTTTTGTATACGATTGAGGAACAATGAATGTTCGTCTTGGAAATGGATTCTTTTTGGATTAATTTTGAATAGAGTTATGATTGTTGATTTATTTAATTTATTTTATGAATAATATCCATCAAATTCCCTTCCATTTTCTCACTTTTTCGCTCAATACAAATCCCCTCACAATCCCAGATTCATTTTCATGCCATGTTCCTAAAATTAAATTAAAAATCTATATTACAGTGATTATGAAATAACACATAGATGGATCACAACTGATATAATTTGGTTATTATTGCACAATCGATTGTTCAATTATGGTTGAGCAATAATCATGTTCTTACTCCCTTTCATTTTCTCACCTTTTTTCTCAATACAATCCCTTCAGATATCCCAGAACCCTAATTCACCCCTTCTCATTGACAATTATTGAATGAATTTTATGGATTGGATTGCATGGGCCTGATATGATTGTTGAGACAAAATTTGTTTCATATTAAAAGATGTCATGTATGGTTTGTTTAAGAAGCTAGTTACTAATAAATGTTGTATACAGGATGAGCTTCTTCAGCAGAGGATATCATGGCCGAAATAACAGGGGCAGAGGGGATTGGAACATCGGGCCTAGAAGGCCAATATTCTCAATACATTTTGATGCAGATCCTCAAGATTTAAACCAACTCTTCCAAGATTTTTTTTTTAAATTGGATTGGACAAGGGGTATTACAACCTAGATCAGAGAGGCCTCCCTTCCAACCCCAACATGTACTTGGTATCCCCATGCCCCCTCATGTTTCATTGCATCCTGAAGTCCCTGAGAATGATAGATGGTAGGAGATTGTTCACCTAGCAGTCTCCCAACATCATGGCTGGCCAAATTTGTCTCTAACTGCTCCTTCTCCACCTACTAACCCAAATGTCCAGATTTCCCCTACACACTCACCGGTATAGTCCTCCCACGCAAGCAAAAGACTCAAAACCAAAGCCAACCATATGCATGATAAAGGAGGTAGCAACAACAAAGGGAAAAATGACTCTCAAAGTGGGAAATATAGTTTTTTGTTTTACTTTATTATTGTTTTATTGAGGACATTGGATTGCTGAAGGTTTTGGACAACATACTATTTTTGGATATTTTGGATATTATATGTTTGGATATGATTTGAAATATCATTGATATTTAATTTTCAAATTATGGAAATGATTATGGGAGCCACAAGGAGGGTTGTGTCTAATTTATTGTCTAGATATGTTTATTTTTAAAGAAATTAAAGGGAGTTACAAGGGGTCCCACCTATTAGTTATTATTTATTAAAAGACCCTTATTATTATTATTATTATTATTATTTATTCTTCCCCTAAACTAAAATTTAGTTGAGTTTTTGTTAACTTAACTAAATCAAGTGGTTGAACTACTTCAACTAATTTGGAATGTATAAAAGACAAATGAGAAGGAAAGAAAAAAGTAGAATAGAAGGAGAAAACATACTAAGGTTTTCTCTTGACTTTTATTGAGATAGTTTAGTTTTCGTTCATTCTTCAATTCATTAAAAGTCTAATTCTCTTTTATGACAGTAGGGTCCTATTGTAGACAACATGATTCAAAGCTGAATTACATCATTCAGACACTTATTTTCAGAGGTGTTGACTTATCTTTGATAGTCTATTTAGACGTGTCTATTTATGAGTTAAATTTCATGACTGATAAAGCATATTGTGCATAGTCGAGTGGGAAAGAGTCTGTGGAAAGTTGACCCGGATTTTAAATTTTAGTTTTTACTTCCTGTCAGAGTCCTTTTGTATGGTTTTCATCGGGGATATCTAAGATTGACTTTGGTGCAAACTCCCTCAGGGATTTTTGTAAAGAAAATGATTCTTTTGGTTTTTTGGAATGAAATAAGTGATTGCTATTCTGTCTCATCTGTGTTGATATGTCACTTGGTATTTTTTATTTTGTCTCCAAATTTACCTTTTGCATCTGTATTATTCATAAAATGGTATAAAAATTTTAGACTTTTTTGCAACAATCTTTTATTCAAAAAACCATCCTAACCCCTTGTAATTAATACTTGTGGATTGGGAAACACTTTTTGAGGCTATAAACATAGGGTAAAATTCCCGACTATATTTCATTATCCAAGAAAGATCCAAAAATGCTTGAGTATGATAATTTCATATCTTTTCCTCAACATCCTCTAGAATGGATGCTATCGGAGGCATCACACCTCTTCCTCCAGCACCACGTCATCTACTTCCATGACATCCTCTAACCATGATTACCTGCATGGAAAATTTTCAAAATTTAATTAGCAATATGATTTTAATCAATGTTTAACACAATGGAAGGCATAGCGGTCCAATATTACAGGGTTGAACCCACTCTGATACAATATATAATGACCCCTCCATTACTACAACAATAAAGTGATTACACAAGAGGTAAATATTTTTTATTTTATTTTCTTAAAACAATTGTTAGGATAAGTAATATGCGTCACAACAACATTAATAAACACAAAATTAATCTCATGACATTAATTCTGAATGAAACATCACTAAAATTCAATCAATCATATCACATAAAATTAACATAAGAAAACTACCCACCCAACCTACCTGCAAGGTCAGGAACTCCAACACACATAATCAACGCTCAAGTCCAGGATTCATCCGATGGATTTTGACCATTTAAAGTCTCAGGACTAGATAATGTTATGAGGAACAAGGAGGTATCTAAATCCCATTACTCCAATCCTATTTTGCAATTCAAGACTAGATTTATCAACCAACTCAACCATCAATTCTTCACGGTGCAATAGAATAATCTATTATACTTAATCAATCTTTCAAGAAATATTTAGTGTAATTGAGTAAGAGAATAATACATAAAGAATAATAAGAACCACAAGGGCATAAGTACAATATTAATAACAAATATAAATTTATTCCTAACCATCATTAGTAACTTGTCAAGTCAGGTTCATTCATGGTAAAACATCATTTATCAAGTGATTCAAAATTTCTGTAACAAAGTACAATCTTCATGTAGCTCAACTAATATGTATTTTAATAATATGAAATATCTTATTTAAACAATATATAAGAATTCAAATGCTAAATTACGTATCCATTTATAAGAACTAAAAGAAGATCAAAATCATTCCATGTTATATTAGTAAGGTAGACCTACAATTTTTGTTTATAACAAGCAAACTTTTATTGGTGGATTGTTCTTTACATGGAGGGAAATTTTACATTAAGCTTAGGCCACCCAAAAATCACACTTTTCCTTCCACTAAAATTATTTAAGAGTAAAGAGCATGTCAATTAGGACATGAAGCTAGTTGGGGAAGGTTATCATTCAATTCTCCCAACCACCAAGGTTCTAGAGTCAGTTCCAACCCTTGAACCAGCGCGCTGCACAATCTAGAGTGTACATAGAGAAAATATTCTACCAAGGAGTCTTGACTCGACTGAAAAGGATAATGCTTAACTACATTCATCGTTCATGGATTAATATCTCCATACACTTTTCCTTTCGGTCCCTTTTTACATTTAGGATAAACATTTATATTTAAAAATATCACTCTGATTAAGTGACTCATTAAATGTATACATTTAAGGAAATTAACAATTATTAGTACTTATAATTACATCCCACAAATATTTATTTTTTTTAGTTCTAAAACCCAACACAACTGACTGGTTATCCTTTAAACTATTAAAATTGTCATCTTTTCTTATCAGTAGGCCGCTCAAGTGGATTACAAAATTTTACAAAGTTCACTGGTTATGATGCTAACACATCATCTAAATGTATCATAAGGTGAAGAGGGTCTCATCAGAGGTTGCACTCAATGAAGTCTATTGTAGAGAAACAATTAAAATAAACCACAGATTCGTCTCTAACTCGCACAGGGTAGACTCAAAATTTCCTTGAAAACTCTATATAATAATGAAAAAGCAAGAAACCACCACTCGGTTAGACACAGGTTTAAGATGAGGCTAGAAAAATAAATTAGATAACTGATGTCATCAAGAAGTTCAAAATTCCTCCTTTCCTATAGCACTAGAGAGGCCACACATTGAGCATACGTACACAAAATATGGTGGGACTAGTGCCACTACAAAATTATTCTGTAGAAGAAAGATCCTACAAGATTTAATGTGGACAACCTCCCAACCTAAGGAATCCCAAACCTTGTGCGATCGGACCTCACAACAAAAATTCGGTAGGAAGGGGTGACTTAAGGAGCATCGAGTTCCTTCCTTTAGCATTTGACCCTGAGCAAGTCATCCAAGATTTAATCTTCCAATTCCAAGTCATAACCATAGCACCAAAGGCCAAAGTCAAACACAGAAGAAATCCCACAAAGTTAATGAGACACCAGAGAAGTGATCAACCGTTGAAAAATTTGGTTGTAAGTTTAACATAGAAGGAATTCAAATAGTATGGCAATGATATCTAGGAGAAATTATGTTGTAGGAGCATCGTCATCAAGCGCAAGTGGAAGACAGCTCAGTGCACTAGCGTGCATTTTGAAGTGATGATTTTGAATCTAAGGAGGGCATATCACACAAATATCTTGAAAATAATGAAATTAAAGAACTTCTTAAATGTTTAGGAGTTGTGTAACATCCCGCTCTGGCGCACTGAGAAAACTTATTCTTTGAGGACACTTGCTCGCAAGTGATCTGGAAGATTATGATATTAAATCTCTTGTCCTTGATTATGATGCGTTATGATTGATGACATGATGTTTACTGCATTGACATAGACAGGTGCTATTGACTCAGTTTTATTGAGTGTGCAGGGTTTTTGGACCTTGAGGATGCAGAGGCATC
>ML782508.1:381095-391154 GCA_009831015.1 Picea engelmannii
CGCTTAAAGGTAGAAAGGCGGAGGGGTCCGGAATCCCACCTGTGTCGTTGATCCAGGCGCCACGATCCCCACCGTCCAAACTTGGCTTTCATTTAATCATGGGCGCATTAGCACCCCGAACTTAGGACAAGTGGGTTTTTCACCCATTCTTTTGCATTCTAACCCCCTTATAAGAAATATCGCTAACATTTGGCTCCATGGGGGATAGAGTCGTCCCTGTGATGCTCTAAGAACTATTTTTACGGATCCATTGCCTTTGCTGTTGGGCTGTGGAGTCATTTATTAGTCCGAAAAACAAAAACAGAAAAAATATGTACAAAATAAAACAAAAAGAGCCAACTGTGGCTCACAGAAAACATTTTTTCAAGAAGTGCCCATTCACTGGGCCACTAAAAACTTGTTTTCCTTCCAGATCCTGCAACCTGTATGTGTTGTTTGCAAATACTTCAAGGATCTTGAAAGGCCCAAACCAGAGGGCATCAAATTTACTGTGTTTTCCCTTGTCCCGCCTTAGTGTGTCCCACTTGAGTACCATATCACCTTGCTTGAATTCCTTCTTTCTGTTCTTCCTGTCAAAAGCTTGTTTGATCTTCTGCTGATGATTGCAGGCTCTATCTATGACCTGTTCTTTGATCTGCTGCACCTCCACCATTTGATGAATCCTTCTGATCATGTGGTTTGGTTCTCCTTCAAAGTCCTGGAGGAGATTTGCCACAGGTAAGGCGAGCTGAGTGGGG
The DNA here is from genome assembly GCA_009831015.1 of Picea engelmannii. Taxonomy (NCBI): domain Eukaryota; kingdom Viridiplantae; phylum Streptophyta; class Pinopsida; order Pinales; family Pinaceae; genus Picea; species Picea engelmannii. The sequence continues at coordinate 381,833 of ML782508.1, forward strand.
AAAACGACCTCTATTCCATAAACAATTTGGAAAGGTGAGAGACCCATGGATTTCTTTGTTGTTACCCGGTCAACCCAAAGGGAAAATTTGAGCTTTGAGTCCCAGGCCCTCTGATTGTCCTCTAATAGCTTTTTGATGAGCTTGATTAGGCTTTTATTGGAGGACTATGCCAGTCCGTTTCCTTGAGGGTAGTATGGAGTGGAGTGAACCAGTGAAATCCCAAACTGTTCATAGAACTTGACCAGAGGCTCAGACCTGAAGGGGCTGGCATTGTCAGTGACAATCCTACTTGGGCAACCAAATCTGGCTATGATGTCTTCCAAGAGGTTGATGATTACTTTGTGAGAAGCGCTCCTGGTGGGGATAGCCTCTATCCACTTGGTGAAATAATCAGTTGCAGTGAGGATCCATCTGTGCTGGCCACTTGAGGGAGGATGAATCTGTCCAATGAAATCCAATCCCCACTGCTGAAAGGGTGCCGAAACTTCTACAGGATTTAATGGCAGAGATTTGAGTTGTTGTTTACCTGAGAATTTCTGACATTTGATGCAATCCCTGACTTCACTGCAGACATCAAAAAACAAAGTAGGCCAATAATACCCAGCCCGGAGGATTTTGTGGGTTGTGGTCTTCCAAAAATGATGACCTCCACAGAGACTGCTATGGAAATCGAACATCACCTTCTGGGCTTGCAACGGGTCCAGATATCTTAACAGTATCCCCAGAAGGTCTCTCCAATACAAATCTCAGTCAATGAGACAATACCTGACCGCTTTGAGCTTCAACGCTCTGGCTCTACTCTTTCCTAATCCGTCAGGGGGATTTAATTCTTGCAGAAAATACAGGATATCCTTGTACCAGGGACATGATGCTAAAGGTATGATGATCTGAGAACTCCTGCTGGATGACTCAGCCTTCTCATTGATGAAGTTAATCCCCAAAGTCTTGCAATTGGATTCAGCCAACAACTTGGCCAAACCTTGCCCCTTTATCAACTTGGTGGGCTTAATCTCTAGGTCAAATTCCAAGATCTTGGCGATCCATTTACCCCTTCTCCCATCTATGTCAGGCTGTATAAGAATGTCCTTCACAGAGGTTGAAGGGACATATGCAGTGATCTTTGAGTGCAAAACATAGATCCTGAAAGCTTTGAGAGATTTCACCAATGCATAGGCCTGCTTCTCCATGATCTCGTACCGGAGCTCAGCATCTCTCAACGCCTTGTTGTAGAAAGCAATAGGTTGCTCTCGTCCTTGATCGTTTTTCTGCAACAAGACTGCTGCTACCGAGTCATCAGAAGCAAATGAGAAAATCAGGAAATCTTTAGAATAATCGAGACTGATTAACACAGGTGCCTCAGTCAATGCTCTCTTTATTTGCATGAAAGATTCCCTAGGTTCAATAGTCCATTTTATTTCATGGCCCTTCCTGAGCATGGTTGTGATATGTTTCACCATCTCAGCAAAGTTCGAGACGAATCTCCTCAGAAAGTTAACTTTCCCCAAAAATGCCTGAACTTCCTTCTTAGACCGGGGAAGTGACAGGGCCTAAATAGCTTCCACCCTGCTTGGGTCAATAATTACTCCTTCTGCTGACACTATGTGACCTAATAGCTTTCCCTCCTGCATAGAAAACAATGATTTCTTGGGGTTTAAAGATAGGCCATACCTTCGACACTTCAGGAAAACTCTTTTTAAGTGGTAGCAGTGCTCTTTATAAGTCTTAGAGAAGACTGTGATGTCATCCGGATATATTACCACAAACTGGTCCTTCTCCCCGATGAAGGCTATGTCCATGGCCCGCTGAAATGTTGCTCCTGTATTCATCAGTCCGAAAGGCATTTTGGCATACATGAATGTGCCCCAAGGAGTGGTGAAGGCTGTTTTTTCTCTGTCCTCAGGCATGACTAATATCTGATTGTATCCGGAGAAGCCATCAATGATGGATATCCTGGATGCGCCAGTGACCCTCTGCAATATGTGTTCCATGTTGGGAAGGGGATAATTGTCCTTTCTGGAACTTCTATTCAGGTTCCTGAAATCAACGTAGAGTCTGATTTCCCCACTTTTCTTTCTCATCGGGACCAGATTGGCTACCCATTCAGAATATCTCAAGGGGACAATGATCTGGGCATCCAACAACTTCTTTACCTCTTTCTCCATGACAGGTAGCAACATGGGATTTATTTGTCTCAGCTTCTGCTTGAATGGCTTAGCCTCTTCTTTCAGTGGGATTTTGTGCTCAATGACTGATGTGTCATACGTCTTGAGGTCTTCGTAGGTCCATGCAAACACATCAGCAAACTCTTTCAGCAACTTAGTATATTCGACCCTCTGCTCCTCAGACAAACTCCTTGACAGCTTGACCAGTTTAGGCTCCTCATGTGTGCCTATGTTGCATTCAGCTGTGTCATCATTATCATCTGAAACTTTACCCCTCACTGCCACATCATTCCCGTCGAACAATCTTTCTAATGGGGTTAGTCCTTTTGGAATGTGATTGCTCGGTAGCTGAATGATCTGGTGATCAACAATTTTATTCACAAATTCCCCAGGGTGACGGTCATCTTCCTCATCAGGATTTTCATCTATGTGCATTGTGGAAAAGTCATCAATGGTCTGGAGAAATTTCTCAATTTCTTGATCATCTTCAAACACCTTCCAGTGTTTGACATTGTCCGGTATAGAAGGTATGTATTTTATTTCAACATTAGACCTGGTAGTGGGCAGCGTGAGAACTTCGAGCACACTAGCTGTGAAAGCTAAAAAGTCGGCTGAAGAATTTTCCTCCCTCATAATGTAGGAAATGTTAAAAGCCAGGAAGAAGTTATCAACCAGGTCCCATATCTCGTTCCTGTAATTCCTGAGCTGAGGATTCTTAGCCTGATAAACGTTTTTGACCTACTGAACAATCAATTCTGCATCTCCCAACACAACCACCTCCTTAATTCCCATCTCCTTTGCAGCTCTTAATCCCAGAACCAGAGCTTCATACTCTGCCACATTGTTGGTGACTTCGAATTCCAGCCTGTATGACAGAGAGATGGTCTCTTGACAAGGGGACACGAATACTATCCCGACACCTGCACCCATACTGGAGGAAGCTCCATCAAAGAACATCTTCCAAACAGAGGTGGTTGGAGGGGGTGTCTCCTGATTAAGAATGGGTTGTTTTCTGATCTGTAAGGGAGCCTCAGGGGTGTGGGTGAGCTGTAGTAGACTGGAGCCCAAATCAGTGTCCAAGGCATAGATGGGATGATTTGTAGGGTTGGATTCATCACTGATTATGTAGGCCAGTTGGGTTTCTCTGTACAATCTCCTATGTTCTCCTCCAAAGACTGGAATGGTGGCATATGTGAGATCCATCTGTAATGTCCCTCCAAGTCTCTTAATCCAAGACCTTGACAACAACATGCCAAACTTAGGGGGGATGTCAGCTACCACAATATCCATGACCATGCTCTTCATGGGTAGATGAAACAGGGAAACTACCAGGTCCTTGATGACTCCCAAACATTGCACCCTCCTGGAGTCAAAAGAATAGAGGTCATGATAGCCTCGGGTGACTTCCAGTCCTAATTCCTCCATGACAGTCTTGGGCATGAGGTTGTGGGAGGCCCCTGAGTCCATAAGGCAATTATGCAACACTTTGTCATGTATGTTTAGGGATGTGTAGAAGGGAGGGGATGAATCATCTATGTCTTCTACCATGGGACCTAGGACAACTGCAGGCCTTTCATCTTGGAGGTTTATGGAGTCTGTGAGAGGGTATGAGGCTTCATATTTCAACAACTCAGAGAAGCGCTTTTTGAATTCCCCATGTTTAATTAACTCAGTGAGTGGCACAGGGATTCTGATCTTTTGAATTTCATGTTCGAAATTGAAAGAAGACATAGGCTTTGGGATTTCTCTAATTTCAGGAACATGATTATGGACAATGGGAGAGAGAGGTTGAGCCCTCTTACCTCTGTGAGCGTATTCTACTTCATTAGCAGGTTTCTCTGTTCTATTGGATTGCTCAGGAACATCAGGTGTTGTTGCCCTTTTGTCGGACCTCAGGTTGTACCTGCCTCGACCACCACTAGATTTATCTCCCTTGCTCAATTCATTTAGCTGACCATCCATGAGAGATTCTTCATAAGCAGTCTGAGTGAGATGAGGAAAAGGAGGAGTGTCTTCTAGGTAGTGGATTTCAGGATCCAGCTCATCTGCTTCTCTTTCCTCCTCATGGGCAACCAGATTGTTCTGAAAAGGGGCCCGGATTCTATGGTCTTCTCTGTCTCTTCCCCTTTCTCTGTGCATAGTTGGGGGAAAAATATTATTTGGCCTCCTGAAACCTCCTTTATTTTTGGTGTTATGAGGGCCCTTATATGCTTGTTTCCTTTCTACCTTCAACCTTTCCATCTCCTCGGTCAGAAACTTCATCATCTCGGCTAGTTCATTCACTTGAGGGTGGGGCGGTGATGGGCCGGAAGTTGAGGCTTCTGCTTTTTCCTTTCTTTTGTCTGTGTCGGCCTAGTTTCTCAGTCTGTCAGCTGCCAATATGTTGGATTCCACTTCTATAGAGGCATCTTGCATTTGAGCTAGGGAGGTAGCTCTTCTTTCTCTCAATCGCAGGCAGAAATCAGGATCAAACGCACCAGCATATGAAATTTGGGCAGAGGCCTCTGAGGGCTTTATCTCTGCAGGGATCTTGTTGTACATCTTATTAAATCTTTTGGAGAAGTCTGAGACATATTCTCCTTCCATTTTCCTCAGAGACCCAAACTCTGTCATGTAAGACATATAATCCTTCCTGTCTCCCCACTGTCTCAGGAAAACACTATCTAGAGCCTCAATTCCAACAATAGATTTGGGGGTTAGTCCTCTAAACCATTTCCTGACCTCACCATCCATGCTCTGGACAAAGACTCTCATCCAGACATCATCATTTTAAATGTTTAGGTTGTCTGCATAACTGTAAAAAGCAGCCAAGTGCTCCTCAACAGTCATGTCTCCCTCCCCACTGAAATTGGGCATGTATTTCAAATAGTCTCCAGCAGGGAGGGGATTCATAGGATGTGGTAGGATTAAAGGAACATATCTAGCAGCGACTATGGCATCCATTCTATTCAGAGGGGGATTAGCACCAGCCATAGGGATATTAGCTAGAGGAGAACTCGGAGGAGAAAGAGTATGGACGGGAGATGTCGGAAAAGAGGTTTTTGGAGGAGACAACGGAGAAAACAGAGAGAGAGCCAAGGAACCTGAGTGTGCAGATGATTCTCTCCGCGCAGTAATAGCAACAAAAGAAGGGTGGTGAAACCTTCAGAAGCTTGAGGTCTGTGATGAGGTACGACCTCTAGGGAGGTGGGAGTGACAAGGATCTCTCTTTCTGATACCAGACCAGGAGGAGAAAACTCAGCAGGAACACTCCCGAAATTCAGAAAACGGGAAACTTTGGAGGAAGGATGACTAGGAAGCTGCGAATAAGAAAATGGAGTTCTCACAGAAGGGGAGGGCATATTACCTATTTCAGCGATGGAAAATTCTTTCGCAGAGCTCTTTCCCTTTCTGCGCACCACTTCCGAGTCAGCTTCTGGTGTAGCTAAAGGCAAGTGTGGATTAGACCTCGTGTGTCTACCTCTCGAAGCCACAGTTGATAGAGCAGGTTCTCCCGAGTGGAGTCGTCATGATGGAGTCTCTAGGTGCACAGTAGCAATCTTCAAGTTCTGATATCTGATGCACCTTCAGAATCAGTTGATCTTTGTCGTTCAAATCCGAGGAAAATATTTAACTTCGTCCCCGGCAACGGCGCCAGAAATGTTGGCGTCAGAAGTCACTCCTGGATTTCTTACAGGAGAAGAGCCTGACACACATCAGTTTAATGTCACGATTTGTTTAAAAGGGGTGATCAAATGGAAGCAAACTCGAAACAGACGTCTCGGCTCAGAAACTAGGCCAGGCATGCATGGGTGAGTGAGGTCTTGATAAACTTCAAACAATGAGTTGCAATAAGGGTGAGTAGATGGAAGACTTCATAAGAAGGGTGCAAGGGTCTGCTATAGGCATCAAGATTATAACAGACTGTGAGAGCAGGCATCTAAAGACAAGATCTTCTTACTTTCAAATGCGGGAAACCATAGAAAACACCAATGCAACAATAAATCATTTATCACAACATAAATGTGTTAATTGATATGAAAGATTCGATCATGAACTCTCCAGCAAGAGATGAAACATAGATGAAAAGGAGAACTGTTTGTTATAAACCAAGAAGTCTCAAACACAGATACATAACCAGGAAACTAGAATGTTTGCTGAAACTTTACAGCTGGGAGCTTAGCTCTACCATCGATCAATACAAAAATGGTGAAAATGCCTTCATATGCTTAGAACAACAACAACAGCAAAATCAAGACAATGCATTGAAAGCTTTGCATCTACATGGCTTTCTGACAGTCAACCTCTGAAATATCGTGCAACTTATGTCAGACGCCATCTAACTCTTTGACAGTTCCAACGGTGAATCGACGTGCCTTTGATTCATTGCCTTGCTTTCCCATTAAGGTGGAGGCGATGTCTAACCACCACCAACCACTTCAATAACTGCTTCATCGGGATTGAGGATGGCTCGGCCAACTCGGCACCTTCTGGACGTGGAGGGCCTCCCACCCTGCCACCTGAAATAACTGACTGGCTCAAAAGATATGCGTGGAGGCCAGCACAGAAAGTGGGGCACGAGAATGGAGTGATGGGGCCAAAACAACGGGGAGTGGAGTAAGAAGCGATGAGGGAATGAGAGAGGTTACAGGGGAGAATATGTGATGGACACATTTTAGTGGGAGGCTAACGTGGAGGGAAATAGACACGTGGCAGATGGTGGGTGGACGATGAGAAGGAATGAAGACCACACAGACCATAGAGGGGAGGTGGATGGATGACACATGGCAGCAGGAGAAAGGTGGTTATGGAAGATGACATGACGGGATAGGGGTCCACGCTGGCTAAACACAGAGAAGCTGGGAATGACGGGGTCACGCGAGCGTCGTTGATATGGGCGCTAAGATCTCGGCCGTCGGAAAGCTGTGCCCCCGATTCTAGACCCCCCCCCCCTCCNTAAAGGTAGAAAGGCGGGGGGGGTCCGGAATCCCACCTGCACCGTTGATCCAGGCGACGCGATCCCTACTATCCAAACATGGCTTTCATTTAATCATGGGCGCGTTAGCACCCTGAACTTAGGACAAGTTGGTTTTTCACCCATTCTTTTTCATTCTAACCCCCTTACAAGAAATATCGCTAACACACGTCTAAGTGTTGAAGTCCCTCGACTCTGCACACACCTGCAGCAASAKTTTTTCAATACTCCRCTTAGGTTYGCAACCCTGAGACTTTTATCCGACCTGCGCACTCCTTGCACGACTCCTGTAACCCAATTTCACTTTTGGGTGAATGAGAATAAAATTTATCTCTATCTGAACCCTCTGTCAATGCACTCCTTGCGGACAATTCGACTGTACTCCTTGCAGGAATCCTCTGGCTCAAATAGAGAAAGAATTGAAACTCATTCCTTCCCTCTCTCAGACTTCAATTCAAACATGAAATCATATACACAGCATATAAAAGCAAATGTATAATAGGAAGCAAACATCAAATGAGCATAATCATCAATACTCAGAGAACAACACAAACCATGAATTTGAATCAAAGCTTTCTATTAATCCAAATATATGTACATGTGTGTTCTTTACACAACTCTCTGCATGCTCTTGCTCTTCTCCTTCTATTTTCCATCCTGTTAAAATGCACAATGAGGGTGTCTATATCCCGTTTCCCTCTTGCGCTCTACAACTGTCTAGTCTAGAATTAAATTCTATCTACTTTACATTAACTATCTTTAAATTCCTCTACCTACTAAGGACGAGAGCTAAAGGCTCAAAGTCCTGATTACAATATACAAGTGCGCCTCTTCTTAAATGACTTCAGTTAAGATTACACAACAACTTCCAAGGCAATTTCAAAATTTGTGCTGGCTTATCTAGCTATCTTACGCTTCTACGCTGGTTCGCTTGATGAGTTGGCGATGCTCCTGCATCATACTCCTCGGCTTGAAAACATTCATGGGCTCCTGTCCATGAGATATTGCACGGTCTGTCCATGCTTCTGTATCTCTGCTTCGATCTCCCAATTGGCGTCTTCAACTGGATGGTTTTTCCACTTGACCAGATACTCAAAGTATTTCTTTCGCCTGGTCCTCTTGCCTACTCTCTTGTCCAGTATCCATTCCATCTGCGGCTTCTCTGCAACTGACATCTGCTTCGTCCACTGGATCACTGGCTGCTCAGTTCCAGTCCCTGTTTTCTCAGTTCTGTAGGGGTACAAATTCGAGACATTGAATATCAGAGAAATTCCGATCCCATCGGGTAATTCAATCTCATAAGCATTGTCTCCAAATTTTCTCAAGACCTTGCATGGCCTGATTTTCTTCATATTCATCTTATTGTATGTTCCCCTTGGGAACCTTTCCTTTCTCAAGTGTGCCAGAACCAAATCACCAACCTTGAACTGAAGTTGTCTTTTATGCTGATCAGCTCTGCGTTTATACTCCTGGCTTGAATTCTACAACTACTCCTTCACCTGGCTGTGAAGTTATTTCATCGCCTCAACGAATTCTTATACACTAGCGCTTCTAGTCGCAGTCTACTCTGAATCCCTCAGTTCAGAAATTCCTCTCGACTGCATGCCATAGACAATCTGAAATGGACTTTGCCCTGTGCTTCTATTAACAAAGTCATTATACGCAAACTCTTCCTGTGACAATACATTGTCCCAACTGCTGTGGTGCTCTGTCACCAAGGTTCTCAGCAAATCTCCCATTCTGTTTACCACCTCTGTCTATCCATCCATCTGAGGATGATAAGATGAACTAAATGACAAGTTAGTTCCCAGTTTCTTCCATAAGTTTCTCCAAAAATTCCCTATGAACTTCGTATCTCTGTCTGAAACTATGCTCCTTGGTACGCTGTGAAGTCGAATGACCTCTTTGAAAAACAAGTTTGCGATGTGAGTCACATCGCTGGTCTTCTGACATGGAATGAAGTGTGCCATTTTGGAAAATCTATCCACCACCACAAATATTGAATCAACACCTCTTTGTGTTCTTGGCAACCCCAATACTAAATCCATGTTAATCGCATCCCACGACCTTTCAGGTATGGGCAATGGTTGATAAAAACATGCATACTGCTTCCTCCCCTTCGAATGCTGGCAAATCCTGCATCTTTCCACAAATATCTTCACCTATGATTGCATTCCCGGCCAAAAGTATGATTCACTCAACTTTG
>ML782508.1:392480-429740 GCA_009831015.1 Picea engelmannii
TGTCTTCCATTCATCACCCTCTCTCATGCGAATCTGATGATATCCGCTTTTCAAATCAATTTTTGAAAAATACCTTGCTCCACTCAAGCAATCCATCAGATCGTCCATTCTCGGCAATGGAAATACGTACATGATGGTTATCTTATTGATCTCCCTTAAGTCAGTACACATCCTCCAGCCTCCATCTTTCTTTGGACTGAGTATTGTTGGAACAACACATGGACTCAAGCTTTCCCTGACTAATCCTTTGTCCAATAAATCCTAGACTTGCCTCTTAACCTCTTCATTCTCTTGCGGCGTCAATCTATATGAAGATTTGTTTGGAAAACTGGCTCCTGGTATGAGATCAATATGATGACTCACACTTCTGATCTGTGGCAACGAACGAGGTAGTTCGTCCACTATGATGTCAGCAAACGTTTCCAGCAGTTCCTGAACTTCCTCTGGTAAATCGTCCACTCTTGTGCTGGTCAAAACAATCCTCAGCTTCCTGACCACAATGAACTGTGGATCCTCCTTCTTCTTAACCTTTGTAAGAAGTTCCTTCCCACTCATGAAAAGTACTGTGTTACTTACTTCCGGTTTCACCTCCTTATCCTTTATCGGAAGCAACATGTGTGTCCTCCCATTCTTCTCTAGGGTGTATGTGTTCATTCTCCCATCATGAATCACATTTCTGTCATATTTCCATGGTCTACCCAGCAATAGATGACAAACATCCATAGGAATGACATCACAAAATATTTTATCATTATATCCTCCTATCTTAAATTCAACTAAGCACTATTTAGTAATAGTTACCTGGTGTCCCTTCTGTAGCCATGAAACTCTATATGGGCTTGGATGATCAGTCATCTCCAACTCCAGCTTCTCTACCATCTCTGTAGAAATGAGATTGTCCATGCTACCACTGTCTACGATGACCTTGCATACCCTGTCCTTGGTCTTGCAAGTAGTCCTAAAAACTCTGGTCCTTTGGACTGAACTCTCCACCTCCTTCTCAGGTGTCAAAAGGAATTTTCGCATCATGAGCGATCTTCCGCCTTCAGCGTCTTCTACTTCAACATCTCACCTCTGACCTTTGGCAATGTAAGCCTCTCCAGTTTCTTTCTTTTTCTCAGGACACTCATAAGACTTGTGTCCATTTTTTCCACACGTGAAGCATGTGATTACTCCACCTCTTCCTCTTCCTCTGCCTCTAGTACGAGGAAAAGTGTTTTTGTCAGCATAATCTCCTCTATGCTCATTATTCTTCCCTCGCTGTTCAAAATATGGCCCTCTCTGTGAGGTTCCACCTCTTTCTGTTCGAATTGGAGGTTTCTTCCATTCCTCCTTGGGCTTCTGGTTTCCGTCCTGGGAAACGGCTTTGCCTCTAGGATGACTTCTGCCTCGGCCCCTCTGACTCTTCTTTTGGCTCAGCTTCTCTTCATCTTTCAGAGCCATCTAATAAGCATCTTCCACCGTTCAGATGGTTACCATGCTCATCTCATCCTGAATGTCGTATCTCAGGCCATTCATATACCTAGCGACTTTCTCATCATCTCTCTCCCGATGACCTGCTCTGATGTTCAATTTATATAATTCCTCAGTGTATTCTTTCACTGTCATCAACTTCTGTCTCAGGTTCTGCATTCTCTTGAACAGAGAAATTTGATAGTCCCTAGGGATGAATTTTTCCTTCATCTTCATGATCATCCTATCCCAGCTCTTAATTTTCTACTTGCCTTTGCAGTGTCTGTCAGCTTGTAGTTCATCCCACCACAATGTTGCATGTCCCTTCAAGCATGTGACAACATGCTTGACTTTATTGTCTTCCTCAACATATTCATAGTTGAAGTATGTGTCTAGAGCTCTAATCCAGTCTAGAAGCTCTTCTGCATCCAAATTTCCCTCATAAACTAGAATGTCCATCTTTGCTCTTGCACCCATCCTTGCAATAGCTTTGATCAAACGCTCGTTTGATGCATCTTTGGCTACAACTTCTTCTTCTCATTCAGCCTCAACTTCACTATCGGAATCACTCATATCCCTTGCACTGGCTGTGCGTCTTTGTGCTATCTCCATGTCTTCGAGTCTGGCTCGGAGATCACCCATCTATCTCTCCATGAATGGATCTATCATCTGCTTGCCTCTTCTTCACTGCACTTCCCTATCCTCTAGATCGGGTGACTGTCTATCTCTCCTTGGTGGCATGGTGAATTTTCTTCTTCTCTGCTATAGAAAGCAAAGAACCTTTATGTGCTCTGATACCAAACTTGACACAGCACGCACCCGCAGGCACGCCTGCTCACATGATCTTCTCTTTCCTCAGCCCAAAGAACACTAACCGTCCTTCTATTTCCCTATCGGGAAATCTACACCCACAAAACTCTCGCGCGATCCCCTCTCTGCACATAGAGGATCATACTTCGTGATTTCACGAGGTCAATGATTGAATGTTGTACTCTTAGATCGCCAAGACCTGACACCTCAGTCAATGTTGACCTTTCCCTTCTCCTATTGAGACTTTCTCTATCGCGATTTCGCCCCTCGCCCGTCACCTCTATCGAGAATTCGGAGTTCGCAATTTCACGAATCCTGATGCTATTGTACCAGGACTTCTCGCCATGAAACCCTGATAGATTGTGCTACCTGTCCTCCACTCGCTGACTCATCTATGGCCCACCTTATTTATGTAGCCATCGGGATATCGCGTATCGTAATATCACAATTCCCGTTACCAAATCTTCGACTCTTCTCTCACGAAATCCTGATAGGCGATTTCGTAAATAATCATACAGTCCTAGCTGGCTTGGATCAACGACTCTATCTGTCCTGAGCTTAAACCTTCGGGACTACGCCGCTGTATCTCTCCTGCACATCCACAAGATCTAACGACTCACGAAATGTCGCAAATTCTCCTCAGAGAATACCGATTGTTTATCTTTCTGATGAAACCTGCGAAACGACTAAGTGTCCCTCTCCACGGAACTCGTTCACCTGCTCGCAAACCTGCGACACCTCTTACGAATTTTAAGTCGCAGCTTCCCTGCACTATCCTTCCATGATATTCGAAGGTCTATCCCTCCTGAGATTTCCCACGACTTCCAAGTCCTTAAGGAAAAATTTTGCACGCATTCCTTGCGGCAAACCTTCAACCACGTCTAAGTGTTGAAGTCCCTCGACTCTGCACACACCTGCAGCAGTAGTTTTTCAATAATCCACTCAGGTTCACAACCCTATGACTTTTATCCATCCTACGCACTCCTTGCATGGCTCCTGTAACCCAATTTCACTTCTGGGTGAACGAGAATAAAAGTTATCTCTATCTGAACCCTCTGTCAACGCACTCCTTGCGGACAATTCGACTGCACTCCTTGCAGGAATCCTATGGCTCAAATAGAGAAACAATTGAAACTCATTCCTTCCCTCTCTCAGACTTCAATTCAAACATGAAACCATATACAAAGCATATAAAAGCAAATGTATAACAGGAAGAAAACATCAAATGAGCATAATCATCAATACTCAGAGAACAACACAAACCATGAATTTGAATCAAAGCTTTCTATTAATCCAAATATCTGTACATGTGTGTTCTTTACACAACTCTCTGCATGCTCTTTCTCTTCTCCTGCTTCTATTTTCCATCCTATTACAATGCACAATGAGGGTGTCTATATCTCATTTCCCTCTTGCACTCTACAACTGTCTAGTCTAGAATTAAATTCTATCTACTTTACATTAAATATCTTTAAATGCCTCTACCTAATAAGGATGAGAGCTAAAGGATCAAGGTACCGATTAAAATATACAAGTGCGCCTCTTCTTAAATGACTTCATTTAAGATCACGCAACAACTTCCAAGGCAATTTCAAAATTTGTGCTGGCTTATCCAGCTGTCTTCCGCTTCCGCGCTGGCTCGCTTGATGAGTTGGCGATGCTCCTGCATCAACCCACTACAGTGGTGTTGGCAACCATTTTACAATTTTATATTTTCCTTACAAGCTACCTACACAAGGGTTTTGAACCCTCTATACTCGTCGCAGTTCTGAACAAGAGAAAACAACACTATTATCTTTGCTTTCACATATCTACTTCTCGTTTTCATTTTCACGACTGCAAGCGTGAAAACCTAGAGTTGGAAGTAATGTTGATGGCATTAGAATGATCTTTTGAATTGTTATGAGTCCTTTTGTTCAGGTGGTCATAATCTTTTTTACCTCCAACTCACTAATGGTCATACATTTATCAAAACACCAAACCTTTATTCACTTTGCATTTTTGTTAATATGGTTTTGATTTATAAGTTCGTGATGCAATGATTTTTTTGGTGTCTTTGATTAAATCCTTGGTGCAATGTTCAATATAGTGGTTTATTTCGAATCATACAAATGCTATTGTTGATTTAACATTCAGACCGATTTTTGGTTATGAACACCATGGTTTTCAAATGGTTATTTGATATTTCATTTGGTTAAAATATTTTTTGGTTATGCATTATTATGATTTGAATAGGATCTGTTCATTGTACAGCCGATATGATATTGTTGCATAGTCTCAATTTACTCGACCACTGTACCCATTAACGCTTTGCCTTGCATTTCGGGCGGCCTTTGCTTGTTTTGGGGAAGCTTTTGGAAAATGGTGCTGTGTCTACCCTGTCAAACCCTCTCGCTGATTACCCCGTTGATTTTGTTCTGCTAGCCATGGCCCCTGTAGTGAAAATTGAACCCCATGGTGTCCAGACTCGGTTATTGTTTGATAGTGCCAGAGAAGACTGCTTAGGCTAACCACGTAATTGCCTCCCAAATACATGTTTTTGCGTGAGCGTTTCTGAGAAAACGACTTTGAATCAGATCAAACCCTTGAAAACCCAGAACTGAAATTAGCCCCTTTACCTTCAACAATGGCAGTTTCCTCAGAAATTGGGTTATTACAGAGATATAGCTCGTCCTGTATAGGTCAAATCTAAGTTTTTCTCCGTGGCTGAAAGGTGTGTTTTGGTCTGTTTGCATTTGATGAAATGTTTATTACTTCTCCAAGCCTATGCCTCAGAACCCCTCTCACTCGTCCTGCCATTCCCCCTCCTACACGCTTGCCTCCTGTTGAACCCTTGATCAATCCAAATATTTTCAAGAAGCTTTTTAACAGGCTCTGTTGTGTTTAAAAATGTGGAGGCAGCCACTGCTATTGTTAATTTGAAAATAGCTTGATCAAATCGTATCCCTGAAACCAAGGTATGGTGTTTCAAAAGTGATTTTAAATGATTTTGTGTGCTTTGAATTAGTATAAAGGATTTGTTTGATAAATCATATCTATTTCTGTTATGATTGAATTGATGCAATACGATTCTGTTTGCAAATAATAACTAGCTACAAAATCGTGAGATTCTATTAGCTAGTTATCAAAATTCGAATTTGTTGATTTTACAACTAAATACAATCTGAACAACATGTATTTTTGTGCATCTACAGGTACACATGAATTTCAAAGGGAAATGGATCAATGGTGCCATCTTTGAACATGCTTTTTTTTACACAGTTTTGGATTGGGTTGTTAGTTTTAGATAAGAACAGGAATTTGGGAGATTGTTCCCATATATTTTGCAAACAATTGTGATAATTTCCACAAGGAATGTTTCATCCCGTGGCCTCTATATACCTGTTATTTTTGTAAACAAACCATCATTGTTGGGAGAACAGAGACTATGGACTGATGATTATACGGACTCGAATGAAAGTGGATTTTTTGTATGGATTTAGCTTCAATTTATCTTACTTTTGTTCAAGTTTTTGTGCATTTCAATTTGTAATCAAATTATTGACTACTTTAGATATCAAGATTTGTTATAGGTTGATGCGATATGATTTAATTATTTTCCATATTTGATGTATCTCATTTTACTTACAACAATTACCCTATTTTACTTTAATGAATAGAAGGTTAATCTTCTTTGTTAAATGAGCAGTTATGTACAAATCTTCGCAGTGGGATTTATCTTAATGTGATGATCTGTAAACTATAAAATTGTTGTTGCCGTATCTCTTGTTTGTTCTGTCATTCGTATTCAAGAGCGTCACTGATTCCTGTTTACGAGAAGTTTTTTGCAAAATCTGGTGCGGGTTTCCCCCATCAAACAACTAAATCGAGTACTATGCACAGGACAAATAGGAAACGCTACTTCAGGTCAGTTTGTTACTTGCAATTTAATAATCAATTAATTTGAGAATTATCTGTAGTTTAGATAGATATATAGTACAGATTATTATCTTCTTTTCTTAGTATAGATAGCTGTTGTTTTATTTCTTTTTCATTAAAGTTATAAAAATAAAAAATAATAGCTTCGCTGTCATAAGACAATTCAGAAATGATTTTGCAAATTTCGATCAAAATTTGTATTTTGTAAATACTATATATATAATCGAGATTTAATTGTATTGATAACTGAACATTTAATAAGTATAATTATTGTTTTATAATATTAGTTAATAAACTGTATATATATATATATATTAGATTTTTATATAGTTTGCAGAAGTTGTTTTTTCACTTAGATTAGTTTCTTTAGCTTAGTTTTTATTTCGTTTTCCTAGGACTTATATCAGCCAACAGAGCCGCTAAACCCGTCGGAGTGGATTAATCCAAATGTCTTGGGTTATTTAGACAACCCTTGACCGGATCCACCCCTCAAGTTGACGAGCGATCAATTTCGCCCGTCAACAAATGGCGCTAGAAGGAGGGCCGACTGACAAGCCGACCTTGTAGGAGCCTTTATTTTAAATCTATTCAATTTCCGCATGGCTCCCCAAATCACTATGTTGGAACATGCTTTCAACTTCTCATTATCCAATGTTCCCAACGAGACAGTCTCTCGCTTGTCCAAACTCACCTTTGACGGTGGAGGCAATTTATCTGCTAAAGACCACCTTAACAAGTTTTGGTGCAAATGCATCAAACATGACATCTCAGATTTAAGAGTTTTATGCAGACTGTTCGCTTTTAATTTTAGAGGTCGGATCAAACATTGGTTTGAATCCTTTCTAGCATGTCACAATTTTGATTGGTTTCAATTTGTAGATGAGTTTCTAGATTCTTTTGAAATTTATGATTTTGATCAATTATGTGAAGAATTTCATACTTCGCTAATCAACGACGATTCATCTTCAGAAGACCTTTTGACAAGAGTCTATCATATCCTCTGTAAATTTAATCTCGATGACATGTCATTTGCATTAAGTCTCTTCTGTGATGCTTGCATCCCTTCCATCCAGTCATATTCAAGCATGAACGAAGAACCAATTGCAAATCCTATCACTCAACTGCAAGAACAATCTTCTTCGCAAGAAGAGAAGAATCCTTCCGACAATGTTGAACAAGCTAGGGAGGTAGAATCTATTGACCAGGTTCTTATTGAAAACCAAATTGGTTTTTCCTTTGAATCATTGTATTTTCACTCTTCGAACAGTATGGAAGAAGATTCATTTCTGGCTCAAGGTGAATATCCTCATTCTTTTAACTCATGCTCTAATCAACATTTGAAATCAGTCATTGAAGAACACTTAAGCGACRAAAATCTTCTTGAATGTTCTAGTACTCCTATGAAACCGATTAGAGAAGAAGATATGCAACTAGAAGAAGAAACCTTAAACCTTCACCCTCAAAATGCACTTTGTTCACATAAAAGACTAGATGTTTGTCACATAAATTTTGAATTATCTATCACACAAAAGGAAAATCCAGATGATCATATCATGTTTAGGTATTCGTCACCAAAACAAAGTAAGGATTTTAAAGAAGGTGAAGAGAAATCTCTTGAGAATACCATTGTTAATTCAAGAGATTCTTTTCATGTGCTTATGTTTGATTCCTTTTATTCTTTATATCCTGATCTCTTCCTAGACTCTATTGGACTTGACACCTTACCTACAACATCCTACTCTTTTCCGCCACAGTCATATCTTTTCAATATTCTAAATTTTGGTGAAATTAATTTCGAGCATAACATTGATAAAACCGAATTTGATGCTTGTTCACTTTCATCACTCACATGGGAAAGGGACATGTTGCGAGATTATTTTACACAGTTTATTGTTGAAAAAGACAATGCATTATATTTTATGGAGATCAAACGTTCTACATTTCATATTCGTTCTTTGCTTAGCTCGAATCTAAATGTTTATGCTTCACATTTTGAAATGATCAATCTCATCGAAGGAAACATTCAAACCAATGATCCAATTGATTGCACAAATCCTCCTATGATGAGTTTCCCATTGATATATTTGTTTCATCAAAGTCATGGTTTGCATCCCCATTTTTGTGACAGGATCTTAGGATGGCTTGAATATTCATATATAAAAAAAATTCATAATAAAGATAAAGTCGAGCTTACTTTCTTTTTACCTAAGTATCTTGGAAGTAGGCGTGACATATTTCTTTTAGATCCTCCATGTGAAGAAATTAATGAACACTTAGAGAACTGTCAGAAGGATGGGGCATTTCATCCTTGGCTGATGGTTATTTCATTTCCTCGTAATCTTGACAAGTTTTTCAAACCTAATTACACTCGCCCATGCCATTATGACCCTTATCACGACAAGATTGTGCAATGGCTAGAGGATTCGTACAACAAGAATATCCAAGGAAATGGTAAGATCATGCTTACTTTGTTTTTAGATGATGATTATGAAGGTAAGTGTGATATGTTTCTTTCATTTGTTGATATGCTACCATTCTTATTAATAATGTTTGATTTTGTTTCCGTTGCAGGATTGGAGTTACTCCGATGACTACATTGGAAACATGACTTCACGTAGTATCTTGATTTATTTAATAGTTAGGGTAGGTTTAGGAATAGGTTTTCCTTTCAGTTTTATTTCTAACAATTTCTCCTTGTAATAATGCAGTCATGAACGCAAGTGGGCACACTAAGAGAACCATAATACAGTTGTTGTCAGGGAAGTCCCCTTGATTCTTTTCTCTTTTCTTTTAGTTGAACATTTATTTTCAAAAACGCAGTATCGTCATGAAAATATTAAATGGAAAGTAAAGAGATAAATAAATCTAAATCAACCCTGACCCAAGGTACCACAAGTAGGACTGATTTCCCATCAAACAGGATTTTCCTACTTTCTTTCAGTTTCCCAAGGGATTTGTTGCATGAGGTTATCAGATGCACTTTCTGTACATATTTTCTTTTGTTTTTTGGATTTCTTTGCTTTCAAATTTTTCTTCGCTGGTGTGTTTTGTTTCCTTTTATGCTTATCAGTCTTTATTTTGAAACACACATGCTTGCATCATGAACTGTTCGAACAAAGAGAACATAAAAATTTCTCCTCTGAAATAACTGTTGAAGATTGTCTAAACATCAATTATGATATGACTCTGAAATTTATAGCCATGTTAAAGAAAGCCTGTTGTTTGAAAAAGAGTTTATTGATTTCAATCTGTAATTGAAGCCTGTCACGATCATCCATTTTATTCTTACGCTGTCCCTGTTCCTTAAGGAAACAACTCAGAAGATGTCTCCCTGCCTCCGAAGGTCGGTTTATTAATAAACTATCTCTAGATCTTAAAAAAAGGGACAGTTTAAAAATCTTTTTCAAGGTCTGTAAAAATATGTCCAAAATATCATAATTTTCAGCATCACCCCGCTCAATTATATATCTTTAAAAAACAAATAAATCACTAAAAGAGCTGTGGGAAATGCTTGTAAACATGCTGGGATATTGAACAGGTCTGCTGGCAGCGAGTAAATGCATGCATGACACCAAGATAACTTTGTCGGGGTACTGAACAGGCCTGCTGGCAGTGAAGCAATGTCAGGTATATGAAAATTAGCAAATATGGAATCTCTTGACCTTAAAATGTCCTTTATTCTGATCTGGAACTTCCTAGCAGGATACAGATATCAGAGCGGGTTAAATGGGAACCCTGTCGAGGCTATGGACGCCTGCTGGTAGCAGTGGCTCTGTCAACAGTATTGGAGATTTTATCCTTAATATTGTGACTCGCTTTTATTAAGACTGTTATCAGTTTTCATCTTTTAAAATAACCAGCTGGAATCTTTATGATTGATGATGATGTTTAAAAAAATTTCTAGTTGTTTTTTAGTTAGAGTTATTCTCATTATCCTAATCTGGATTTGTTCGTTTGGTAGAGATAATTGCTTCTACCAGTGTGTCGCCATTGTTGGCAGCCATTTTGCAATTTTATATTTTCCTTAGAAGCTGCCTACACAAGGGTTTTGAACCTAGAGTTGGAAGTAATGTTGATGGCATTAGAATGATCATTTGAATTGTTATGAGTCCTTTTGTTCATGTGGTCATAATTTTTTTTACATCCAATTCACTAATGGTCATACATTTATCAAAACACCAAACCTTTATTCACTTTGCATTTTTGTTAATATGGTTTCAATTTATAAGTTCATGACGCAATGCTTTTTTTGGTGTCTTTGATTAAATCCTTGGTGCAATGTTCAATATAGTGGTTTCTTTCGAATCATACAAATTCTATTGTTGATTTAACATTCGGACAAATTTTTGGTTATGAACACCATGGTTTTCAAATGGTTATTTGATATTTCATTTGGTTAAAATCTTTTTTGGTTATGCATTATTATGATTTGAATAGGTGTCGTTCATTATACAACCTATATGATATTGTTGCATAGTCTCAATTTACTCCACCACTATACCCATTAACGCTCTGCCTTTCATTTTGGGCGGCCTTTGCTTGTTTTGGGGAAGCTTTGGGAAAATGGTGTTGTGTCTACCCTGCCAAACCCTCTCGCTGATTACCTCGTTGATTTTGTGCTGCTAGTCATGGCCCCTGTAGTGAAAATTGAACCCCATGGTGTCCAGACTCTGTTATTGTTTGATAGTGCCAGAGAAGACTACTTAGGCTAACCATGTAATTGCCTCCCAGAGACACGTTTTTGCGTGAGCGTTTCTGAGCAAATAGTTTTGAATCAGATCAAACCCTTGAAAAACCAGAACCTAAATTAGCCCCTTTACCTTCATCGTGGGCGGTTTCCTCAGAAATTGGGTTATTACAGAGATATAGCTCATCCTTTACAGGTCGAATCTCAAATTTTCTCCATGGCTGAAAGGTGCGTTTTGGTCTGTTTGCATTTGCTAAAACGTTTATTACTTCTCCATGCATGTGCCTCAGAACCCCTCTCACTCGTCCTGCCATTCCCCCTCCTACACTCTTGCCTCTTGTTGAACCCTTGATCAATCCAAATATTTTCAAGCAGCCTGTTAACAGGCTTTGTTGTCTTTAAAAATGTGGAGGCAGCCACTGCTATTGTTAATTCGAAAATAGCTTGATCAAATCGTATCCCTGAAACCAAGGTATGGTGTTTCAAAAGTGATTTTAAAACGATTTTGTGTGCTTTGAATTAGTATAAAGGATTTGTTTGATAAATCATATCTATTTCTGTTATGATTGAATTGATGCAATACGATTTTGTTTGCAAATAATAACTAGCTACAAAATTGTGAGATTCTGTTAGCTAGTTATCAAAATTCGAATTTGTTGATTTTACAACTAAATACAATCTGAACAACAGGTATTTTTGTGCATCTACAGGTACACACGAATTTCAAAGGGAAATGGATCAATGGTGCCATCTTTGAACATGCTTTTTTTAACACAGTTTTGGATTGAGTTGTTAGTTTTAGATAAGAACAGGAATTTGGGAGATTGTTCCCATATTTTTTGCAAACAATTGTGGTAATTTTCACAAGGAATGTTTCATCCTATGGCCTTTATATACCTGTTATTTTTGTAAACAATCCATCACTGTTGGGAGAACAGAGACTATGGACTGATGATTATACAGACTCGAATGAAAGTGGATTTTTTGTATGGCTTTAGCTTAAATTTATCTTACTTTTGTTCAAGTTTTTGTGCATTTCAATTTGTAATCAAATTATTGACTACTTTAGATATCAAGATTTGTTACAGGTTGATGCGATATGATTTAAGTATTGTCCATATTTGATGTATCTCATTTTACTTACAACAATTACCCTGTTTTAATTTAATGAATAGAAGGTTAATCTTCTTTGTTAAATGAGTAGTTATGTACAAATCTTCGCAGTGGGATTTATCTTAATGTGATGATATGTAAACTATAAAATTGTTGTTGTGGTATCTCTTGTTTGTTCTGTCATTCGTATTCAAGAGCGTCGCTGCTTCCTGTTTAGGAGAAGCTTTTTGCAAAATCTGGTGCGGGTTTCCCCCATCAAACAACTAAATCGAGTATTGTGCACAGGACAAATAGGAAACGCTACTTCAGGTCAGTTTGTTACTTGCAATTTAATAATAAATTAATTTGAGAATTCTCTGTAGTTTAGATAGATATATAGTACAGATTATTATCTTCTTTGCTTAGTATAGATAGCTGTTGTTTTATTTCTTTTTCATAAAAGTTATAAAAAATAAAAAATAATAGCTTCGCTATCATAAGACAATTCACAAATGATTTTGCAAATTTTGATCAAAATTTGTATTTTGTAAATACTGTATATATAATCGAGATTTAATTGTATTGATAACTGAACATTTAATAAGTAGAATTATTGTTTTATAATATTAGTTAATAAACTATATATATATATATATATATATATATATATATATTAGATTTGTATATAGTTTGCAGAAGTTGTTTTTTCACTTAGATTAGTTTCTTTAGCTTAGTTTTTCTTTCGTTTTCCTAGGACTTAGATCGGCCAATTGAGCCGATAAACTTGTTAGAGTGGATTAATCCAAATGGCTTGGGTTATTTAGAAAACCCCCGAATGGATCCACCCCTCCAGTTGACGAGCAATCAATTTCACCCGTCAACAAGTGGGAGATATGGGCAAGGCCCATCGGATTCATGCAGCAGTGAATAACCGCAAGGTAGAGCACTAGTCGACTATGCTCGAGACGACAGGTACCATCGCTGACCAGACCCTTATTGTTTTGATAGATCCCGGTGCTACTGAGAGTTTCATTTCTGGTGCAGTGATAAAAATGATTAAGGTAAAGGAAGTCGATCAGAATGAGTTTAGCTTCATAGAGATGGCTTCTGGAGCCAAACAAAAGGTTGGAGGAAAAGTTACGGGCTGTGCCCTTAACCTGGGAGAGTTTGTCACGAGGACCAACTTGTACGTTACGATCTTAGGATCTTACGATGTTGTAATTGGTATGGATTGGTTGGAATCGCATGAGGCGATACTCAACTATAAAACAAAATGATTGAGCTTGGTCGGTGATGAGGGACAGAGACGTGTGATTGTAGGATGGAACCAGGGAGTTTCCCTGAGGTTCGTCTCTTCCTTACAGCTACGGAAGAGTATGCACAAGGGGTGCAAGCTTTATGCGATCCTTGCGCTAAACGAGAAGGGAGTAGCGGAAGGTCTAGAATGCCTTCCGGTGGTGAGAGAGTTTGTGAACGTGTTTCCAGAGGAGTTACCCGGGATGCTGCCAGAAAGGGAATTGGAGTTTACCATGGACCTGAAACTGGGGACTGAACCGATAGCAAGAATGCCTTATCGGATGTTGACCTCGGAGTTACAAGAGTTGAAAATGCAACTGAAGGAGTTGCTGGACCTGGGACTGATACGTCCTAGTGTGTCACCATGGGGTGCACCTATTATTTTCATTCGGAAGAAGGATGGATCATGGAGGCTTTGCATTGACTACCATCCACTGAACAAGGCTATGATCAAGAATTAGTATCCCTTGCCAAGAATTGATGATTTGTTCGATCAAATGAAGGGTGCGACAGTGTTCTCCAAGATCGATTTGCGATATGGGTATCACTAGTTATGGATCAAGGAGGATGACGTCCCTAAGACCGCCTTTAAGACAAGATTTGGACATTATGAGTTTACCATTTTACCGTTTGGACTGACAAATGCCCCAAGAGTGTTTATGAGTTTGATGAACGGGGTGTTCTGTGAGTACTTGGACAAGTTCATCCAAGTATTCATTGACGATATTTTGATCTACTCTTGGACGACGGAGGAGCATGACGAGCACTTGCGCTTGGTACTACAGTGTCTGCAAGAGCAAAAATTGTATGGGAAGTTGTCCAAATTCTCTTTTTATCAATCGAGGATTCACTACTTAGGGCATGTCATCTCCGAAAAAGGTATCGCCGTGGATCCAACCAAGGTTGAGGCTATTATGGAATGGCCTGCGCCGACGAATGTCACAAAAGTGTGTAGATTTATGGGTTTAGTAGGATACTATCGACGGTTTGTCGAGGGATTTTCGAAGATAGCAAATCCGATCATAGAATTGCAGAAGAAAAACCAGAAGTTTGTTTGGACCGAGAAATGCACGAAAGCAGTTCGGAGGCTTAAGGAGTTGTTAACAACAACATTGATACTAAAGGTCCCTGACATGGACACGAAATTCTTGGTATGCACAGACGCATCCAAGGAAGGTTTAGGTGGAGTCTTGATGCAAGACGGACGAGTGATTGCTTACATTTCGAGGAAATTGAGAAGGCATGAGGAGAACTACACGACGCATGATTTGGAGTTATTAGCCATCATATATGCCTTGAAGGTTTGGATATACTACCTTGTAGGATGAAAATTTGAACTAAAGACGGATCATTGTGGACTACAACACATTTTTACGCAAAGTTACCTGAATGCGCGAGAATGATGTTGGTTAGAATTGATTAGCGAGTACGACTTCGAGATTACTTACATAAAGGGAACAATGAACCGAGTGGCAGATGCTTTGAGTTGGAGGCCACACATCTTTTCGGTGTTGCCTCTTCAGACGAATCTATGTGAAAATATTCTGACCTTACAGCGTGACGACGACTAGTACAAGGAGGTTGAGGGCTTTATTGGACAAAACACAATGATGGTACCACAATATGAGGGATTTTATTTTGATAGTGATGGGTTATTGAGGTTTAAAGGTCAGATTTACGTACTTCCAAACGACGAGTTGATGATGTTGATCCTTAGTGAGGCTCATAGAGCAGTTTACATGGCTCACCCGGGAGTTACGATGATGAGGAAAAATCTTAAGCCCTTATTCTTCTAGAGGGGAATGAAGGCCGACATAGTTAACTATGTGGCCAGGTGTCTGGAGTGTCAGCAGGTAAAGGCTGAACATAGACACCCAACAGGATTACTACAACCACATGCCATTCCAGAATCGAAATGGGAGGTTATTTCGATGGATTTTATTGTTGGATTGCCACTGACGGCAAGGAGACATGACTCGATTTTTGTGGTAGTAGACACTCTGACGAAGAGTGATCACTTTATTCCTGTGTGTACGATGTATCAGGCACCTAACATAGCGAGAGTTTTCATCAGTGAGATTGTGAGGCTGCATGGCGTACCTAAGAGGATTATATCCGATCGAGGATCGGTGTTTACTGGACGATTTTGGACGAGTTTCCAAGAGGCCTTGGGAACTCAACTTAATTTTAGTACTGCATATCACCCAGAGACTGACGGACAGACAGAACAAATGAACCAAACCTTGGAAGACATGTTGTGCATGTACATGATGGACCAACAAAAGCGTTGGGAGGAATTCTTGCCTCTAGTAGAGTTCACTTACAACAACAGTTACTAGAGCACCATTAAGATGGTGCCTTTTGAGTTTCTTTATGGGCGACCGTGTTGGACACCCTTAAGTTGGGATTGGCTTGAGGATAGGGTCCTGGCGGGACCAGAAGCGATCCAAGAAAAGGAAGAACAAATGAAAACAATAAGACAAAGGATTAAAGAAGCGCATGATCGACAGAAGAGTTATGCCGATGCACACCGAGTCGATCGTAGTTATTAGGTCAGCGATCGAGTCCTCTTGCGGGTTAAACCGCATAAGAGTTCGATTAAGTTTGGAAATGGAGATAAACTCTCTTCTAGGTTCGTGGGACCTTTCAAGATTGTGGAGAAAATGGGGCCCGTGGCCTATCGACTAGCCTTACCTGATTCTTTGAGGCATATGCATGATGTTTTTCATGTATCTGTTTTGAGACATTATATTAGTGATCCTACACATGTGATTGACATGAGTTCCTTACAGGTATCGGACGAGGGAGTGCTCACAGCTGAGCCGATCCATGTCTTAGATCATCGCGTTTGACAGTTACAACGTCGAACAATAGATCATGTCAAGGTCCAGTGGGACAATTATAGTCCGCACTCGACGACCTGGGAGGACACATATGATATGCGCCGACAGTTTCCATTTTTGTTTGATAGATAGACTTATGATACTATGATACATTTATTTCGTCATTTATACTATGAAACTTCAGGACGAAGTTTAGACCAAGAGGGGGTGTATGTAACATCCCACTTTGGTGCAATGAGAAAACCTATTCTTTGAGGACACTTGCTCGCAAGTGATCTGGACTATTATGATATTAAATATCTTGTCCTTGATTATGATGTGTTATGATTGATGACATGATGTTTACTGCATTGATATAGACAGGTGCTATTGACTCAGTTTTATTGAGTGTGTAGGGTTTTTGGACCTTGAGGATGTAGAGGCATCGATGGAACCCCTTGGACTCCGGATTGAGTAAGGGAGTGTTTTATTTGGGTTGATTTATTCACTATGATATTACATTGATTTGATGATATGATGTGGACTTGTTATAACACGATTGTTGATGATGCAGGTTGATGATAGCTTGCCGACTAGACTCACATATGGAGTAAAGGGGCCACACACGATTTCCAGAGAGGTTGAGGGAGAGGGGTGGACAACAGCCCTGCCACAGCCTACTAGCACTCCCTCCGTGGCTCGAAATATAGATTAACGATTACCTAGTTAGAGAGGATCCATGATGTCGTGAGGGCAGATTGCGACAGTCACTCACGATGATTCTAAGGGGTGTGCAATAAGGCGGGGGCCTTATTCCTTAGAGCCCTTAGTCTCCCACAAGTTCACCTGGCAGATTGTTGACTCCAGGGGTTATTGATGTCTACCAATCATTCAAGAAGCGAGTGGAACCCTTGGAGCACGTGGTGCATCCTGAAGGGAACGTCGCACAAAGGAAACACTAGAGGTGAGTGACACCCTTGGAGCATGTGGTGCATCCTGAAGGGAACGTCGCACAAAAGAAACGAACGAGGCGAGTGGCACCCTTGGAGCACGTGGTGTGTCTTGAAGGGCACGTCGTGTTGATGTTGATGAAGGAACAAACCTAGATGGACCTAAGACAATTAACACATTAAGAAATTCTTAAACTACTTCCCTAATTAAATGTCGCCTAGTTCAGAATCTAAGTCCTAAGTCTAAAACTTCTCAGGGTAAAATTTTGTCTAACCTTAAGAAAAGACCCTATAAAAATAAAAATAAAAATTTAAACAAAAAAACCACTTAAGTAATAGTTTTAGTCTTCATAAATTTTTGGGGTTAAATGAAGAGAGTAATAATTTAATTAAAACCCGTGGTTTTAAATTGTAAAGAAGAAATAAATTATTTAACTTGTGAAAGTGTAAACAGTTTTCAAATTAATAATAAAAGGAAAAGAGTAAATAGTGCAACTGCCATTTTGGCCCTAATAAAAGGGGAAAGAAGGGAATAATAAAAATTAGGAAACTAAGGAATGGGGGGAAACATAATAAGGGAAAGAGGGGAACTTATGGTAAAAAGCGAGGTCAACATAGTAAGGAATCTACAATTAAGAACCTTCTAAAATGAACTAAATTAGCAACTTCATTTTAGGGAAAGTATTTAAACCTGTAAGGGAATATAGGAACACCTAGGAGTAAATTTAGGAGCAACTCTAGGTGGGTGAGGGAAATGAGACAATTAATAAATTTAAAGAAAATAATTATTGGGGGAAAGAGAGGGATGGACGACACTTGTGCGAAGGAGAATATTTATAATATTTTTTTTAAAACTTAATTTAAATGTGATTTAGGGAAAGTAGGAGGTGCTAAAAACTCTATAAAAGAAAGGGAAGATGAGGAAGAAAGGGATCGGCTGTTAGCATAACGTTACGCTGCCAGATTTGTGTCTTGAATGATTACTTGTGGAGAGTTGGGATTTTCCAGCTTGGATAGGAGTGGTAGCTCGGCCTTGCGAGGCGAGCTGGGAGCTAGACGTACCATCTGGATAGTGTGTGGCCCCTTTGTAGCTCAGGGGGCTAAGGGGGAAGCAGAGTACCCCTAGCAATTGGCTGGGAGGTATCGGTGAGGTCTTGACGGTCAGCAAGCGGGAGGGACATGGAGCGTACGGATGACACTCGAGGCAGGTGATAAGGAAATGGTATGTTTGTCATTTGTAGAGTAGCATGCATTAAAACTTATGCTCAGATTTAAATTTGATTGTAAAGGACATGGTGAACATTAGTAAAAAGGTTTTTCTCAGTGTTTGTATGATGCTTGATGGATAATCATAGCCTGCGTACTTGCATTGAATGTGAATTTATTTACTGAAAAATTTCATCTAATATGAATGGGAGATAGCGAAAGTATTATGTGCAGCATTTTATACCCGATTGTTCTCTGTCATTTAGATTTAATTCACATCGAGATGATTCCAGTAATAGTGAAATTTGGATACATAGTAGACCACAATTTGGTTGGAGAGTTTATCTCTGCGCCCCTCCTTCCCGAAATTTTTATTCCTGGCTGCGATGGTACTGTGTAAGGGGGGTGACACCTTTGTTTCCTTCTTGGCATTGGCCTAATTTTTTTTAATTGCAACAACTGTTGGGCTCTGTGAATGTCACTGTGATTGGTTGTAATACGTTTTTTTTTTCTTCTCTGCTTTCCGCGTGATGTTTCCCGTGAGGTTACCTCTGTCGTTTTTAAATAGATAATGGATGTAAGGAATATTACAACAACATTTGTCAATTATGATGGTCGCACAAATTTTCCTCAATGATTCTAAACCTGTAACCAAAGTAAGGGTTGCCTCTGTGCTAGGATCATGATGTTAGCATGCCTTTACGAAAGGGGCAAATTCTGTTTTTACTGGTTAGCTGTTGATTTGTGGATGTCGACTTTAGATAGGTATATTTGGTTGCCCGTTGGATACAGTTTTAGTGACAGTGTCTTACATCCTTATTTGCAACATTCCTTGACTATTATGGGCATGAAAAAGTTGGGGCGATTTCATTCCTGTGTCAAGTCTTGGGCGAAATTACACCAGCGAGATTTCTGTTGAGCGTTCTCTTTTGTCTTGTGTCATCAGCACCTTACTGGCCTTCTGTTGGAAAAATGTTCCTTACCTGTGATTGCGCGCAATACAAAACCCTGTTATTACCTTGGCTACCTAAGAATCTTCCACCCTTGACCTGCGTGCTCAGACTGATGGATTGCATTTATAAATTTTTTGATGATTGTATTGAGGACCCACAAACCTTGCAGTAACATGTTAAATCGGGTAACTACATATTCACCCTTTTGTCCCAAGAAAATGCGATTTAAATGTTGGGTGTTTACGTTTGATATTTTTATGATATTTCTGGCAATTTTTTTTTTACCTCTGTGTGTTGTTTTTGCTGGCACTTTAATTTTCTGGCAAGTTGGCCCTTGATTATGGCTCCCTGTTCCCAACTGTGTGGTGAATTTTCCTCATGGACTTGTTCTTCTTTAAAACCGTGGCCTGATACCCAGCCTTCCCTTTTTTTTAATGGGCACGTCTGCTGAAGAAGGCACATAGTGCTTTTGGCATTGAATTTTCGGCTTACAAGATTATCGTGTAACTCGACTCATTGCATGAATCAAGCCCTTTGAGAATTTCTTCTCCTTATGCCCCAGCCACTGCACTGATTTCACATCATTGCGCTCCTGCTACCTGCGTAGGTTCCGCCCTATTTCGTCCTGGTGAACCGTGTTAGGTTCTGAGATTTTCTTCGTTGCAACTGTGTTAAAACCTTGCAATTTTTGCCTCTGCAAACTTGGTAGAGCCGTTTCTGCAAATGCCGAAATCACCCTCTCTCTACTAACTGTATGTTGGGATTTCTGTGCCTTCATAATGAATTACCGAATTGAGTCTTGGATTTCGACAGGGCCATTGGGAAATTGCCAAATTAATCTGAGTCTCTGACAATGACCATTGATGGCTTCCCTTTTATGTATGATTTATGGCCTGCGCGCATCAACAACCCACTTGATTCCCAGCATGCACTCACAACTGATAGTTTCCTGTTGCCGATTCTTCTTATTCTTTGATTGGCATAGTGGTTAAGGCTGCAAAATTTGCCATATTATTATCGTTTTGTGGTAATGATTAATGCAAGGTAATGCTTTAAGTTAAGTGCAAATGTTTAGGGTAAAGCTAATTTTTCAAGGTTATTATCGTTTTATGGTAATGATTAATGCAATGTAAATTTTTAAGTTAATGAGAATGTTTAGGGTAATGTTAATTTTTAATGTTATTATTGTTTTATGGTAATGATTAATGCAATGTGATGTTTAATGTTAGTGAAATTTTTTAGGGTAATGTTAATTTTTAAGGTTGTTATTGTTTTATGATAATGATTAATGTAATGTAAATGTTTAATGTTCGTACTGATGTTTATGGTAATGTTAATATTAATGTTGTTATCGTTTTATGGTAATGTTAATGGAATTGCTATAGATAACATATAAGATGTAATGTGATGGTCATTTATTTAGTTATTGTAATATCAAATGAATTATGGTTTTTAATTTATGGTAATGATGTTGAAATTTTATCATCATTGATAACCAATAATTTATAATGTCTTGAATGAAGTACAATGAGTTATTATGATTTAGTAAATGGGGAATTGCAATTAATTGATTTTATCTTATTTTTAAGGTTGGTTAGGGTAACTCGTCTTTTAGAAATTAAATGGAATAACTGATCTGAAATTGATGCCAATTATGTCATAGGTAATGCCGAGTCTTAAATAGTGTAGGGTGTTGTCGGAGCCCTTTCTGACTCGCGTTTCCCTTAGAGGACATGGTTTATTCATTAATTTTTGTTGTACCTGGTTGTGAACAATTTATTGCTTGGTCTGCTTGTGTCGAGCGGGATGTAGACACATCCATGTTCCTCAGAACAGTCGCCAACCCTGAGACGTTAAATGGTTAAAATCGATGGGAACCTGGGCTTGAGCGTTGCTTATGTGTCTTGGAGGTCCTAACCATTGCAGGGTAGGATGCGTGGGTAGTCAGTCTTACTTATTGTCGATTGATTGTAGTTAAATGCATGCAGTTAATTGATGTGCATCTTACATCATCTTGTTGTGTTTGTCGTTGTTGCGTCTTGTTAGTTGTCGGGTGGCGATGCAGAGTCGAATGTGTTTGTTTCCCTTGTACACACGTGCACACACTTTTAAAAAAAAAATAAAAAAATTGCACTTGCTTTAAGAGGTTGTCGTCGTAACGAGGAGGTTCGTTACAAGTTGGACCATCGCAAGAGATCAATATGGAATGTATTTTATTTTAATGTGGTAGATTGCAGTATAGATTCGAAGCATTTTCTCTTATCTATCTGTCTCAAACATTTATTGTAATAAATCTCTAGTAGTTTAAAGCTTTTATTTTGATAGGATAACACTAAGGTAGTCGGAGGGAAAATATCTATGAGCCCTCTTATATAGATAAATGTATTGTTACCCAAATGAGGCTATTGAATTTTAGTGGAGAGATGTTGAGAGTTGTAATTGTTGTTGAAGCTTATCATAGTTGTATGATCCCATTTACATATCATTTGAATGAATATAACACATAAGTATTATCCTACATGTTTGGTGTTGTTGTTAATATGTCTATCTAAATGAATGAATGGTAGGATTTCTATTAACTGCAATTCTCTGTTATTACTTGTTTTTATGTTATGAATGCATTTACATGGTTGAATGTATGAAACTGTGAGATATTAGATAAGTTTCAATTGTTTCTCTTCTACGAGCCTGTGCAAGGAGTGCATAATGTCCGCAAGGTGTGCGTTGACAGAGTCTGTTTCGACTCAAAATCTTAGAAGAGATAGCATGAAACTTTTGTATGTGAGGAGTGCATAAGTGTCTGGAAGGTGTGCGTCGACATAGTCTATTTTGACTCAGAAAGTTTAGGAGGAATAGCTTGAAGGTGTGCGTAGGAGGAAACACACTTAGAGTCATATTGTTCAAGAAGAACAATTGAGCTGTATAAGAACTGTTGCAAGGAGTGCATAGTTTCCCATCAAGAGTCAAGTTGAGGGAAGTTGTCGCAAGGTGTGTGCAGGGTCGATACTTGGATAAGTATCAAAGGAGTCATTCTGAGAAGTTTAGAGTGTCGAGGAGGAACAAGTACAAGATAGATAACTTGGATATTTGTATGTAGAGAGTGAATATTGTCGGCAAGGAGTGCGTGACCGAGTCTTTTGACTCACAAGTTCACTAGGAAGAGATTAATTTTATTTGCAGGAGTGTAAAAGAAATGTCACAAGGTGTGAGCATTCGTCCACAAAGAAGTCAAGTCATGGAGAAGACATGTTGTAAGGCGTGCAAAGGGTAAGTTTCGACTAAGTGTCAAAGAAACACTCTGAGGAGTTAGAGGTTTCGAGAGAGAACAATATCATAAGAGGTAGCGGGGAGAATTATTCAATAAGGAGGAGTCCTTAAATATTTCATAAATTTAATGAGTAAGATCCGTTCAGGAGGAAGAGGGATCGTTCCATATTGTCAGATCTGAGATATTTTCACAGAGTTTAGCCGTGGAGTCTTATGAAACTTCGTAGTTCAGAGGTTTTAAAGTGTTGAGAACTGGGGTTGCCAAAGTCGCGAAGTGATCATAGCCGTTGGATGCGAGGAGGATATGTGGCAGTGGATTATATAGTTCGGAAGATAGAATTTGGAGAATTAGTGTGGAGCAAGGGAAATATTCACGAAGTTGCGAAGGCTGAATTAGATCTGGAATGTCAGTTCTAGGAGGAAACACGACAAATATCTGTGTGTTTTGGTGAAACAAATTTTGGGAGAAGACGAGGGTGGAGGTTATAAAACCGTCGAAGCTCGAAGTTGTGAAGAGGATTGGTCTGATGCTTTAGCCCACAGTCATATGAGAAAAAGATCTTAGTAAGAGGAGATAGCATCTGCTAGTTAAAGTTACCAGAGCCACCCGAAACTGGTTGTGCAAGTAATTCAAACCTGTGAGGTAACAATCGAGGGGGGGATGTGTAAGTCGATCCCAGGGTCTAAGTGAGGCCCTAGGATCTGATTCAGCTAAGAAATTTGAATATCCTTGATTGAGAGGTTGCAAAACCCTTAGGAGGGAAGGGGGGCTATATCAAATTATGACTCAACTATCAGTTCACTATCCTACAACTGAACAGGTGTCAACCATGTGAATCTGAACTGAAAGATGACCACCCAAGACAAGCATAACAACTTGCATCAAGTACGGTGAATCTTTTTAATTCTGTATCGACTGGCATAAATGAAAAAATTACAGGTGGACCATACTTTGGTACTCTACAAGATTAAGATGAGTGAACTACAGAAGGCAAAATGAAAGGAAAAAAAAAATTGCAAGACAAAGCAATTTAAAAGAATTTTATAATTTTAACCAATGAGATCAGAATGCAGATATTAACGTTTACTTCTTCTGAAAATATCTTACACTCACAAGCTCAATTTTACATAATTACAGTAGTAAAGTTCAACAAAATTGTTATATAGATATATTGTTAATAGATCTTATCTAATATATATTTCTTAAAAAGAAACGTATAACCCAAGGAATCTAAATACAAACACATCATTTAAACCTTATATCCAAGGTATTGATACAAAATAAATCGAACAAGTATCCAAGGAGAATGAAAATTAACATACACAAAATGTACGGGTCTTAACCCAACTCTTTGCTTAGAAAATTTAGGCGTGAAACCTGCATTATCCCATTCACCGATGAATAATATATATATAAGTAGCCATCACATCTCATTGCAACAACAAATCATGATATATTAATACCATACATTCGAGCTACAATATTTATGGTTCAGTTCATAACCAGGAACTCATGCGCAATCGAAACAATATAAACCTCCAAAATTATACATCGAATTCAATCTAGAATATTGTATACAAATTACTGTATAATAACTCTTCAGAATCAATAATTACATTAGAACAATTATTCCAATTCATAACAACATGTTTCATTAGCTTTCTGTAATTAAATAAAATAAAAAGAAACATTAATAGATGAATATAGTAACAAAAAATTGAAGGTTTCCAAGTCGGTCTTCAATCCAGTAATTTCACAATGATCATCTTCTTATCTTACTAATCCAACTTCACCAGTACCTCCTAGCCAATGCTAGGGGTACTCTTCTTCCCCCTTATCCCCTCGAGCTGCAAAGGGGCCACACAAAAAAACGAGAATAATATAGCTCAAACCTTGCCTCACAAGGTAGAGTTACCACTCTATCTTCAAGCTTGGTATCTCAACTCTCACAAGTAAAACACAGTCCAAAATGATTTTGTCAGCATAACTTTACCATTAACCCATGTACCCTTCTTCCTATCTACACCCTTTGTTTTTTAGAAATTTCCTCACTAACACATGTCCACATGCACAATTAATTAACTTTTTAATTAATTAATCTAGGGTTATTCACCCTCACACTTGTCACACTCTCCCCAAGTTGCAAAAGTAATTACCAATTTTATTTTAATTTAAAAATCAATTTCCCTCACATTCCCCAATGTGTTCCTATTTTCTCTCTTAGTTGTCCCTTTATTCCCCAGATTCTCATTTAATGAGTGTCTCCTAACTAGATCTCATTTAGAGTTGGAATAAGAGTTCTCTTCTAGTTATACTAGTGGTATTTTGACTCTATATACCATTCTATGTGTACACCTATTCTCTCATATTTTATTTCTTCCTATTTTAAAAAATCCCTCTTAATATTTTCATGCACACATGTGCATTATCTCAAATATTTAGATTTATCTCACTTTTTCCTTAGATTGATTTATCTCTTATTCTTTTAATTTATTTAACATTTTATTTAGTCCCCTAACTAAACTTATACTTAGGCTTAGTCTTAAAATTAGTATTAGACTTTTATTTGGATTTATAATTTATAGATTCACTCTTTAATTAATTATTTTAATCCAAGAAGGTCTAATCAATTCAATGTTTTCTAGGCTACCTAGATTTCTTGACTCAAGTTTTTAAATTACACAATGTGCCCTTCAAGATTTACCTCCATGCTCCAAGGGTGCCACTAGACTTTGACTGGTTTTAGTAGTTTTTCCGACCCTTGGAGTCAACACTCCACTCAGTCGACCTTGTGAGAGACTAAGGGATTCTAATGAATAAGGACTCCTCCTTATTGTGCACCCCTTAGAAATATTCGTGAGAGACTGTCTCAATCTGACATCATGACATCGTGGACCTCTCAAACTAGGTAATCATTAATATACCATTCAATCCATGAGGAGAGTGCTAGTAGGTTGTGACAGGGATGCTACCACACCTCTCCTTCAATTTCTAGTTTTCTGTGCATGGCCCCTTTACTCCTTATTTGAGTCGGATTATCAAGCGTCGTCAGCCAACATTAATTGACAAAACATTGTGAATGATCCATATGCATAATCATACATCATATTTCGCATAGGCCTAAAATGAAATGCTCAAACAAAATATAATCCACTCCCTGACTCAATCCAGAGTCCAAGGAAGTCTATTGATTCCATCTGCATCGATAATTTGTCATGTGTCCTACACACTAAGGTAAAATCGTCAATAACATCTGTCAATACATATATATCAAATAAAAATAAGTTATGATAGATCCTCATCATCATGTGTAATCCATAATCGAAACGAAATCAAAATGTACCATAACTGGATCACTTGCACCCAAGTGTCCTCAAATAATAAGTTGATAAAAGTGTCCTCAGTAGAGATGGATGTTACAAGTTCCTTCCTTCATTAACTGATGCTTCTTTTGGAGTCTTTGAACAAAACACCAAGGGAATCGGCCTGAAGTTGCTGAGGGAGATGGGGTATAAAGGAGGAGGTCTTGGTATAAATGGCCAAGGTATCATTCAACCACTCGAGGTTGAAAGAAGGCCTCAATTTGCAGGATTGGGGTATGGTGAAGGCGATATGGACATGAATTCACACAACTATTGCACTCATTGTTGTATATGAGGACATTGGATCGAGAAATGTTGAAAGCTCCATCCTGAACTTGGTCCAAATAAGGACAAACAAGCTATGTAGGTAGCCAGAGAGAAAGAGGACCATGTCGGTGGATCCCTAAAGCATAAGGATAGAAAAGAAGGCATATTAATCTAGAAAAATAGGAAATGGGTATCCCGGATGAGCCACGGGGCTCTAAAATACCTCAAAAATAAAAGTGCCCAGAATTCAACGAAAACACACCAGATCAAAGAGCTTGACGATAAATTTTCAATGGAAAAAACAACTCATCAAACAAAGTCATGGTGCAAATGATATGACCATCTGACATTTTTGCCAAACATGTGAAAATGGAGAAATACATATAGTGTCGATGTCATCATGTTGAGCATAGGATAACACCACATGTCATCTATACATGCTCACATGGTATTGAGAGTACAAATGATGTGGTAGTTGATGGGGCTGATGATATGGAATATATACAGGCTGATGTGGTGTTGACTGTACAACTAATGTGGCAGCTGACTAGGTTGATGAAAAGCCATCCATACAGGTTGACATGGTGCTGACTATACAATTGATGTGGTAGCTGATTGGGATGATGATGTGGCATCTGTACAAGCTGAAGTGTCACTAACCATAGGTCACCACATGGCCTACCGTACAACACAGTCAATGCATAGTTGGCATGTGATGTTAACATGATCATGTAGAAACACAAGGGACTAACACATGGAATGAATATTTGGCACTTTGGTGATGAGTTGGACAAGTCATAATTTTCCATGTTTCATTTGTACGGATGACGTGGATGATGGTACAATGACATGGCACCCCATTTAACAGCTAATGTGGCATCCCAATTGGTCGATTATACAATGACATGGTGTTGATGCAATAGGTGATGTGGAACTGACACAGTAGGTGATATGGTGACCATAAATCAAATTTGGCACCGTACAACACATTCATCAAGGATATGTGGAAGCCCCATAGCATGCCACGTGTTTCTCATTTTCAACACTTTTGGCTACCAAATGGCCCAATAGGAAAGTGCCATGTGGAACCACCCAGAGGCCGTTGCGTGGCATCATACAACATAGTCAGTAGGAAAATGATGTCAACAGATTACATGAAATTTTTTCTAGGTGCATTTATTGCTACTCTACAGAGCTGTTTGGCACACAAATTGAGGTAGAGAGCCCAGGGGGTCTCGAAATCACAGTGACGGAATTGAACGTAAATACAGACTTTTTTGCATGATTTTTCACCACAAATTTAATGGTGTAGTCTATTTTGTGACCTGAGAAACGAAATTTGATGGCTATCGAAGAATTCCACTTTTTCCATTAATTCTTTGGTATGCATTTCGAGGTAGAGAGCTCGTAAGTGACAATGATATAATTTGACAAAGTTATAGTCTTTTTTGCACTATGTTTCACCACGAATCTAATGGTGCAATCCATTTTGTGATCTGAGTAGTGGATTTTCAAGGCTTATTGCTAAATCCCATTCCTTCCTGGATTAATGCATGGCACACTTTATGAGGTAGAGTTGCACCTTTCAGAACAGGGTCATGTCTACAATCAAAATTTCCAGAATGACGAGATGAACCTGCTAGTGTTGTGTATGTTGAGTTTTGAGCTAAATATTTTGGGCCTTGGCACAAAAACCAATGTAAGCTTTATGCATTTATTGTTTTGTCTTGTTTTTAAAATTTTCAAAAGGATGAATGTATGTTGAAAATTTTGGTTATCTCTGAGTGTTGCAAAAAGGAAGCAAGAATTGATTTATTGTAGGAAATTCACTGTATAATCATTTACATGTAAAATAAGGTGGTGCGATGCTGATAAGGTCATTTTGACACTTCGTCAAAGAGATAAACCTTCATCAAAAGAGACCATATATTTGTAGGAGAGACATTGCCACATGTTGTGATAAATTAAACCTTGTTTTGTCCTAGGAGATCATCGCTTTGAAGGAGATACATTGCCACATGCTTGTGAGAATCTAATCCCTTTGTATTGAAAAAGGTTGTGTAACGAGTGTTGAGTGAGAGGCATTTTTCTTATTCCTAAACATTATAATGGGTCTTGTAACCATTTTTTAGTGAGAGACATTGTTTTGTCTAAGACCTATTTGGGAAATCATTGTGAACTTGTCCATGAGTGTTTTATAAACTCTGAAAAGTATGTTATTTCTTTGAAAACATGATTATGCATTTCCATATACAGATTTGTATTGATGCAAGTGTCGACATCGACATCCTCATTTCTAATTACAAAGGTGAAAGAGAAAAAGGGTGTGTATTTCAGATAACTGTTATGCAGATCGAGGAACATGGAGTGCATCGTGGAGTGTAAGACTCTTCCTAGAAGTTGATTGAGGAGATTCAAGTTTCTCTTGATAATTTTGGAGGACCAAAAGTGATATTTGTTGGGAGGTTTGATTTAGGAGGATATCCACAAACAAAATTATTACTTTTCACACCATGGGATAAACCATTAAAATGATAATTAATTAATAAGGTGGCAAAGAATAATTAATGAAAACAGATGATTTATTTAAAATATAAAGGAGATTGATACTTTGAAATAAGTATGAGAAAACTCATGTATTAGTCATGCATATGAGACAAATTATCAATTATTAAAGTGAGTTTGATAATATCACTTAATATTCATTTAATTGTAAAATGGGAAATTAGTTGTGGGAATACAACTCACAAATTAGTTTCCTAATTTTAAGGGGAAATTAGCTTCCTAGTATTCAGGAGGAAGTTAAGGGTCCTATGAGTTGGATTGGACTTTTCCTCACTTTATTACAAGTGGATTCCTAGTCTGAAGGAGGAAGTTAAGGGTCTTTCTCATTTTTTTCCTCGGGTAGGTACTAGATCCTAAATTTATGGATCTTGTCTTTTTTTATTATGGAGCTAGGAAATTTATTTAAACCCCTTTATTGGGATAGATTATAACAAGGATATGAGAGGATTTTTGGAGGCCCTTTGAGGCTCTTTTGGAGATAATCAAGAAATCATGCTTGTAATTTGTAAGCCCATTAATTGAGAGAGTTGTTACCCTTATTGGGAGAGTATGTTAGCCCCTACATTGGGAGAATTATGCCCCACATTGGGAGAGCCTTTTTTCCCCTTCATTTGGGAGAATATGTAGCCCTTTTTTGTAAAGGAGAGTCAACCTTACATTGGGAGAAGCAATGACAAGCGATTTGTATTCCAAGTGGATCTGGAGACGTAGCCAGAAGGTTATGGTGAACTTTGTTAACAACTCAGTGATATCTTCCTCTTATGTGATTGTATCATGTCTCTTATTCATATCTTTATTTCCGCAATTATGATTATTAAATGTATATTGTAATGGATTATGAGAGTAACAACTCATGCACCAAGTTTATATTCAATTTGGATACAAACATTTCATAAGCACATCTGTTCACCTTTAATGCAATCAAGTTCAATTAAAACAATATTATAATTGATCCTTTCATTAAGTGAACCTAGAACCAAATCAAGTTTGGTATAGAGGTCACCTCGGATTCAGATCAAGAAAGCATACGGATAAGTTCTTGAGTGTTTCTCTTGTAATATTCCAACACTTTTCTTATATGATCATGGAGTATTTACAACCATATATGTCAATTTCAGATGTAAGCCAAGATTGTCTATTGGATTCATGAGAATTTAGTTCTTGTTTGACAAGTTTTTTTTTTGAGTCATTAGTCAATTAGTTTGAATTTTTTTGTATATTGTTGAATATCTTTTATGAACAAAAATCCACAGAGAAATAATTTGAGGTTTTACTTTAATGATTTCTTAGATATTGGGATCTCAGAGGATGAGATTTTTGAAGTTTTCCCATCAAATTATTTCAGTTATCAATGCAAAACTCATTTAAAGTTCTTTGAGATGATAAAAAATGTTCTCTGCTTCTTCTTATGAGCATATATGGATTTATCCATTATTTATATGTGATTTAGAGGGTTGTATATATGCTTTTGAGGATACAAATTTTCTGATATTGAAGCCTTCCTTCAATCTTTTTGCAAAAATCAGATCATTTTATCAAGAACTATTCCATGTATAAGTCAAAGAAATAAGATTTTGGGGTTTTCTATCTAGCATTCTCCTTAATCCAAAATATTCAAGATATATCTTTCAACCAAAGAGGAGTACCACCTCTATAAAAATGCAGGGGGATGCATATCCTCCTGAGGTTGTTGTTTCGATATTAACCGATTCAAACATTAGTATCCCCTTACTATAGTTGTTGTCACAATTGAAACATAGTCCTTTTTCTCCTCTTTCATCCATTTGTTGAGGTGTCAACCTTGTCGGTTGAAGTATGTTTGTCTTATGAACCCCAAAATGATCTATGCTTCCTGTGTATGCTCCAATGGAATAATTGTGTGTAGCCTTATTCTTGACTTGAATATGATAAGAAAATTGCATAAATTCCATAATATTTGCAGGATTTCTTAAGAAAATATCATGTTTAATGTATTATTTTAATCCACCCATGTAATATTCCAACAAATTTTCACCACTTATGCCATCCACCCTTGTGGTCAATGCTTGAAATTTAGAGTTATAATCTTCAATATCACCTAAGTGCTTAATTCTTGTTAATTGACTGCAGTGGTCATGTTCCCAAACTTTCCCATATTGTGCTTCTAAGTCTCTTGTAAATAAAATCCAAGTATAATGATAAAAAGGGGGCTTCCTTTTAAATACTCATTGATACCATTGATATGGTTTTATCTCAAAATTCAAAGTTTCTAAGCGAATCCTTTTCTTATCATCCATAATATTATGCACTTCAAAATATGGATCTATTTGGTTCACCCAAATAAATACCTTTGTTCCATCAAACTTCTTTAATTCAATCTTGGGAAAGTTGAATTTAGCACCCCCACCATAATTAACTCCAGTATTATATTTAAATCCGCTCGAAAATTTCTTATTATCGACAGGTTGTTCAACCTGAATGCTACATTTATTTTCACGAGTTCCTTGAATTTTGATATCTCCTTTTGGGAGTCTCTCATCTACAGCCTAAAATATCATGGAAGACATGGAATTTTTCAATTCCTTCATGGATTTTTGTATTTATTATTTATTTTCATCCAGCTTCTTTTTAATATCACTC
Organism: Picea engelmannii; assembly: GCA_009831015.1. NCBI lineage: Eukaryota > Viridiplantae > Streptophyta > Pinopsida > Pinales > Pinaceae > Picea > Picea engelmannii. Next base: position 423,748 of record ML782508.1, read on the forward strand.
TTATTTTATTCCATCTTATTTTCCATTTCATCCATCTTAGTTTCCATTTCTTGAATTTTTCATTTTGAGTTTACCAAATCATCACGTGTTATTGACCTAACACTCAAATCATTAAGTTGCTCCTTCGATTTGGATAACTTGTTGTGTATATTGTCATTTTATTTGTGAGTTATAGATGATACTTATGCCAACTGTAAGTTGTGTACCTTTCAAACAATTATTTTAGAGTCTATACTCTTGAATGACCTTCCTTCTATTTTTTTATGAAATTTAGGCTCTCTGGAGTCTGACATTTTGGCCTATATTACTCGGATATGTCCTCTTGAGAATGCCACAGTTCTGACCAAAATTTGATGTGTCATACCTTGCTGATGTTTTGACTTTTCTAGAGAGAAAACTTGTACAGAATGACATGCGTCCAATATTTAATACATGATTCTAAAATTTGTACCAGAAATACTATATACAATCCTCTTTCAAATGTAACAGGTCTAACTAAATTTGAATCATTTCTAAATAAGATATGGTTTTTGTACCCGAAACACTTATTTGAGACTAGTTATAGGACTAGTCAAAAACCCTATCATCCATAGGGTATATATCTGAAAGTATAACAACTCAGAAGCTAAAATTTATACTATATATGCCTCTCTACGTATTATAAATAACCTATAATTTCCATTGTCTGAATCATCCCAAAAACAATTATAGAGAAAATGCTAAGATGACTTTTTTGGAGAAGAAAAACCCTAGGATTGATGCTCTCATACCAAATGTTATGATCCAAGGCCTTAAAATTATAAAATGTAAATAAATACAATCTACTTTGAGGGGAAAACCTCCTTTTACATTATATCTAATTTAGAATACAATATCAGATGAGATAATATGATCCTAAGACTATGCCTCATTGGTATATATATAAAAGGCAAAAGGTACAATTATATTGAAAGGGTACAATAAAATGTTCTAGTCAACATACAATTATAACAATATAAATGTAATAAATCAATATATATGGCTTAATAAAGGGTTTTATACATAACATTGGGTTTTTTCTAGGACTTAACATCAATATTATTAAAGTGCATTTGCCTAAATTACAATGATTGTCTCTTGGGATATTTTGTCAATTTCTCATCATTGCACTAATATATCAATATTATGCATAATATTTTAATTATTATTAATTAAAAAATTAAAAAAAATTATTATTGAATTTTTTATTCTTTACATATTTAATAAACGAAATTTAATAAAAGAAATTAGTATGTTAAAATTATATCATAATATTACATAACATATTAAAAGTATAGTATAATAGAATCCAAAACTATTACATAATATGATTGTCATAACATGTTTATATACATTTTTAATTGTCCACATAATTATGTCATAAGACTTTCCTCTCTCCAAACCATATGTTTTTTTCTGCCTTAAAATTGATGCAAAATATCCAAGATTTCGTTAATTTCATCATTTAAATTTTTATTTAATTTTGTAATTTCATATAAGTAGCACAACTGATCTCACTGCAAACTATTTATTATACCATCAAACCATATTATGTTACACACTAATTATTATACCATCAATTCACATTAAGTTAAATAAGAAAATGTCATTCTAACTTAATACAAACTATTTATTATACCATCAAACCATATTATATTACACACTAATTATTATACCATCATATTAAATTAAATAAAGAAAATGCAATTCTAACTGAAATTTTCCCCACTTCTAACTTAGTTTTGGATGAGAAGTGTTATTTCCTAATAGCATTATTTGTTTTGAATATTCACCTTCTTCTTGTTTTTTTAAACATCCCAGTTACGAGGAAGGCGTTTTTTTAAGGGAGGTCTCTCCAGCTTTTTCGTGGTTTGTCAACCATGAATTAAACACTGCCATCACTTTATATTACCAACTGTTCTATTTTTTAAAAGTTAATAAACATATACGACTTTTTTTTATCCGTGTATCAGTTTATACTACCATCTGTTTTATTTTTTTAAAGTTAATAAACATATCCGATTTTTTTTTCCGTGTAAAATTTTTCACTTGTTGTGAATTGTTGGTCATTTTTTCTGTTTAAAATTTCACATTCCCTGAACTATCAACTGATTGTGCAAATTTAAAAATACTGCCATTTTTTCCTTGACTCCTCATTTTTTTTTCCTTACCCCTTCATTGATTTTTTCATTAATTTTTTTTTTCTTGCTTTTTCATATCATTGATTTTTTCATTATTTTTTTCTTTTTTCTTGGTTTTTCATTGATTTTCCTTTACTGTGAACTGTTTCATTAATGGCTCACAAATTTCATATAATAAAATTATTTTATCTTTAATTTTTTTAATTTTTTTATAAAAACTATATAAAATCTTTAGAAATTTGAATATTTTTACAAATCTATAACTAAACATTTGACATTTTACATATTAAGCACTACTAAAATTAATCCAGGTTTCTAAATTTTAATGTAAATTTCCATCCTTAAAAACTGATACAACCTATTTTTTCTAAGTGTCAAGTGAGCTAAGGGATGACTACACGCAACCAGACAGCAGGTTGGTTATGTAGGTATGGAGGTTATTTCTCTGTTTATATATTTAAGTATGTAAATAAAATTGCTCTACTCTATTACGTATATAGGGAGTCCACATCAAACTTAAACAACAAACATCAAAGACCATTTAAGATATTATTTCCGAAGTTCATTACCACCTATTTTATGAGATGCAGTTGGGTCATTGAGGGTGGAGGTCTCTTTCCATGCAGGTTGGTTCTATAGTCTGGAGGTTATGTAATCTGCTCTGTTTAAGTATGTATAGAAAATTGCTTTGTTTATGTATGTAAAGAAAATTGAATTGAAGAAAATTGGATATAGATAGTAATATCGCGTTTCAAACTTGAACATGCTTGTTTATCTGCATGGTCCTCCTATTTGTTTATAGGCATTATTTTCCATATGAATTCAAATAAGTAAGCTAACTATCATAATTTAAATTTTGAGAATAACAAATATTTTATAGCTAGCTCCATAATTCTTTTGAATGTATGGTTCTAGATTCTCCTTCTACTACAATATAATCTTCCTCTTGGTCCTGCACTTCAGATGTCTATTGTTTTGAATGGTGGTCACATCATTTTCATCGTTCTTCGAGGCAAAGGCTGGTGTTGGTGTTTCCAATCCATCCTCGTGAGGTGGTTCCAAACTATCATCAATACCAAGTTGATAATCTTGAATTTATTGTTTTAATATATAACTTGTTATTTTTTTGATTTTCTAAATTTTATCAGGGTTAATAAATGTATCAATCAACATTTTATGAATGAAAGAAACTCAAAAAGATAAAAGAAAAAAAATAAAACATTGAAAATTTGTATTTAAATAAGATGAAATGTGAAAAAAACATATTAAATAATAAAGTTATAATATATTTTATTTTATTTTTTTAATATATTTAAATATTTATGATATAAAAATTTTCATTAAAGATAGGGGGAATATATCTTTATTAAAAATAAAAAAATATTGGACAAAGCTTATTACATTATCAACACTTTTTGTTTATTATATTTCTTAATTCTTACTTTCTACTATAAACAAAGTTGGTTCACTATCTTCCTCAATTATCACTCTCAACTTTTTGCATTATGAACCAATTTTACCCCATATCTCCCTCCATCTAGATTTTTATCTTTAACATCACCTTCATATTTTCCTTTTATATCCATTCTTATCTTTATCTTTAATTTCATATTTCTTATCTTTATCTTTAACTTAGTGTCTATTCTTATCATTAGCCTCATCTTCATAATATAACATGGTGAGGTGAGTGGGAAAAACTTATTATGCTTAACCTCCGAACTCTTGGCTAGGTTGGCGTTTCATGGACACCTTACCTACCTTGATCATCCTTCACACAACCAAATGTATTCTTACTACTGTAATAAGCTTTCTCGGATATTGAAGGGCACACTTTTCAAGTTTCCATGGCCATGGCCTAAGGCACGTGGGCCACAATCTGCAGGCCCTTCGTAACCTTAGGTGATAATCCGTAGCGACTTGGAGATGAGCCTCATAGCCACGCATGTAACCATTTAAGATGTCCACATTTCTCCATAGTCCTAAGTGCATTGACTTTATGTTTTTGGGGTATTTTGTCTTTTGGTTGCGTATGTTTGGGAAATCCTAAGATCGATCATGCAGATGTTATTTCTTACATAGTAACTCAAATGAACAACCTAGAGTGCCTCGCAACAAGCAATGCATTTACTTATTATTACCTATAGTTTTTATTATTACCTACAGTCTTGTGTTGGACCTTTGTTTTTCATAGATGTAATGATCTTATACACACAACTAGGTTGTTATTGTTCATCTATCCTCTACATGTGTATATGTGATATCGTTTTTTTGCCACTAACATCAATAAGTCGAGGATCTTAAGATTAATTTCTATACGGAAGATAATGTCAAATTTAAATATGGCACATTAACAATTACTTTTAATTGAGATGATTACACATTATTACCTTATGATTAATTGTTATAGAGGAGTTTATGTCAAATTTAAATTTGGCACATTAACAATTAATTATTTCTACTTGATAGTACTCTAGGTAATTACCTTAAGATTAATTGTTAGAAGGGAGATGATGTCAAATTCAAATCCGAATTCAAATCTGAAATCGATAATAAAAACATATGGTTGCATCAACATTAATTTCAAATTTGCTTATGAGATCTTTAACTCAAAACCATATTATGAAGTTAAAAAAAACATTAATTGCATGAACACTATTTTCAATTTTACTTAAAAAAAACATATTGGTGACAAAAATTAACTAACTTAATAAGTCCTAGTTAACCATGATCAATGCTATACTCCATACTATATAAAAAGTAAACATATTGGTGACAAAAATTAACTAACTTAGTAAGTCTTAGTTGACCATGATCAAAGCTATATACAATACTATATAAAAAGATAAATGATGATAATTTGATTTTCAATATATATATATATATTTTTATAGTGTAGAAAGTCTTACTTTGATATGATATGTTATTGCTAGATATATGATTAGTACTAGTAAACTCTTTTTACTATTTTTATTTACAGTTTAATTTGTGTTAGAGATTTTCCATTTTACAAATATATTACATCAAATATTGCTAGATATATGATTAGTACTAGTAAACTCTTTTTACCATTTTTATTTACGGTTTGATTTGTGTTAGAGATTTTCCATTTTACAAATATATTACATCAAATATAATGCTTTAGTTTAAAATAACTAGATTATTTTATACTTCTTTTTATCTTAACATTTCTTAGTAGGATTTTAATATACTTAGTTTAAAATAAATAGATTATTTTATATTTTTTTTTATCTATACTTTTGTTTATAATTGAGGGTAGCTATATTGTTTTCATATTTTAAAACTAAATCTTTTTTATTCTTCTTAATAATCTTCTTTGTATATGGTTTTTTGTTAATTTTTTAAAAATAAAATAAAGTAAATATTTTGATTTCCTAATATCAATCTTGTGATATTTATAATAATCTAATATTCTTATTCTACATTTATAATAACAAAACTATATTTTGAAAAATTAAATTATTTTTTGTTAAAAAATAATTATTCATACTTAAATGTTTGTACATATTTTAATTTTAATTTTTGTTTTAAAATTATATATTAAATGTTGTTATTTTGTATTTTTTAAAATTTTATTTTATATATATATTAAATGTTGTCATTTTGTATTTTTTTAAGAGTGTTAATTAAGTCATGAAGAAATATCCTAATCCTTATATCTTTATATTTCTTTACATTTATTAATTAATATTTTTCTATTTCTTCTATACTTTATTTTTTCATTTACATTTTCCTTTATATTTTATCTTTTATATTTTTTTTCTAATTAATTTTACTATAAATTTTAATATTTTTATTTTTCAAAATATTTCTTAC
>ML782508.1:429790-460057 GCA_009831015.1 Picea engelmannii
AAAAAAAATCAAATGATTTTAATAATAGTAAGTTCGAGATATTCTTCCCCAAAATATTATAATATTATTTGTATATTTTTTTTTTTCCAAAAAATATATATCTTTTTATTTATTTTTTAATTAGTTTTTTTATAATGAATAATTAATTTTATTTTATTTTTTTTAAATTCCAAGTTCTCTTTGCTCTTTGGATTGTAAATTGTTTAAAGGTTTTTGTTTAAATTGTTTCCCTATTTTTTTATTTGTTTTATTTATTTTTCATTAACTAAAAATAATAAAATTAACAATCTTTATAGAATTAAATATGCAACATAATTCTTTTCCATAAATGTTAATGTAAATCTAATTTAAGATGAATTAAATCTATGTTTTTAATCAATTGAAATAAATTTAAAAGAAGATGAAAAACTATATTTCTATGTAATATCATATAAAACATTATATAGGATTTCTATTTATGATTTTTTGTCATATATATATATATATATATATATAGACATGACAAATTTAACAACATCTCATTACTTTTGGGGCAAATAAGGAGTTATAAATGGTTCTAATCACTCTCTTTGCAATTAAAATTCAAAACCTTATAAATTTTGTTGAAATTTGTGATAATTGTTTTTTAAAAATTAACTCCCTTTCTCTATTAACAAAAAAAGATACTAAATATTTGAAGATCCTGCTAATGCACACTTATCACTAATGTTAATACTTATATTGTTGAAGATTTAAATAATAAGAGAAGGTTTTATGAAAGCATTTAGCTTTTCCAAGAGGAATGTTCTCTTTGTTGGACTCCCGTGTTGAATTGAAATAATGTTATAGGATTTTTCTCCACATTTTTTAGAAGAAATCTATTGATATCCAATTTGAATCCATCTAATTTAAAAATTATGAACCAATTTTTCCCAATATCTTCCTCCATTTTCATTCTTATCTTAGCCTCACTCCCATATCTTCCTCCATATTCATTCTTATCTTTATATTTAACCTCATCCTCATATCTTCCTCCATCTCTATTCTTATATTTAGCTTCATCTTTATAATATAAGGGTGAGGTGATGATATTATGATAGAAAAACTTATTATACTATAAACAAATTTTGTCCAATATTTTCTCCCATCTCCACCTTAACCATTATGGACATCTCCATCTTCATAGTATGGAGTTGAAAAATTCATAAAATATTTACCATTTTTATATTTAAATATATTTATCTTATTTATATTAAATTATTATTTCTATATTTCTATATAATAATGTTTTTTAATGATTATGAGAATGTTCATTTTAATGATTAAAACGATGTTTATTTTAATTTTTTTAATATTTGAATATGTTTATATATTATTAATTCTTATGGAAAAATGAGAATTATTGTAAATCCTTCTTTAATAGATTTGATTTTTCCCACACAGTTATTTTTATTTGTTTCAATTTTTATTGACTATGGAGTTTGATTCTTTATTAGTCAATGGTGGTGCTCTTAGTAGTCATGAAAATTGTATATGCATGAGAAAACAACCCCCCAAATTTTCCAACATATGTTTTGTGGCATTCAATAAATACATTGGCCCTCCATGCCACCAAACCCAATGAAAGCATGTAACAATTCCACCCATACAATGAAACAAGAAACAAATCTCTCTTAAGATGGCTTGGATATTGACTATACATAAATCTCAAGGAATGACCTTAACAAGATCTACCATTGACATTGATAACATTGAATATTATGACTTGACCTTCACGACAATGTTGCACACTACTACTATAGAATGAATGCCAATAGAAACATCATTAACATCATTCTTCTTATGTTCTTTGTTTCTTTCATAATTATAAAAGAGAGACCCCTACCATTTCCTATTGCCATAAGGGAGGATAAAATATTATATATTCTTCTATATTGTAATCATACTATAGTACTTAGAGATGTTACTAAAAGATGACGTTTAATCTATTTTTATTTTAATACTTGTTAACAAATAACTTTCAATCATAGTTAATCATAATTTAAGCTAAATAATTTGCACATTTTAACTATTCATTTTATCTTTATACATGTACAAGATATTAATATATCATTATATTGTTGATCATATGAAAAAGAATTAATATATCATTACAATGTTGTTCATGAAATACATGCTTATAAAAAATTATTCTATTATATTCTTTTCAGGGCTGGTATGCTAGTTATTGATAATTCCCTTGAAATATTTTGTCTTTGAGAATTCTTCATTCTATCTACTGTAATCTATGTGCACTCTATGTTAGATGAGACATTCACAATCCATTGTAGCCATTGATTTCCATTATATTACTACTAGTACAGCTGTTAACTAGCGGTTGAGAACGCTGAAAGGTATTTGTTAGAACGTCTAAAGATATCCATGCTCGAAAATGAAACGCTCCATGCTCATGCAATAGGTGGTTCAGCCAACCATCGAATATGAAACGAGCGGACAATTGAGGAGGAAGTTGAAGTAGTGCCTATTAATAATCCAAACGTGGCAATTATATGGTGTTATAGTAATTTCTTAATATGATTAGGTAAATCGGATACATTAAAAAATACAAGGAAGTTATAAAGAGTAAATCACATTCATTGATTTGGGAGGACTACTAAGAATATGTCAACATCTTCAATTGTTAGCCATCAAAATTAAAATTTTAAATTAAAAGGTCATTAATCGTGCCCATTACCAATAGGTATACACCTTTAAGCATAATTAAGACAACTTCCATCATCTACCTATTTTTTCATCTAACTCCTCATTTAATTCCATCTCAAACTATCACATAAGTAGCCCAAACATCATCATGATCTCAGCACCAAGCGTTGTAGGAGCCCACACCATACAAGATGTGACTGCCCATCAGAACGTCGAAGGTCGCTTGTGGGTTCATGTGGCCATCATAGATGTTGATTCTAACCGCCACGACCACGAAAAAGTCTATTGTATGTGCAAGATCCACCGCCAATAGAGTGGATAGGGTGGTGAGATTTACTGGAAAAATAAGAAACAATTAACCGTGTTATGATCAGCGGTGGAACAAGTTACGGAAAAGGAAGATTTCAATGTTCTTAGCGTAATCCATGATGGATCCTTCGTTGGTGTAGATGAATATGATTGTGGAAAAGAGCTCAATTTTATTTGTTCCATCTCCAATTCCCAACTAGAACAATTTTCTTTCTTCCATCTCCAGTTCGCACCTGTTCACTCTTGGACTATATTTTCTTGCCACATCTCAATTTATCATTCACTTTCCCCCAGCCGCATGTTGCAATAGCTTCATTGAGGTATGTCCTATTAAATATTTATTCCTATTTATTGTACTATGCCTCTCTCATCGTAGCCATGAAATTTTATCACTAAAGAGTTTTCCTTGTGGAGTTTGAGATTGATTTTCATTACTGTATGTCTCATTCAATAAAATAACTCAATGTATTGATCTTACATAATTGATTTAAATTTCTTCTGCTATCATCATTTCTATGTTTTAGGTTATCTTTGTTATAGCCTTAATTAATAACTGAATGTATTGATCTTACATAATTGATTTAAATTTTTTCTGTTATTATCATTTTTATTTTTTATTCACCATAAATTTGGGTTACCTTTGTTATAGCCTTAATTTCCACTCTAGGCAAAAGATACATGCAAAAACATAGTTTGAGCTTAGGATTTAGAGATTTTTTTTCATGTTTCTTGACATCAATTTTCAACAAGAAACAACCTTTCTTAGACCTTCTATATTTGTGTTGTTTCAAAATATGAGTAAGGGATGAGTTGATTCTTTGCAGCATGAGCCTTGGAACTCACAACATTTGAGACTCCATTGGTCTCTAGAATATGTATAAGCTCTCCAAAGCCTCTTTTAAAAATCTAAAGAAGAAAAGTCCTGAGAATGAATGAGGAAGAATCATTTACAAACATATGCTACCAAAATTCATAGGTGCTTCTCCATCTACATCAATTGCAATCAGGTTTTTTAGCTTGGTTGAAAAGTCTAAAAGGAGCAACTAACAAGGGGAAAAGAGAAGTGCGTCCACACCTTGAGGTAAATGATATTGATGTACCTCTTTTAGTTCAATTAGTAGATCATTGGTTATCTCATGAATGTTTGTATTCTATTTGCAAATGTTTGGATTTGATCTCATATTAAATAGATTAAGATAAATCGGATAAGTTTGAATTTTTTAACAATAGAAGAATAGTAGATGGGTAATTATTTTTCTCCTCATTTGCAGGGAAGTATATAAAAGGAGTTGGATCTGGATCTTGAGAGCTACATCAGCTAGACATGCGAGGAAAACCATCAGCTGAAAGGTATGCTCATCACCCTTGTTGGTTAAAAGGAAATAAATTTACTTAAATCTAGATGAAACCATTAGAGGTCTAACCCATTATTTATATAAGATCAATAGGAATATTCTATGGATATATTGTCAGTCAATTTGTGAGATTTTGTCCGAAAAACCTTTCTTCTGTTCTTGAAACTAGTTCCCTCATCCCCGATCTCCTAAATGCAGCACAACATCTGAGATAAGTAATGTCTTGAATTATTTAGACCTTCCATCTTTGTTTCCTTAGCAGTAAAGATGAATTATTTTTGGGATTATCTGACTATTCACATCCACCTTCACACCACATTCAATGCTACATATCAGGGTGGATAATGTTTTCCTTATTATATATATATAGTAATGTGAGTGTTTATACATGTACATAATGATATTGGTTTCATACACAAATATCTAATTATGTGATTTGGGATTTTAGTGATTTTGATTGGATGAATAATGAAAATGGTGCCATGCCTCCTAAACATGTTTGTTTTTTTGGATGAAAATATGAAGAGACACCACCTGTACCTTGGATAAATATGGCGGCCCAGGATGCTTTTTTGGTGATCTGCTTGTTGTTATTGCAATGTTTAATGCATCTCGGTGGCTACATAATGCATAGTTACCAAATTCAACCGTATTAGTTCAAAGTATTCGAAAATCCAAACACTGTTGTATATCCATATCTAATACATACGGAAGAAATAAAAATGCGAAATCGCTGAAGACTGTTGTATATTTTTTAAACCCAAAAACCAATTAGAGGCATATGCGCATATATAAGAATGGCTGGCGAACGCGCATCTCGAGTGCTTAAAAATATAATGAGAGGTAGCGTTTCTGCTCGTGGACAATGGTGTACAGATACGAAGTGGCAACACTCTGTCAATGTTGGAGTAAAGGCTGTTGAATAGTTATATTAGTAAGTATTTGGAAAGCTAGGAAAGGTCCAACGTGGCTGAAATGACGGACGAGCTTCCAGATAACGAAAGTGAAGTATTCGAAAATTCGCTAATTCCGTTCGGTTTGCCTATTGATACGCCAACCTGAATTCGATATGAAATTTTTTAGTTTATCAAATATTTTATAATAAAAAAATTGCAAAAAATCAGTCAAATTGTGGTAATATTTTCAGTGAAACTGTAAACCATTGTGGTTGAAATTTTAAGAATAAGACATCGAGCTTCGAATGCCATAAAAGAATGCATAAAAGAATGCTCCCTCTCAATTCAAGTCGCTGCCACAAAAACTCGATCACCCAACTGAATATTACAAAACTCAATCAATCAACCGACAGTTACAAGACTCAATCAATCAACCGACAGTTGCAAGAGCCCAAAAGCTCAATTGACTGGCAAATGCTTTGTTTCTGGTAAGAACGCTAAATCAACCAACATCAAAAAACTCAATCGACCAGTAAATCAACCAACCAAATGCTTTGTTTCTGGTAAGAACGCTAAATCAACCAACCAAATGCTTTGTTTCTGGTAAGAACGAGTAAAACTACACCAAAAAAGCAATAGACGCAAAAAGCATCCACCACTACAACACACATCTTTTAGGGTGTAAACTTCAGTGAGCAAGTATTTTATATTCAAAATAAATCGCCTGCTTAGATATATTAATAGTGAAAATGATGAAAAGATTTTCACTTTGTTTATCATGCTTTTCTTTTCATAGTTATTGATATTGCAATGGTACTTTTATATTTTAAATTTACAATAAGAATATAGTTTATCATATAGAATTCACAATTTTACTTTAGTTTTAAAGTAGGAGACGTTCCCTTGGTTTTAGTGCAACTAGTTAAATATCATAAGTACTAGCACAACCGTTAATTTGTTGTTGAGAACGTCGAAAGGTAATATGAAATGTTAGACGGTCGGTTCAGAAGCAGAATGTGGGCATTTATTTAGATGCCACGGAAACGTGGCAATTACATATCCTTACACTAATTTTTTAATGTGATTAGGTAAATGTTAAAAAGTAAACATGTTAACGGATGCCTTGATAAATGCAAGAAAGTTATGAACAATAAATTTGACCTATTGATTTTGGAGGACAACTAAGAATATGCCATCATTTTCAATGCATTAGGGTTTAAGGTTAAATAAGGTTAAAAGATCATTAATTGTGCCCATTATCAATAGGTGTAGGCCTTTCGGCGTAATTAGTATTCTTCTTGAGATCATATTTCACCTCCACACATCATATCGTTGAGATTCCTAGATGATTGAAATAATTTTATAAGGAATTTTTAAGGTTATAAATATTATTATTATTATTATTTTAATTTTGAAAAAACAATATATTTTATTATTTGTAAGATGTATAGTTCTAAATTTTTCCATATCTTATCCATTCTTCTAATTTGAATTTGGTAACTCTGAATAATAGAATTGATATTAAGGAATCACATTTAATATCTTATGTTTGATGTAAGAAGTTACTCAAGATCTAGGCTAAGAGGTTTGTACATTACCTTGATTTCCACGTTATGGGAGAATCATATCGTTATTATTATTTTTTTAATATATTTTTTACATGATGTTTTCAATGGAAAAATAATGTTGGTTTTACTTTTTACATCGTGTTTACAAGATGTTTCATTTTCCTATGTTAGGACGTACCATGGGTTACAAAGAAGAATGACCTTTTTATATTATGTTGGTGTGATATATTCTTTCTAACCAACCGACAAGCCCAAATGCAAGACTTGCTTAATGTTCTATTGTTTCTTTATTTTCTAACCAAAAAAAAAAAAAAAGGGTTTACTTATGATATTCAATTTGTTCTTATTAATCCAAAACATAGACTATCATGAAGAGTATCAACAATAAGATTGATTGTAGATATACATGGACGCAATATGATATGATTTTAGAGAACTAAGTTGTAGATATACATAAGTTAGTAGTTTTTCTCTTTCCCTCTACATATTTTTTTTTATAGAGCATAGAACTATGTTAACTTATTCACAAAATTATAAAAGAGTTTCCATATAGATACAATGAAGTTGTACATCTATGAGTTTTTGAATTTGGATTGTTTGTATGGTGGATTCTTATCAAGTTTTGAATTTGGTTTGTTTCTATGTAGATTCTTGTTCCCAACCATTAAACCATAGCTCTATATGAAATATGGTTAGAACTTGGTATTGTCATGAATGTTGTTACGCATTTATATGTTTTGATTCTTTTAATAGGTACTAGTATCTAAGCTTGTTGGAAACAAACTTATTCTGTATTTATCTACCCATTGTTGCCCCCTTTCCAAGTTTTAACTTCATATTATAAAGGCACACAATATACAACAAACTCAAGGAAATAGTGCAACTTGTTTAGTTCCACTTATTCATTATCCTATCAATGATTTATTTTGCTAAATCTAATTTTGGTTTTGAATTGGTTTTACTCTCTTCTTTCTTGTGTAGGGTTTTTCTTTTGTAGTATGCCACTTCTTTAATATGCCAAACCATCTAAATGAACATTCCATCAACTTGATGCTTGCATTTTCATACAACATCCCTCCATTCCTACAAATCATTGATGTTGATCCTTTACGCTATATTGAAAGTGCAACCTTGCATTACTACACTTGTATATTCAATGGTAGACACATGCAACACATAATTTTAACAACAAAATTTTGATGCTTCAACTACACTCCAAAAGGGTTTGATTATAGAACTTGGAAAAGGGACCTATGTGGTTCTTAACCGATGCATGTAAGATTGATACACCAATTATAATATGTTGGAATATACACTAATACTGAGAGTCAGGGGTGAATAGTATTATACAAAATTTTACCAATTTTTCTCTTTACCACTTTAACTAATCATTACATAATCAATCATAAGAAATGCATAGGATTAACCATATCAATAGAGATCAACACAAAGGCATAGTACACACATATTTATCATGGAAACCCAAATGGAAGAAAACCACAAAACTTTCTTTATAATATCTTGTAGGCACCAACCTTCTGTTACAATGTCTACAGGAACCAACCTACATGAGACACCAATATACTTGACTGAGCACCAACTCCACAATAATGTTTGTAGGCACCAACCTGCCAAGGATACCGATCCTTGCTATAAGAACCAACTTGTAGAATTGTAGGCACCAACCTACACTGCAAGAATCCACTTGTTGATAAAGAAGGAACCAAACTTCAATGTAAGAAACAACTTACAATGAGGACTTCAATCCCCTTATGATATTTCAATTCCCTTCCGAGATCCACCCTTCCACCCTTATACATTCAAATATTCCTTTATTCCATTCTATTTCAGGTCTCAGAGCCTTTGCTCTTCGCACTTCTGCTTCCACGTACTTATTTCTTCCATACACTTCTTGCTTCACTCTTCACACATCCATCACACCTTCTCTCTTTCAACACAATCATGGCATCATTATATATATATATACACACACACACACCATTCACCATTCATTTATTTTCAACTAAATCATATTCAACAACTCAACTCCAAGTCCATGAATTCTCCATTAAGTCAGGATACAAACCCCTCCATGAAAATCGGTCTTCATATTCCTTCCATCGCACACAATTATTCACACATACATTAATGCTCAAGAGCCATCCGATCAGATCCTTGAACAAATTGTGATTGTCGATCTATTCTCTATTCAACAAGACACACTATACATCCTTGACACACATCAAGCATTCGATCATTTCTTCGTTTGATCACAACTGTCCAATATGGATCTCCAATCAATCTCCTCTATTGATATGTGATCGCTTTCATCGAGACCACCAAGCCTATCGGACACCTAGGTCCATAATACTCAACCACCGTAGGATTTGGTTCTGATTTGATCTAGTCGATCGACTGTATCCTTGATACTGAGCTCATCGGGGTACACTCAACACAATATGTCCTCGTTGCTCAATAGTCATCGAATATTAGATCAATGGCTATAATTGAATCTCAGAGTCATGTTTGTCGGAACCCATCTGCTTCATAATATAACTATACTCCGACCAGATACTCTCCAATGATACGTACTCCGGTGGATCCAATGGTCCTCATAGTATGAAATAAACAACTTTGATCTCATCGTCCTTCAACACGTATGGAAATTATCTCTTGTATCTATATATTCTCATGAGAAGGTTAGGTGAGGCCCACAATTATCTACAACTGATATTTCATCTCGCCTACATGCCAACCAAGGGTCTAGATTTCTCCTCGGAGCTCCTTCGTCAAAGTACCTTCGTTGTAGGTAACACAATCTAATCCAACTAGAGCCTCTATGATGAATAATGGAGATCTTCTCACTAACCAGATCAACGAATCAAATTTGATACGATGTCATAACAATCTCCAAGTCCAACTCGGGCCCACTTTTGTTTTGCAAAATCAAAATCAGACACGCGTCATCCTTTGGGATACTCTAGCTCCCATGCTAGCATCCTGATGTCACCCTGACTATCAAGTTGTCATAACACGTCATCATTTCCTCTGTCCTTTCTTCGTGTACCTTGTTGACTTGGAACTTGACATGTGGCATTGTCCATGCTACTTTCATGTCTCTGACATTACAACTCATGTGGCTTAGCTGAGATGGATCATTATCATTATAGAAGTCCCTCATTATCAAAGAATCTCCACTCATAGTCCACTCTGATCATTGCTTCTTCGATGAACAATGAAGATCTACTAGCCATGCCAAATCAACAACTATGATTTCCTCCAATATTTTGATACAGATATGTTGTGTGATGTGCTAGGTGATGTGGCCTCTTCGAGGTTCTGACATAGCAAATAAATTAGCACTGATGTGGCAATTGACCTCATGCCGACATTATTAAAACTTCTGGCCATGTTCAGAACTATGAGCTAGATCTCTAATTGTACGTGGCCCAATCTGCTTATGACACATGGTGGACAATCATTACGTTATAGATGGTTTTTGTCATGGATCGATATATTAGAGCTATATTGGCCTCTTCCATATGACCTCAGGCTACGACCAAGTGCTTAGGTCATTGGACTGCTTATGGTCGGAGTGTCTCAAAATGAACTGAGCTAAGCACTCTGAAAACTCAAAATCCGATGGAACCACACCACTATAAATATTTCTACATCGTTGATCTCTAGTTAAGAATTTAATCTCAACCGTCTATTTAGATAAGGGATTTCCTTCTTGCATTCACACTTCATAAAATCACCTTTTCATCATAAACCCTTTCAAGTTGAATCTTCTTTGTATGTGGGATAATTTGGCAATCATTGTTTACCTGATCTTGGTTAATCGAGACCTCTTTTTGTATGCTCATTGTTTCTCATTCCTTCAATGCTTGGCTGAGCTTCCTCTGCATCGTCTAGCTTTAGCAAACTATAATTATTCTATCATAAGACTCTTTACTTCCATGATTATGCACATATGAATTCATTTCTTCCTCTATTCGTTTGATATGATCCTTGGACCCATCATCATAGTCTACCTTTGACATCAATGACAACACCATTTTCAACAAACTCCCCCTTTTTCATTGATGGAAACACAATCTGGATCTAAACTTATCTAGTCTATGCAACCATAGATATTATTATTTTGTTCTCATCTAAGTTGATTTCTTCGTGTAAGTCTCCATTTTTTGCTAATCTTCGCTTCCTATAAGTATCCCTTTTATTCTAATCTACCCCTTTCTCTGTACTCTCCCCCTTTGACATCAATGGCAAGTAGATATTATTCTATGTAGTAAGAAATATCTTCTGCTGCTCCCCTTGAGCCTATGCCCGTCTCTCTTTCTATAGCTCCCTTTGAGCTGACACTCTTCCTGTAGAGATTTAGTGGCTGGAGGGCATAGTGACCACCGCCTTTTTTTTTTTAATATACCCAAATACTTCTCTAGGAAGAGGTTTTGTAAATATATATGCAATTTATTATTTTGTTCCAATATACTCCAGTTTGACATTATGTTCTGTGACTTGATATTTGAGGAAGTGATACTTGATTGGAATATGTTTTGTTTTTTAATGCATGATGCAATTCTTAGATATGTTTATTGCACCAATATTGTCACATAGAATTGATATGGGTTGGTCATACTTTACTTGAATCTATTTCAATTTGTGTTTCATCCATAGGACCTGTGTACAACATGTTGCTACTACATTGTATTATGCTTTTTTTGTGGATAGAGAAATTGTTTATTGCTTCTTGTTGAACAAGGACACAAAGCTATTTCCTAGAAAGAATGTTGCACCACTAGTGTTGTTTTTGTCATCCACACTACCTAATCAATTTTCATCTATGTACGTTGTCAGAGTGAAGTATTTTATTGTGGGATACCAAAGACCAAATTCTAACATGCCTTTCAAATATCTGAATATTCTTTTGAATGCCTGTACATGTGTTTCCTTAGGTGTAGCTTGAAATCTTCCAACTAACCCTACCTCCTACATTATATCTGTCCTTGAGGCTATCACATAAATTAAGTTTCCTGTCATTGATTTGTATAGGGTTTGATCAGTTTCCTTCGATTCAACTTCCTTCTTAGCTTACAACCACTAACCATGGGTGTGTTGATGATTTTACAGTCTTCCATTTCAAACTTATTCAACATCTCTTTGATGTGTTTGGTCTGAGAAATTAATATTCCTTTGCTCATTTTACTAATCTACAGTCCCAAAAAGAATGATAATTCTCCAAGCACGGACATATCAAATTCCTTTTCCATTTCTTCTACAAACGTTTGGCTCATTTCATCAATATTAATTCCAAAAATAACAACATCCACATAAATTACAATGATCAACATTTCTGCATTATCTATTTTGATGTAATTATTGTTATTTGTTGTTCCTCTTTTAAAACCTTGATGTTGCAAGTACTTGTTAAGACTTGAATACCCTGCTCTAGGGGCTTTCTTTAATCCATAATGTTATTTCTTCAATATGCAAACATATTCTTCATCTTCTGACAATAGGAATCCTTCAGTCTGTTCTATGTAAACTTCTTCATCTAAGTCTCCATTCAGGAATGCTAACTTGACATCCATTTGATACACTTTAAAGTTCTTGAAGATTGCATATGCCAAAAAAATTCTAATGGCTTCTATCCTTGCAACATGTGTAAATGTTTATTCAAATTCATTGCCTTATACTTGATCATACCCTTTACAAAACAATCTTTCATTATTTCTTACTACTTTTCCATCTTCATTCAACTTATTCTTGAATATCCATTTTGTGCCAATAACATTTTTATCTTTGGGTATTGGGACAAGTTCCCATGTTTCATTTTTCTCAATTTGATTTAACTCTTCTTCCATGGCCTTCACCCAATGTGGATAATTATGGGCTTATGCAAAGCATTTAGGTTCTACTTTGGATAGAAAAGAAGGATTCACCTGCTCATAATTATTTACCAGTTTTCTCGTAGTCTAAGTCTTAGCATTTTTATCACTGAGAATTAAATTTTTTGGATGATTTTTCTGTAAGTATCTTGATGGAGTTCTTTTATCTTGGAATTTTGTTTCCTCTTCCTCTTCTACATTTTTTGGTTCTTCTTCTTCATCATGTGCTTCTTTTTTTTTTTTTTTGTAAGTCATTTTTTTTGTGTCTAGTTTATTCGTGTGTGGTAGTTCTTCATCTATTATTACATTAACACTTTCAACAATTTTATGCATTGTCTTCTTGTAACATCTATAGGCTTTGCGTCTTGAAGAATATCCAATAAAAATTCCTTTATCTTCTATTGAGTCAAACTTTCTTATATCCTCATGATCTCGTTTAATGTAACACTTGCTTCCAAAAATTACAAAGTGTTTGACAAATGTTGGTCAACCTTTCCATAATTCATAAGGGGTCTTGTCAAAATTAACTCTTATTTTCCTTCTATTTAGAATGTAGACATCAATGCAAACAACTTCTCTCAAAAATTTATATGAGAGTTTTGCTTCATTTAACATTTTCGTGGTGATTTCTTGTACATGTCTATTTTTCCTTTCAACTACTCCATTTTGTTGGGGGGTTCTTGTAGTTGAATACTATCATTTTATTCCATGGATCTCACATAATTATTCATATTCATTGGATGTGAACTCACCTCCATTATCTGATATTAAGAATTTGATTTTTATATCAATCTCATCCTCAACTAAATCTTTGAATGCTTTGAATTTTTCAAGTTCTCTAAATTTATTTTTGAGAAAGGTAACCCAAGTCATTCTTGTATAATCATCAACGAGCAACATTAAATAACATTTTCCTTGTAGTGTTTTTGTTCTCGAAGGTCCACAGAGATCCATATGCACAAGTTCCAATGGCTTGGATGTTGCATATTCCTTCGTCTTAAAGTTCACCCTTGACTTTTTTCCATGCTGACATTGTTTGAAAATAGTACTTGTGGTTTTTGTGTTTTTTGGCATATCTCTTACTACTTGTTTGGTACTGATTTTTACTAAGTTGTTAAAGTTCATATGAACCATTCTTTTATTCCCTAACCAACTTTCATCGATCTTCCTCATGATTTATTTTTCTCCATTAATTTCATTTAGAATGTATACATTGTTTGGGGTCCTGATTGCTTTTGCAACCAACTTGCCTGAATTTTCTCTTATTATCTCACATTATTGAGAGTCAAAGGTAAGAGTATGTCCTTAGTCACACATCTAGCCTATATTAAGGATATTATGTTTCAATTTTTGAACACACAAAACCTTTTCAACTTTATCTCTTCCATTGTCAAGACTGAGAGTTCCTTTTCTGATTATTTTTTATCTACTATTGTCTCCAAAGGTAAAACTTCCCTAATTTTTCTTCAAGGTGATAAAATTTGTTATATCTCTTGTCACGTGACTAAATCATACACTATCAACAACCCACTTATATTTACTCTTTTTTCCATGAAGTGCTTCTTGCACGAACATGGATTTATCTTTGCTTTGTTCTTGATTTCTTTTCATGATTGTTGGGCCTTCCTTTCCATGAATTTTCTTGAAGTTACTTTTGTATAATTTCGCTATATGCCAAAAATTATTGTAGTTATAGCATATGATGTTATAGTTCAACAAAGGGGAAAAATAATTATAAGTTATTCTTGAGTATCCATGGGTGTCTCTGTTGTTGTTCCTTATAGGGTCTATTCTTACATTTTTTTTACAATATATTTATTTATGACAAAATCCATTACAAGAATAACAATAGCCAAAGAAAGAGTTTTGATACCGAGTTGTGAGATTCTGTCTTGATGGGACGGTCTTCCAGATTCCATCCTTGTGAGGGGAATTTTTCTTTTGTGAAACATATAGTTCCTCCTTCATGTTGTCTTCAACTTTGATAAATCTTCTAAGTTTATAAGTGTACTTCTTGGTTATTTGTTCATTTTTCTATTTTGAAAAGGTTGAGGCTTCTTCATTGGTAGTTTCCTTTCCTTTGTTGTAGACAAGACTAGTTTTGTCAAATGGTGATATTTGATGATTTAGAATTTCATTCAAGGATGTGGGGATCTTCTCATAATTTATGCTGGTAGATGATATTTTCAACTCCCTTCTCAGGTAGACTATTTTAGATTGTAGAATGTCGCATATATTTTCTCTCTCTTTTAGCTGGGCTTTTAAAGCTTCCTCAATTTTCTTTCCCTCTTTTATTTGTATTTTTAGGGTAATTATTGTATTTTCTATTTCTTCAACATCATATTCATTCTCTTTATATTTTTACAGTTACTTTTTCTTCTTTCTATTCCTTTCTTTAAGTCTGCCTATTTCTTCTACAACACTAAGGAATTCTACTCAAAGTCCACTTCATCCTCCTTGTCGGGATTGTCTTCATTTGTTGAAACAATGTTTTAATCTGTTTGTGTTTCTAGACCCTTAAAGATAATTTCATCTATTTCACTGTCACTATCATATGAATAGTTTTTTTCTTCATTGGTATATAGATTCTTCTTTTGTTTGTAGAATTTTTTCTTCTTTTAAGTCTTCCCTTCGTTGTACTTCATGAAACTAGAATCTTCTTTCACATAGCTATTTCCATTTTTTTCATAAGGGAATTTATGGAAAAGTGTCTTACTTTTCCACAACCAAAGAATTTGAAGGGAATCTTACCTTTGTATCTTCTTTTGATCTTCCTGGAAAATTTGGCTTCTTCCTCATCCAGTTCGATATCCGAGCAATCACTTGTCTTGCACTCTTCTATCTTTTTCTTCTTTGAAGCCTTGAAGGATACTTCCTTCCTTGATGAACTTGTTCTATCCTCATTTCATATGAAGTGAGGATTCCATGCAACTCATCTATTGTCAACTTCTCTAGGTTCTTCATTTCTTCTATAACATATATCTTGGGATTAAATCTTGAGGGAAGAGACCTAAGAACTTTTTTCACAATGATGGTTTATTTTATCTCTTCTCCTAATACTTTGATAGTTGACAACCTCATACATATGAAGAAAATAGGTTGCAATAATCTCTTCTTCATTCATCTTGAAAGACTCAAATTATCCTCTATGAATCTATAACTTTTCTCTCTTGACCTTGTCATCTCCTTCATAAATTTTATGTAATTTATCCCACATATATTTTTCTGAGGCACAATACATGAATTTGGTATACACTCCATTTTTCAAATCGTAAATAATAACATTCTTAGCCTTGTATTTATTTTTACTGAGCCTCTTTCCATCTATATCAACTAGTGGAGCTTTTGGAGTTGTATAACCATTCTCTATTGCACTTCAAATGTCATACCCAAGTGACATAAAGTATGTTTTCATTCTTATCTTTTAGAAAAAATAATCCGATCCATCAAATCTTGGAGCTTTGTTTGTGAAAAAACCTTCTTGTTCATCCATTTTATCTATAAGGATTCACCTTCCAGTGGTTAGACTATTCTTGCAGGAACCTCACTTTGATACCAATTGTTGGAATATACACTAATACTAAGAGGGGGGAGAGGGGGGTGAATTGGTATTAGAAGATTTTTACCACTTTAACTATTCATTACATAATCAATCATAATAAATCTAGAGCATTAACTATATCAACAAAGATCAACACAAAGGCATGGTACATATATTTAACGTGGAAAACCAAATGGGAGAAAACCACAAAATGTTTTTTATAAGATCTTGTAGCCACCAACCTAATGTTACAATACTTTCAAAAACCAACCTACATGAAACACCAATCTCCTTGACTGAGCACCAAATTAGCAATAATTTTTGTAGGCACCAACCTTCCAAGTACACCAATCCTTGCTACAAGCACAAACTTGTAGAACTAGAGGCACCAACCTACACTACAAGCACCCACTTGATGATAAAGAAGGAACCAACCTTCAATGTAAACACCAACTTACAATGAGGACTTCAATCCCCTTCTGAGCTTTCAAACTCATTCTGAGATCTTCCCTGACACTCTCAAACCTTCAATAATTCCTTTCTTCCATTCTCTTTCGAGTCTCAAAGCCTCTTCTCTTCGCACTTCTACTTCCACAAACTTATTTCTTCCACACACTTCTTGCTTCACTCTTCACACATCCATTGCACCTGATCACTTTCAACACAATCCTGGAATCATTATATATATGTTCGATCTCATACACCATTAATTTGTTCTCAACTAAATCATATTCAACAAGTTGGCTCCAGGTCCATCGATTCTTCATTAAGTCAGTCCACAAAACCCTCCATGAAAATCAGTCTTCAACTTCCTTCCATTACACACAATTCTTCACATGGACCTTAATGCATAGGAATCGTCCGATATGATTATTGAACAAATTGTGACCATCGATCTGTTCTCTATTCAAAAAGGCATATTGTACATCCTTGACACACAACAATTGTCCAATCATTTATTCATTTGATCAAACCATGTGATCTAGATATCCAATCAATATATTTCGTTGATATACAATCACTTTCATCAGGACCACCAGGCCTATAAGACACTTGGGACTATAATACTTAGCCACCGTAGGATCTGGTCCATATTTTATCTAGTATGTCAATTGTATCCTTGATATTGATCTCATTAGGGTATGTTGAACACAATATGTCCTCATTTCTCAACAGTCGTCCGATCTTAGATCAATGGCTATAATTGGCTCTCAGAGTCATGTTTTTCCAAACCCATCCACTTTATAATATAACTATACTGTGACCAAATCCTCTCCGATGACACATACTCTAGTGGATCCAATGGTCCTTGCAGTTTGAAATCAACGAATTTGATCAAATCACTCCTTCAACATGTACGGTGATTATCTCTTGTCTCTCTATATTATCGTGAGAAGGTCAAGTGGGACCCACAATAATCTATGGATGAGATTGAATCTCACTTGCATGTTGACCCACAGTCTAGATTGCTCCTTAGATCTCCTTTGTTTGAGTACCTCCATTGTAGGTAACACGGTCTACTCCAACTAGAGCCTCTCCAATGAATGATGGATATATGCTCGCTACATGGATCAACTGCTCATATTTTATATGATTTCATAACAGTCTCCACATCCAACTATGTCACACTTTTGTTTTGTACAATCAAAATCTGACATGCATCACCCTTTGGGATACTCTAGTTTCCACACTACAATCCTGATGTCACCTTGACTTCCAACCTTTCATCACACATCATTACTTCCTCCATTCCTTCTTCATATACCTTTATGACTTGGCACTTGACATGTGGCATTGTCCTTGTTGCTTTCGTGTCTCTGAAATTACAACTGATGTGGCTGATTTGAGCTAGATCAATATCATTCTCAGATTCTCTTGTTATCGGATTACCTACACTCACAGTCCACTCCGATCATTGCTTCTCCAATGAACAACAAATATGTACTAGACATTCCAAATAAATGGCTACAATTTCCTCCAATATTATGATACTAATATGTTGTGTGATGTGCTAGATGATGTGGCCTCTTATAGGTTATAACATGGAAGCTGACTTATTGTTGATGTGGAAGATGAACTCATGCTGATGTCATTACAACTTCTGTCCATGTTTGAAACTCTGAGTTAGATATCTGATTGTATATGGCTCAATCTTCTTATGACACATGCTCTAGTCGTTGTGTTACATGTGACTACTATCGTGGCTTGATCCATTAGAGGTCTATTGGCCTCTTCCATATGACCTTGAGCTACGACCAAGTGCTTAGGCCATCAGACTACTTTTGGTTGGAGTGTCTCAAAATGGCCTAAGCTAAGCACTCTAAAAACATGAACTCCAATGGAACCACACCACTCCAAATAGTTCTACATCCCCAATATCTAGTTAACAATTTTATCTCCTCCATCTATTTAGATAAGGGCTTTCCTTCTTGCATTCACACTTCATAAAATCACCTTTTCATCATAAACCCTTCAAATACAAGTCTTCTTGTGTATGTGGGATAATATGGCGATCATTGTTTACTTGATATTTATTAATTGATAACTATCTTACTAAGCTCATTGTTGCTCATTCCTTCAATGCTTTCCTGAGCTTCCTCTACACTGTCTAGCTTTAGAAAACTATAATCATTATGTCATAAGAATCTTTACTTACTCAATTATGCACAGGGGAATTATTTTCTTCATTTATCTATCTGGTTCGATCCTTGGACCTGGAATCATAGTCTACCTTTGACATCAATGAAACCACAATTTTCAACATATAATGCTTTAAATTATCACATCACCACATGCCAACTACTCATTTTTTGTTTGATGATTTTTCGTTTTTCATACAGGACTATCTTACCACAGAAATTTGAAATCATTGATTCCTTCACATCATTGATTAGTCACGCAACCATAATATTTGTCTTATCTTCTCACCAAATAGACACCCCCTCATCTTCTATCCAAGACTTGTTAAAAAAAATGCACACTTACTAAAATTCATGTCTTGTCCACCATTCAAACACCTATGCCTCTTAGAGAATTGATCCCATACAACTTGAATTGGGTCATTAAGGGTCGTGATGAGACAAGGACAACCCTTCATCAATTCAAGAACCAACAAGGGTCTGGAAAGGTCTTTGGATTTTAATTTGTTAACATAGAGGGAGGAGGATATATTCTACCTTATCTACAAACGAAATATAAAACATGCAACATAAACTATATAACCTCTTGAATAATGATTGAGAGATATTCTTACATCCAACCTCCCTAGCTCAACATTGTCCAAAAGTGAGCATGTTATTTCTCCAAGTGCATTTCATCTTCGAATCAATCAACAAAATCAAATCTACAGTTGTTGGCTACATTTTTTACATCATGGTATTGTCACTAACACTTCCCCTACCTCCCCTCTACATAGGAAATATGGGTTAGATACTATACAAAATACATATAAAGGACATGTCAGGTTATAACATGGATGTGACATTATGGGGAGACCATTGTCATGTAGAAATAAATGAACTAACTAATTTGTGTTCTTTAGGAACCCACTCTATACTTGTAATCAAGGGAAGTGGTGTAGTTCATTTCAATGGAAAGACTAATGATACTATCTCCAAATCCACCATTCTAATTAACCTGGATATTGAAGGAAAACATCCACTAAAATGATAGTTTTCATAAAGAGGTATTTCACGCTCTCTCCCCATCCTTAACTACAAGATATGCAAATATTTATAAGCAAGTTAACTAAAAAACATTAGTTGTTGAGGTTTCTAGGATGAACCTCTTTGATAAAGGTGAATGTATTTTACTTAAGGCTACCATAAAAAAAATATTGGTGTAAAACTTTTACTACATTTCCTAACCTTTTCTCATCATTGATAGTAAATGCATGAATAAAGTCATCCAAAATAATAACAACCATTTCCACTATCCCAAATGCAATGTTGATTTTCCTGACTATGATTACATGTATTTTCTTAAATTCAACCTTCAAGACCACATTGGTAACTAGACCAAGTATTTATGTTATTTCATATATGTTTTTCTTAATGTTGTTACTTTCAGAACTAATTGCTTTTCCATGTTCAATAGATATCCCTCATTTATTTAAATTTATAGTTCCATATCATTGTCCCACATATATCAATCATCCCTCGTATATATATGTTTGGTTAGTATTTTCACTTCCAATATATTAATTTTTAGGTTTTTTTCTATTCCCTTTAATATTTTTTCTTTCAATCCTCTCACTTACTTTATTCCCTTCTATGTAGACCTATTATGCTCAATAAACCTTCAAAGTTGATATCCTACTATATCAGCGAAGATTGGTATATGGTAGACTTCTAAGCATGCATGCTCACAAGGACCTCATTATTCTCTAACTTATGCCAAGTACAACAAACATGTTCGATTGCACACATGATCAAATTTTTTTGTAAGATATGAAAACTTAGTCATAATCATGCCAAAGATAGATTTAGTTCAAATGTATATAGTTTTTTCACAATAATAACATCAATAGGTGTTGACGAAATGAGATCATCTTATAGAGGGTAGATGAAAATTTATGGATGCTAAGAGTGGCAATTGTTTCTACCTTCTACAATAAATTTGTCCATCTATATATATATATATATATATATATATATATATATATATATATATATATATATATATATATATATATATATATATATATATATATATACATATATATATATAAGTTTATTTTACAAAACCAAAATACAGTGGTAATGTGTACATCCCTATATTTTAAACATGGAAATTTTCCTATGCCCTATGTAACAATAATGGAATGATCAGATTGAAGTCATTTGGGATATGCCTACTCTTGTTTTTCCATCAACAAATATTATTTCTTGCTTATCATTATACCTTATGCCTTTTCTTTTTTAGAATTATTCTCTCTTTATGGGCTCTAGCTCTACAACATGTGCATCACAACAGATACACTAATAGTAGCTAGGAATAAAGAACGTGAATGGCACATTTCGACATAATTCTTCATGAATCGAATGCAACATAACCACTAAGGAACATAGAAAGTCAATATGTGTCAACCTAATACTTCTAATTCCAACATTTGATGCATGAAAACACAGATTTATGAACCTGCATGGACTTTATGACACTATCTTGCTTCTTTTTCCTCTAATCTCACTAGGATTTGGTTACTT
This sequence comes from Picea engelmannii, assembly GCA_009831015.1. NCBI lineage: Eukaryota > Viridiplantae > Streptophyta > Pinopsida > Pinales > Pinaceae > Picea > Picea engelmannii. Next base: position 451,237 of record ML782508.1, read on the forward strand.
TCCCTCATATCTCATTGTTTCTTATTGCATCCATTTTTTCCTTTGTTCCAACTGTTTCCTATTTTCTATTGGCAATTGTAATTATCTAAGTTCCCATTATTTGTCTTATGCTATGGATCCCCCTTATGTTCATCGTTAGAACATAATGTGGTTTGACCATTAAAATAGAAATTATTTCTCTTTATTGTGTAGGTAGATATTGTGATGCCATATTGTAACGTCCCCCAACCATTGACCCCTGTTGGGTAACGCTACCCAAAGAACCTTAACTTTTCCTTTACTTCTCTGTTACAATTTATGTGACATTCCTGCCCTTAAACAAAAGGCCAGGCCCTGCCACCGAGTAGCTTTGTGGAAATAATCACATATAAAACTTAACCGGAAGATAGAGATAACATCTGATATTCACACTTATAAATATATATCTATCTAATTTAATTAAAAAGACTACAAAAATCTACTCATACACATGTTCATGCGGAAGAAACATTAACACATACATGCAACACACTGACACACACACACACACACACACACACACACATACATGCATTACTCATTAATTATAATGAAAATACAAATACATAGCATACAATGAACACAAAATTGGTACTTATATTTTAATAGATGACCACTAGCTATGTGCAGACCTTCCATGAACCTCCTAGCCTTAGACCATGATGCTCATCATGCTCAGAAGTGGGTCACCCCCAAGATGGGACTAAACTCCATCAGGAAAGGGAATTCTAGGCTTGGCAAGGACAACAAGGAAGTTGCATAGAACAACAGGAAGGATCTTTTATCCCATGAGCCACTTACGCCCACAACCCATAGATCCTCATTCCCCACATACCTTATCCACCCTAGAAGGGTACACCTTCACTAATACAAGTCCATCAAATACTACACCTCCCTTAGTTTGGGCTTCAACAACAGGCTGGAACAAAAGTTTCAGAGTACTGTAGATGCTACGGGACTCCCTTCCAGGAGAACTCACTTCCCAAAAAATTCTCTCACTTGGGAGAGTTTCTCATAGGCATGAAAATCTGCTTCTTCAATTCATCTCCTAATAAATACAAAAACAACATTCAACTAACACACGAGTGACAACAACAACAAAAAACGACTATGGACACCGAAAATGGAAACAACCTAACGCTAAGACACAACACTGCTCAGGCGAATACAAATGCGTCGGGATTCACATGAGACATGGGATAACTCAAGTATGATTGCAGGATTCCAAAGGTGCGTACTAGATATAGAGGTGATGATGATGGAGAACTGGTTCAATGCGTGAATCCTTGGTCAATCGGGAAGGGTGAGAGACTTCTCGAGAATCATAAGGGTCGTGAGGAAACTTGAAACTGGTCTAGACGCAAGGATGGGGAGAAATTCATTAATGGGAAGTGAACCCCCAATGAGTTATCATTCCCATCTATAAACTACATGCACCCAGGTTGACACATGTCTTCCTGATGCCGCATGAGTTCCACTTAGCACTCGTTCCCCTTTTTCCCAGGAAATTAGGACAACACGGCTTATGTCAACCATAGCCTTTGGGAAATAATAATAAATATTAATCCCTTAGAGATAAGTAGTAGAGATTATCCCCTAGGCCTAGACGCTTCACCCCCATCCCTTACCCTACCTAGTGGAGCTTAGTCCCCCATAAATATTTCTTTGTGGTTGATCTACAAACAACAATGTAATTTTATTAATGATGTGAGTATTTACATATACAGAATGACGCTCATTGGCCTTAGCATCTGGCTCACCAGCTTAATAAACACATAAGTCTCTCAGCTTATAACCACTCAACGCAACATCCTATAAACATAATTACAATTTAGCAGGGCTCGGCCATGGGGTGTTACAATTCCCTCCCCTTATTTTTTCACTGGCCTCAGTGCAACTTATTACACAACAACAACAAGATTTCCAAAATCTTAAAAAAGATGTGGGTACTCTACCCACATAGCATCTTCGTGCTCCCATGTTGTGTCCTCAAGACTGTACTAGGTCCAATGGAATTTTACAAGCCCTATGGCTTGATTCCGGAGCTGCTTTCTTTTCTGATCCAGTATACGTACCGGATGCACCAACAAGACGCCTTCTTGCTCCAATTGAATCACATTCCAATCAACAACATGATTAGCATCAGTTATATATTTCTTAAGAAATGAAACATGAAACACATTATGTGCAGTCATGGATGCATTCAATGCAAGCATATAAGCTACTGGTCCAATCCTTTCTAGTATTTCAAATGGTCCAAAAAATTTGGCTTTCACCTTCAGGAAAACATGCTCACCCACTTTAAACTCTCTATGGTTTCTTCCTTTGTTTGCATAGTTTTTCTGCCTGTCTTGGGAAACCTTCAAATTCTACTCAATCTTCAGCATTTTCTCTTCCATTACCTTGAGAAACTCTGGCCCAATTATTTCTCTATCAGTTGGGTTGTCCCAACTTATTGGTGTGTTACACTTTCTTCCATAAATTTCTTTGAACGAGCTCATCTTCAGTGATGCTTGATACCCATTGTTGTAGGCAAATTATACCAAGTGTAGATAATATTCAGATTTAAATGGTTTGTCCATAAAATAAAACCTTAACATGTCCTATATCACTTGGTTCACCCTTTTTGTTTTCCCATCAGACTCAGGATGATAGGGTGGGTTGAAGTTCAGATTCATTCTGCACCCTTTAAATAACCCTTTCCAAAAATTTGAAGTGAATTTTGGGTCTCTGTTAGACACAATTGTCTTGGGAATACTATGCAATCATTCTACTTCCTTCATATATATATAAACAACATTATATGCCTCGTGAGTAGTTTTCAATGGAATAAAATGGACATCTTTCGTAAGCTTATCCACCACCACCATGATGGAATCAAGTTTCTTGTCGGTTTTGGGAAATCTTGTGATGAAATCCATTTTCACCACTTCCCACTTCCACTCAGGAATGGGCAATGGTTGTAGAAACCCAGCTGGGTGCCTATGCTTAGCATTGACCCTTTGACATTCTAATAATTTATCTATGTACTCTACAATTTTCTTCGTCATGCCTGGCCAAAAGTAATGGCTCTCGATTGTTTCCATTGTTTTCCGATATCCAGGGTTCCCAACATAAGGCACATTATGCATTTATTTCAAGATCATAATTCTCAATTCCTGGGAATTAGGTACATAAATTATGTTTTTGTACAAGAGTGTTACATCATCTTCCAATTTATAATCTTCCACTTTTTGTAGCATCTTACCTTGCTGTAGCTTTGACACCAATTCCATGTACTGCAAATATGCATTTACAGCTTCCAAAATTCTTCCTTTAATATCATTTTGATACATACTAATGGTTGTAGCATGTAGTTCATGCACTCTTCTGCTAAGTGCATCGACCACTTTATTCTCCTTTCCTTTGATATGCTTGATATCAAAGTCATACTTACAAAGTAATTCCAACCATATACTTTGCCTAGCATTCAAGGTTGGATGACCAAACAAATACTTCAGACCATTATGGTCTGTCCTCATTTCAAACCTCCTTCCCATGAGGTATTTCCTCCATTTCTTCAGGGCGTGCACTATGGATGCCAACTCCAAATCATGAGTTGCATAGTTCTTTTCATGATCCTTCATATTTATGGATTCATAACATACCACAAACCCATTCTGACTAAGGACTCCTCCCAGTCCTTCTTTGCATGTGTCTGTATACACTACAAAATCTTCATTTGGATCTGCAATCCTCAGGATTGGAGAACTAGTTAACAACTACTTCAATTATTGGAAGCTCTTGTCACATTCTTCTGTCCAATGAAATTTCACCTTTTTTTTTGTTGTAATGAAGTGATTGGGTGAGAAATTTTCGAAAACCCTGCAATGAATCTCCTGTAATAGTCAGCTAGACCCATAAAGGATCTGACTTCTGTCACATTATTAGGTGCAAAACATCCTCTAATGGCCTCTATCTTCTCAAGGCCACTGCTATCCCTTCCTCTAAAATGATATGTCCCAAATAATGGATCTTATTTTGATAAAATGAGTTCTTGCTCAATTTGGCATACAACTGGTGCTCTTTTAGCACCTGCAACATCATCCTTAGATGATGGTCATGCTCTTCATCTAACTTGGAATATACAATAATGTCATCCAGAAAGACAATGACAAACTTGTCCAAATATTCCCTGAAAACACCATTCATTAAGCACATGAAAATAACTGGTGCATTTGACAACCCAAATGGCACCATTGTGAAGTCATAATGACCATACCTTGTTTTAAAGGAAGTCTTGTTGATGTATTCCTCTTTAATCCTTACCTGATGGTATCTTGACTTGAGATCTATCTTCAAAAATATCTTTGAATATTTTATTTGATCAAAAATATCATCAATCCTTGGTAAAGTATACTTGTTCTTTATAGTCAGTTTGTTCAACTGTCTGAAATTGATGCAAAATATCATTGTTACATATTTCTTCTTTACGAACAAGAATGGGGCACCCCAAGGTGATACACTTGGGCGTATATACCCCTTCTTCAAAATCTCTTCAAGCTGCATTTGTAGTTCCTTCAACTCTGGTGTACTCATTCTGTAGGGTGTCCTTGACACTGGGGCTGATCTAGGTGTCAAATTTATAGAGAAATCAATATCTATCATTGGAGGTAGTCCCGATACCTCCTTGAACACATCTTCAAGATATTCCAGGACTACATAGTCCTCCATAATTGGTACCTTATCCTTATATGCTTCCTCCATATGAGTTGCAAATAATTGACATCATTTTCTGTAGCATTTCTTCAGCTGCATTGCTGAAATTTATCTAATAGAAACTTCCCTGGGAATTCCTTGGAATTCTCTCTGATTTCCTTCCTCATCCAAGAAAGTGAATGCCTTGTTATGGCAGTATAAAATGGCATGGTGTTGGTCCAACCAATCCATACCAATTAGGTAAACATATGAACCTAAAGGAAAGATATTCATATCTGCCTTGATACTTATTCCATTCATTCCCACTAGACATCATTTAACTGACTCAACAACTTTCCTCTTAGCTCCTGTATCCAGTTGTACCAACCAAGATTTCTCATGCTTGCTTCTTGGAAAGAATAATCTTTCCACAAATTTAGGATTTATGTAACTATGACTAGTTCCCGAGTCTATTAAAATAGTAAAGGTGTGGTTATTGATCATACCTTCAACTTCAATCATGTGTGATTGAAACTCAACTTGCTTGTTGTCTAGGGATGCATAGATCATTGGTACTCTTCTTCCCATGTCCTCCACTGTTTCTTATTGTTGAAAATTGTAAACAACTCTCACCTTGTCCTTTCTGTGAGGAAAGTATTTATACCTATGATCTCCTTTGGATCCCCAACATTCCATAGGTGTCTTCCTTGGCCTTTTCCCACCTACTCCAGCCATCACAGGCTCTCTCAAAATTGGCTTTGCTTGAGAACTATTCCTGAAAAATGGTGGTTTGATTCCCTTCTGCCTCTACTCCCTCTTGAACTTCTTCTTGTCTTCCCAAGATTTTTGGAAAGTGGGCTTTTCTTTTTTCTTATCATATAAGCATTTTTTTCTCCTTATAATTTCTTCCATAGTTTTCGGGTCATCATACTGGATCTTGTCATTGATCGAAGATGGAAGCCCACTCTGATACTTTGAATATTAATTGTCTCATCCTTGATGAAGGGTACATATTTCAACAACTCCAAAAATCTTCTTTCATACTCATCAATGGCCATACTTCCCAACTTGAGTTCGAAGAACTCTTTCATTTTATTGCCATAATACCTCTTAGTTAAGTACTTATTTTCAAAATGTCTCTTGAATTCCCTCCATGTAATAGTCTTCTCTATGACGTGTTGTACTTGCACAAGCTGATCCTACCATATGGATGTCTTTCCTTTAATTTGGTAAATGGAAATTCTTCCCTCTACATGAGAATAATAGTTCTGCAGTTGGAAATATTTCCTCATGTCCAACAACCATGTCTCAACATCTTCATCTTTCTTATGTTCTCCGTCAAAAGTAGGAGGCTTGATTTTATTCATTTCACCCTTTGGTTCATCCACTTTTGATTTCCTATGATTTTTGGTAGGATATGGACTTGAATTGTTGTTTTCTCTCTTATTGGAATGTTTCAGGGAGTGACATTGATTCCTGCTAACGCTTCTTGATCTTCCTTTCTTCTCGGAAGTCCCGCAACTCCCTGTTTTTCTTGAGCCACTCTCCTTATCCAAGTTATTTTCGATTCTTTCCAGGCTTCACATGAACTTTATGTTGACTTCTTCCTATTGTTCCCTGGATTTCATGAGCTTTATGTTATCTGCTCGGTGAGTCTTGACATATTTCTGCAATCTTTCAATGATTTTCATCATGTTTCCTTACTTATCTATATCTTCTCCATGCCAATTGGAGTTTGATCCTTCAAATCCCAAATGGACATCCATTCCTTTAGCTTCATTCTCTAAACTGAAAGAATTATGTCCCTCCTCCATTTATATGCACTATGACGTAATTCAGTTCATTTATGACAATTGCTAACTCTGCAAACACAATGTGCAGTCAACCAAAATTTGTCAGGCCATCAGTCCTTAACATATTCCACAGTATTCATAAACCAATCTGGTTCAAAGAAAACTTTCAGATTCCATTTTTTGTGGTTCTCGATCAATTAAGAATCACCACATATCTTTTCTTTCTAAGCTCTGCTCTATTCTACAATAATTTTCGGGCACTAGCCCCTTTCTCTTCATTCCTTGGTTCTCATGTGACCATGGCTTTGACCCAACGCTTATTGTATGGGCACTTATCCAGAGCCTTCAAACTTTGGGCTCTGACTTCGGAGGTTTTTAAAGCACATTACAACAGATATCCTAGAGTTTTGGATTGGCAAACTCAAGAAGTAGGGTGGATCAACAGTCCATGACTACCCAACATATAACAACTGAAACCCACTATGGAACTTTAGGTATCTGAGCTCCGGGACTTTGTAGCTTCAAGACTTCAGAGAATTTCACATCCGCACACCCCCAACACCTTGAACTGTTAATCTCTAAACACTTCCATGTCACCTTTGGTGATGTTATTATGTCATGTCACTTCGGCGTTATGAAACTTCAAAAGGTTCTTCCTTTCGTTCCTTATGAGCCATCCTTTTGGATTGTCAAGTCTCCAGAATTCCCAACTGGTGCCATGCATCCGCTGGGACCCATGGCTTCCATACTTGAACTAAGATACTAAATAGTCACATCACTTAATGCCTTTCAAATTGCGAGGGCATGCATTCGCGGTTTGGAGTAACCCGCCTTTTGTCTCGCAATTCCTCTAACACTGACACGTAACCCCTTGGTAAAACCATGGTTTGGATTGTGGGACCACCCTAGGAAATTAACTCCCGTGCAATTTGGGTCCCCACAATTCCTCCTGGCCATCAATATTGATGTATCATGGTCAACACCAGTGTGGTCCCGCCGACCTTTAACTATGTTATGCAACCTCAGGGCCCATACAGTACAACTGTCAACATTCCAGGTGGGGGCACATGGCAATATAGGAGAGTTCCACGTCACCTCCAGGTGACATCATCATGACTCACTACTTCGGCTCTTAGGGATTTGGGAGTTTCAACCTCTCTATACTCGCTTTCTCCCAAAGTGATTACACCCGAATTCGATGATCTATCGACACGTGTCTACCACAGATTGGCAACTACAAATCACTTCGACTCTTCAGGCTTTGGGAGTTTCAACCTCTCCACACTCGTTTTATCCCGAAGTGATTTCACTCGAAGTCGATGATATATCAATGCATGTCTCCCACAGATCCACGGTTGCAATTCACTTTGGCTCTTTGAGCTTCGGGAGTTTCAACCTCTCCACTCTCATTTTCTCCCGAAGTGATTTCACACGAAGTCGACAATCTGTCGACACATGTCTCCCACAAATCAATGATACATATGGACTCCGTTACTCTGTGGATTTCCAAAGGAAATCACGACTAACCACCTCACAAATTTTCCATATCTGATGGTTTGGGGTGACTCCATTTCCTCTTGAAGAAATCCTAGCCATTAACTCATTAAACCATGAGAGTTTCCCCCCATTTGAATATTTATTCCCGCTATCTCTCTTGAGCTTCGTTTCTCGAACCCCTTTCTACTTAGAGGGTTGCTTCAACACTTGGTCGACTTTCGGATTTGTGCACTCCTTGCAACAGATCTTCGTGTCCCTTCACGAGAAAACTCAAGCTATTTCTCCCAAGATTTTTAAGTCAAAGACTTTGTCGATGCACTCCTTGCACCGAGGGACATTATGAACCTCGAATTTTGTCCCTTTTGACAACAATTCACTCTAAAATATTTGTCTTGTTAACCATTGACATGGCCCATCGATGATCAACATTGAAACAATGGCTCTAATACCATTTTATAACATTCCCCGACCATCGACCCCTACCGAGTAACTCTACCCAAAAACCTTAAATTTTCCTTTACTGCTTTGATACCATTTCTGTGACATTCCTGACCTTAAGCAACAGGTCGGGCCCTGCTTTGTGGAAATAATCACATATAAAACTTAACCGGAAGATAGAGATAACATCTAGTATTCAAACTTATAAATATATATTTATCTAATGCAATTAAACAAACTTCAATACTCTACTCATATACATGTTCATGTGGAAGCAACATTAACACATACATGCAACATATATATATATATATATATATATATATATATATATATATATATATATATATATATATATATATATATATATATATATATATATATATATATATATATAT
>ML782508.1:460468-500848 GCA_009831015.1 Picea engelmannii
TATTACTCATTAATTATAATGCAAATACAAATACACAACATACAATGAACACAAAATTGGTACTTATATTTTAATAGATGACCACTAAATGCGTGCAGTTCTTCCACAAACATCCCATCCTTAGACCGCCTTGCTCATCACACTCAGTAGTGGGTCACCTCTGATATGGGACTAAAATCCATCACGCAAGGGAATTATAGGCTTGGAAAGGACAACAAGGAAGTTTCACAGAACAACAAGAAGCATCTTTTATCCTAGGAGCCACTTACGCCCACAACCCACAAACCGTCATTCCCCACACGCCTGCTCCACCCCAGGAATGTACACCTTCACTAATACAATTCCATCGGCTACTACACCTCGCTTACCTTGGGCTTCAACAACATGTTGGAATAGATGTCTCGGAGTACTATAGCTTCTATGGGACTCCCTTCCAGGAGAACTCACTTCCCAACAAAATCTCTCATCTGGGAGAGTTTCTCACATGCCTGACAACCTACTTCTTCATTTTAGCTCCTAAGAAATAAAAAAAAAACATTCATCTAACACAGGGGTGATGACAACAACAAAAAGTAGTTATGGACACCAAAAATGACAACAACCTAATTCTAAGACACGGCACGACTCAGGAGAATACAAATGCGTCGGGCTTCACGGGAGACACATAGGATAAATCAAGTACGACTGCAGGATTCCAAAGGTGCATACTAGATACAGAGGTGATGATGATGGAGAAATGGTTCATTGCATGAATCCCTGGTCAATCGGTAAGGGTGAGAGAATTCTCGAGAATCGTAAGGGTTGTGAGGAAAATCGAAACTGGTCCAGACGCAAGGATGGGGAGCAACGCCTGAATGGGAAGCAAACCCCCAACGAGCTAGATTTCCTAGCTATAAACTGCATGTGCCAAGGTTGACACATGTCTTCCTAAATCCGCATGAGTTCCACTTAGCACTCGTTTCCCTTTTTCCCAGGAACTTAGGACAACATGGCTTATGTCAACCATATCCTTTGGGAAATAATAATAAAATATTATTCTCTTAGAGGTAATCCCTCTATCTTAGCCCCTAGGCCTAGATGCTTAGCCCCCCTCCCTTACCCTACCTAGTAGATCTTATTCAACCATAACTCTTTATTTGTGGTCGTTCTACATTCAATAGTGTAATTTTATTAATGATGTGAGTATTTACATATACCAAATCAAGGTCATTGGCCTTAGTATCTGGCTCACCAACCTAATAAACCCATAAGTCTCTCATCTTATAACCACTCGTCTCACCAGCCTATAAACATAATTACAATTCAACAGGGCTCGACCTTGGGGTGTTACACATATAATATACCCTATGTCACACCATTCTTTAAATATTGTGAGATACAATGTGTGTTGCACAATATTTGTCTTTCCATGTGACATATTGTGCTAGATTTCTCTTTCTATGTGATATATCGCACTTGATTTCTATTTTACCCTGACATTTTGCATCCCATATTCTTTCTTTCATTCCATATTGCACCTATTTTTAGTTTTCTTGCAACATATCACATGGATACGAAATTTATCTTGATTCAATACAATAAACCTCACAAGCTTTCTTTTCACATCATGACAAATAAAAAATTCCTTTGCTTCTCTAGTGAGAATCTTCCATCGTCACATCCTTGAATATTTTCTCCCTTGTACCATTTCACATTGAAATTATCTTTCCTCACAATACATCGTAACTCTAAAAAAAAAAATTCCTTTGTGACATTGTGCATGAACCCAAAAGTCTTTTTTTCATGACAAAAAAGTTTTCTCCTTTGTACTATTTCACATGGAAAATTTATTTCCATGCAATACATCGTGTCAAAACAAAAACCTTTTCCGTGTGATATGTCACATTCCACACAAGATCTTCTCTATATGAGATATGACATTGTCCCCAACTTTTTCTTTGCAACCAAAACTTTGTTTCTTGTGGCATGAAAATATTTTTCCCATGTGATATGTTGCATCGAAATATATATCTTTTGTGACACTCACTGTATGGCACAAACATATTTTATGTATGATTACAAAAAAAAAGTTTGTGCAAGTTTTTCTTTCTTGTGCTCGTTCTTTCATGTGATACATTGTACTTCTCATACCTTTCCCTCTCTTAGTGTTTTGTGCATAAAATTTCTCTCTTGCACCTTTTCACACCAAAACATCAACTTAAAACACTTTTCAAAGCAATTTGTGCATTAACCTTTTAATGATGTACTTTTTTCACCTTTAGGAGCAATTTTCCATAAGCTAGGGATAACAATTACCAGTTGCATATTATAGTTGTAAATTTTAAAGAATAGTTCTATTAATTAAACAACTTTGTTGATTTAGAGTTGAGTTAAATTTTGTTTTAGGGATTCAACAATTCTCTTCAATTAAGGGCCCACTCGAAGACGATTTTTGGTGAATGCACCCTTTTATGTATGTTATGTGATTTCATTTACAATTCATAGTTGTGTGTTTTATAATTCTTGAGTCCAAAATCCTATATTCTTGTGAATGGATGAAGAATAATTGCATACTTAGTTTTAGCCATTTTTATCATTGTTTTTCTTATTATGTTATTTCACTAGCATACCATGACCATGTGATTGGTGGAAGGAATATTATAATTTTCAAGTGCACTATAGAATTGGTTTTATTTCTATGTAATTCATCTTTATTTATGTAGCATTGATCTTTCAAATTGATGATTATTGAATTTCGGGTTTTGTATTCACATTTATAAAGACTGGAGGAATTTTGAAGCCTTGATTTAGTAGAACCAAGGGCACAACCAAGGGCACTTTGTGCCTAGATGATTTAAGTTTTAGAGTACTTGAACCATTGAATTAGATATATTAGCATATTAGTTACGTGCATCTACTAAAATTTAGTTCTACAACAAATGCATTTAGTATGTAACAAAATAATTTGGTAGTAAACGAAACCTTGAGGGTTGTATAAATAGTGCACAACACTTCAAAATATTGTAAACCTTGTATTTATTTTTAAATATAAGTTACAAGATTCATCAACTAAAAAATTGCTATAATGTTTTGGCTCACTAACACCAAGTACTATTAATAATATTTAAAAAAAACACCTTGCATTTGTAATGGTTGCAATGATTCAAGTTCAGAAAACTACAATGATATATTGGGAAGTATAACCCATGTGGGTGTTAAAGAAAAGGAATTAGATGGGTTTAAAAGGATGGGTATCAAATTTCGTACATAAGGAAACATGTCCCAAGAACCATGGAGTGGATTTAAATATGCACTCATTTTCCTTTGCAGAATTGAACTCCATCATGATTAAACATAGAGAACAAGGAAACATGTTGCAAGAACCATGGAGTGGATTTAAATATGCACTCATTGTCCTTTGTAGAATTGAATTTCATGATGATTAAACATAGAGAAGAAGGATGGATATTTTTTTGAAAATCCTTAGATACCACTTATTCCTTTAAAATATACATGTTAGCATCTAACCCGATTTAAAATTAATTTGTAATCATATTGAAGTGATTTGCAGAAAAATGATGTTGTGCTTATTATCCAAAAACTCATAAATTGATGATTATTTTGAATATTTATGAGATGAAAAAGAAGAAAATAAAAGAACTCAAATCATATATATATAGTGATTACATATATTACTTCATATTCAAGTCCCTCTAGATAGTAAGTTTTTTCTTCATTTTCTCAAATGTCAAATTACATTACAATATAGACTTACAAAATCCAATTTTATGGAATTTCTTTTATTCCACTGCTCAAAATCAAATAAGAAATTTACCATTGAATTCATTTTGAAATTATGAGAAATTTGATTATAAATTCAACCATATTCTAAACTGGCTCAATTTTACCCTCTTTAGACACCAAATGATGCACTATGACGCTAATTAATGGAAACATAAAATAATACTTAAAAAAATGACCTCTTAGCACATAAATAACATGACCATTGAATTCCTCTCATAAAACAGATAAAAATGAGTATAAACATGCTTATGCGTAGTCATTATGCCTCATGGATTGCATATTGAGACAATACCGTACTTGGCTTATGTTCTTGCATTCAAATTTATGCATCCATACATCCTTGGGATCTATGCTAACCTTGGACTTCGTTCCTACATTGGGATGTGTGTTGGTCTTGGACCACACAGCCATATATAGACCTAGGTCGGAACCTCCATGAGGAATAGTTGGCAACTTAAAACCAAAATTGGCGGAATCTCCGTAACATGTTGTGCCTATGGCACAATGAATAATTCGTTGGTTTGTTGGATGGTATTTCATGGGATCAAACCCCGCTAACCTCTATTTGTTTCATGGGTTGGTTATATTTTTTGGTGGATATATGGTTATAACCATATACAATATATGGTATATGTTTTAAACCCACAAGAATCTATGGCCCACGGTTATATTACATTGCATGTGATATGGGTCGAAGGCTTAGGCCCTTGACCCTTTTTTCCTGTTTTCAAACTTTTACATGACCTTAAATAATTTTGAGACCATATGTATATTAATTCTCATCATGTGGTCTATTGGTAAAGGCACTTGGGTAAGGTTATGGGAGGTCGTACGTTCGACCCCCGTCAACTCCCATAAAATTTTGATATACATAAGCCATAATTGGCCAATGGAAGGTCTCCATGTGGCGGCCTCTCATTGGTCTATTCCTTGCCACATCTCAACACATAACTAGTCCGCTTGGACTGCTAAGTCACTTTTCCAACTAGACATGCCACGTCACATGCTTACCATGTGTCACATTACGAGGTCTCCTATGTCAGCACTATATATCCTGTACAGTCATGCCGCGTGTCACTCTTGTAGTGGTGACACATGCCAGCTTTGACCATGTTGACTTTTGCATTTTTTTCATAGTTTGACTCGAACTTTGAGCATCCATAACGTTTGTATACGAACTCCATTTGAGGTGATTTTTGCTCCATTCGAAAGGTATCGCCGAGATATATATATTGATGGTCGTTTTTAGAGAATTTGAGATGGTAAAATTTTGATTATTTATGGATCCTCTTGGACCTCTGTGAGCATTCTAGATCCACCTGGACCTCTATGAGTGTTCCTGGATCCTCCTAGATCACACATTCCCATTGAAAAAAAAATGGACCTCCAAAAGTATATATATCTAAAAAATTAGTGATGATAAGTCTAAATCACTCTTACACCTTACTAATATGCTCTTATCCAATAACTTAATGATGAAGCTTCTTCACTCTTCCACCTTGTTGAATATTCTGGGATTCAGTCTTCATCTTGGATCTTAGATCTTAGGTATTAAATCAATGTATTTTTGTATGATTTTAGAACATGGATCTGAATCTATCCTCTAGCACTGTCACTAATAGAATATAGCTTTGGTTTTGGCTCATCGATTGCCTGATAAAAGAACGTCTCATTCACTCATTCTCTACAATAATTGAATCATGTTTTCAACATTCACTCCCATCTCCTTCTCTGATGAAGAGAGTCTATCTTGACCAATATGAAACCAAGTTTAATGTTGATCTATGACTTTCCCTTTTGGACTTGATGTTCCTATACTTATGATGTATATGTAGGAGTCTCTAACTAAATTCCCTATCCATTACTTCTCTACTTCCTTGAAAAAAACTCAATCTATACTATAACCATATGCACTTGAATTACTTCTACTCAAGGTACATACATCCCTACAAACATGACATAGTATCTTGAATATGATTATAGCATATCTATTTACAAGTATACACCTATTATTTCTTTACAAAGAAGATTATTATCATTTACCATCTCTAGCAAGTTTTACATAACTTCAATGATCTTCCCGCTTCCGATATACATGTTCCAATTGCCTGCATCCTTCTGTTCCTTCACCTTCGGTAATTCAATAAGAATGTTAAATTAGATAATTCGATCCATATGTGGTCCTTTATCTGATAAAAAGAAAATAAAATTGTCTATAATGTTCTCGAAAGGATTATAAATCTTTATAAGATCCCTCTCACTCTGACAAAATGGCCATATAGAAACCCTTTTACAAGATTTCTCTCACTTCAAAAAATATGTAAGGTGGCTATATATAAATCCTTTTGAAAATATTCCTCTCACTCTTAACAACATATAAGCTTGAAATATATAAATTTTCTTACAAAATTACTCTCACTCTTATCAACATATAAGGTGGAAATATAGAAATTTATAGAATTCCTCTCACTCTTATAATCTACAATGAGTGGATTAAAAGCCTTATAAATAGAATTTATGAGATATATACATATGCATATTAGCTTACATTTTACAAATATACATATTTTCAATGAACTCTCTTTGATGGATGGTTTTTCATGGACTCATCCTCCCATTAGTACTAGAAGGAGTCTCACAACTTCCTATCTCTGACACTCATGTTGAATATTACATTGAATATGATGTAGAATATGATGTTGAATACAAGAAACCATTAGACCATATGATACCTATTCCCAGTAGCCTATATAACCTCTCCTTGCAAACACCATTCACTAGTGTTGTGTTTGGAGAAACTTCCCTTGAATACAAAAGTACCTGACCATTATGGAATGAAACTACTTAGCGTTCATCTTCAAAATATGCAACTGAGAGTAGTTTTACTTTCAAATATGGAACATATAACATATGCTATATTTGCAAAAATCCTGTTGAATCGAGCCAAAATCTTACATATCCATACCCTCTTATTGCTTGTCTGGTGTTAGTTCCAGATCCTACATAGTGATCTATGTCGAACTCTGAGAAAGTCAGAAATATTGATCTCATATCGGCCATGTGGTAAGATGAGCCACTATCCACGAATCATTCCTTGATGTATTCATATATCACTCTGTTAAGACCACCATTAGGAAGTATTTTTTCTCAAATCTTCCAGTAAGATTATTAACTTCACCTGGGGTTGTTGCTTGTCTTCTTGCAAGTTCCTTTACATCTTTATGATTCTTCTTTAGACATAAGTGGGGATAAAATGTCCAACACTACTCAATATGATGTCCAATCTTACCAAAATACGAGCAAAGTATCTTGTTTCCATCTTCGAACCACAATCTCTTTTTATCATTCCCCCTTTTCCTTTGCTTTGAGAAATGATCTATTCTTTTAGCCTTCTTCTTGGATGGATTTTCTTGCATTGAATATCTTCCTCAACACTTCCCCATACCGTGTTACTAGTTCCACAGGAAGCACATGGATACATAGACCATTTACCAGTGGGAAATGTCTTCATTCCTTCTTTAGAGTGCACATCTTTCTCTGGAGATGTCTTGCACATGTTACCTTTCTCTGGACTAGAAGGTAAGCCTAATTGTTTATGAAGGATCTAGATTCATCTGAATTTCTCTTTGATTAATCTGAATTTCTCTTTGATTCATCCATCTTCGAGAATTATCCATATGAGGAGTCATGCTTCTCGGTCATGCCTTTTGAAAGAGATATTTTCTCTCGCATTGGAGACTTTACATTCTCGATATGCCAATCTTCATGGATTGATGTTTATGGTGCCAATACTTGATTCTTTGTCTGCAACTTTCTTTCCAGCTCATGAAAAATGCCTCTATGGAATTCCTCATGACATATCAATCGATCTTGTAGCCTCTTCTTTTCTTCCTCGAGAGTTTGCAATTTCATCTTTAACTCATAATTCTACTTCTGAATTTTCTGGTTAATGTTCTTTTGTAGCCTTAACTTCATGAGAGATTTACTTAGCTTTTCCTATTGATAAGAGTCTTCAAAAACTTCACCAACTTAAGTCTTGGATCTTGTCATATCAACAACTTGTAAATTCACGTCAAAACTATCTCTGATACCACTTGATCCAAAACTCCTTAGATACCACTTATTCCTTTAAAATATACATGTTAGCATCTAACCTGATTCAAAATCAATTCTTGAAATTAGCATAAACTTTTGAAATGAAATTGTTTAGTGTGCAATAGTATCTACCCTTCATTAACAACTGGGACATTTTGGGCGTATAATTTTTGGTGGCTCCGCTCCTTAAATCACCCTATCACACTTTAACATTTTTTCTATTTGATATTTTGTCTGATTTAAAGATTAATCCATCATGTTTTTATATGAAACTATAAAACTACCTTTCTTTTACAACCATGTAACTCGTGTCATTGACATTAACTTAGTTTCACAGGTTTTATCTTATACATTTTAAATACTGAATTTTTTTATTTTTCAACATATGCAACTGCGCATATTTATGTAATTTAGTTTTAAGATTACGCTCAAACCTAATAAATCTATTAACTTTTAACTCAACAAATCTTATCAATAGTACTCATTCATTTGCATGTTAAATAGTTATCTTTGTCACATGTTTTTTGTTTTTTCATCTTTCATTCACTGATTAAATAGTTATCTTCTTTTTTTCTTTCTTCACTCACTTTCTCATTCATTGGTTATCTTCATTGCACTGTTTTTATTTTCTCAAACATTAATTTGTTCAATCAGTAACAATGTTTTCTTTGTTGTTCAATCCAAAGTGTGTCATTTGAATTTTTCAAATCTTAGCTCCAGGGGAAGTACAAGAGAGTATCACTCTGATACAAGATCGAGCGAGTGAACTCCCAGTCCCAATCCATATTCGTCAAACCATTCTAGTTTCTATCCGCAAGAAAAAGAGAAGCTAATTGTGAGTTTAACAACTAAGAATTCCACTGCGCGGTCTTTCACAACTGCACTACGCAGAGTTTTTTTGCGCCCTATAGATATGAGATATGGAATCAACGTAGGATCTATCAGAGTAGGTTTATCAGATCTCAGATCTACAACACGCGGACAAACTATAGACAACGCAGTTGTGAAAGACCGCGCAGTGGAATTCTTCCTCCCTGAAATCTCAAGACTTACAACACAGTTTCAATATTGCACAAACGATTGCGCGTTGTGATGATAACACTTAATAAAAAAATATCTTGACATTGTGCTACTCTTTAACACATGGACTCAAAAACACAACAAAATTCATAAATATTCATCAAAACACAAAAAAATTGATATATATTATGAGCTTAGGTATTGCGTGCGGTTATAGAGTACAAAACTATGTCGAGCTTTGGCTCCAAAAATTTCTAAATAACTTCTGCAAACTTGCAAAACCAGAGATTGTGCTCTTAGACTTATTGACTCCTTACAGTTGTTGCTGCTTCTCTATATGGACTATTACCTTCTATCTATGTATCTCGACTACCTTCAGAGTCAGACATATAAATATAAAGACAAAGACTTCCTGTAGAAGATAACCGACTTAAACATTAAAGACAAAAAAAAATTTAGACCGACTCTTATCTACATAACAAAGCTCAAGAAAGATAAAATATCGGCTCATTAATAATGCTCTTGCTAACACTTTTTCTTGCCATTTTTGACAGACTAGCATCTCTATTTTTTGTGATAGACAGAGCCTGCATAATATAAATCTCACGACTTGTAATTAATATTTCCAACACTCCCCCTTAATTATAAGTAGGTGAGTTTACAAAATACAAAATTTACATAAAAAAAATTTAAATTGACATGTCTTGTCAAACATATGTGACTGCGCTAACTCCTAGACAGATGTGCAGTTTTTGAAATGCATCTCGTACCAATTTTGTAAATATGTTTGCAACTTGTTCTTTAGACCTGGAAAATTCTAGGCAAATTTCTTTGTTATTCACTAATTCTCTGATAAAATGATACCTTGTATCAATATGCTTGGTTTTCTTGTGAAAAACATGATTCTTTGATAACATGATGGTGAAGTTGTTGTCGCAAAATACTGTAGTTGTCTCCTGTTATTCCTGCAAAAAATATTTTAACATTATTCTCATCCAAACTGCTTGACAAGATGCTCTTGTAGCTGATACGTACTCAACCTCTGTTGAGGAAAGAGTCACAATGGGCTGCTTCCTTGATTCCCATGACACTATACCTGTTCCAAAATTAAATGTGTACCCAAAGGTATTTTTCCTATCATCTATCCTGCCTCCACAATCACTGTCAGTATATCCAATGAGTCTGAAATCTTTTGATGTAGAATGTACATAATGCCAAAAACTGTTTGTCCATTCACATATCTCATAATTGTTTTTACTTCCTTCCAATGGGATTCTTTTGGAGTTTCCATGAACCTTGAAATAAGCTTCACTCCAAACATAATATAAGGCCTTTTTGCTATTAGATACATAATATTTATACCATCCTTTTAAACAGCGTGGGATCCACCTTGGACCCTTCATATTCCTTGCTTGATTTCAATCATGTTATGACATGTGTTGGAGCTTCTTTTGAATTTAACATATTGATTCTTTTCAAAATTTCATGCAAATATGTAGATTGTGAAATAAATATTCCATCTTTGTAATGGTGAACTTAAATACCTAGAAAATACCTCATAAGCCCCAAATCAGTCATTTCAAATTCATCCTTCATGACTGACTTAAATTCTTCTATGCAAAAATCACCTGTAAAATTAAATTCATATACATATAAGAAAACAATTAACATGTTACCTTGCTGATTTTCCTTGATGTATAGTGTTGGCTCACATTCACTTCTTTGAAATCCATTCCAAATGAGATAGGAATATATATGACTGTGCCTGACTGTGCCAAGCTCTGGGAGCTTTCTTTAATCCATACAATGTTTTCTTCAATCTATATACTTTGTTTTCTTTTCCTGGAATCTCACATCCTTGTGGTTTTTCCACATACACTTCTTCTTCTAAATGTCCATTAAAAAATGTTGACTTTACATCCATTTGATAAACATGCCATTTTTTTTACACAAAAATGGAAAACACAGTTCTGACTATGTGCAAGATGATGTGTAAAACCACTTGCAACTAACCTTTCCTTGTGATTCTGCACATTTCCATCTGCATCTTTCTTTTTTTTATAAGTCCACTTGACACTTATCACATCCTTATATTCAAGTACATATACAAAATTCCATGTCTGATTATTCTCTATGCATTTAATTTCATGATCCATGGCTTGTGCCCATACATCATCCTTGACAACTTCTTCAAAAGTTAATGGATGATCTATTTGTGAAAACAGAGCAAAGACTGAAAATGGATTTGTTGTGTCAAAATTATATATGTCGTGCAAACTTCTTGTCTTCCTTGGTAATAAACTTGCTAATGTTTGATCTGGAGATGTAGAACTACTTGGATTTCTTGATATAGTTTGTTGCGCTCTAGGTGTGGACTATGTACTTGCAAATCTCACTGGAGTAGTTTGTGCTATGATATGTGTTGCAATTACGGGAGTGGAAGGAACTTCTCTCTAACTTGTACTTGGTGTTTGAATCACTTCATCCTATGTGTGATCATGCCCAATAGCATGAATAATTTTGAATGTCCTTTCTATTCTTCCATCCCATGCTTTATTTTCCATAAATTGAACACCGCGACTGATTATGAATTTTCTTGCAACAGGATCATACAATTTGTATGCTTTTGTATCTTCAGAGTATCCAACATATATACATTTTTTCCTTTGTTGTATACCTTCTTTATCAACTCATATGGAACATGTCCATATGTGATGCAAACAAAAAAAATTAAGTTCGCCACATTATGCTTCATACTTATCCAGGCTTCCTGAGGAACTTTGTTTTTCACACTCTTTTTCAGAGATCTGTTCATGATTTATACTGCAGTTGCTACTGCCTCATCCCAATACTCATTTAAAAAATGTTTGGCTTCCAACATACAGTGCGCCATTTCCATGATGGTTTGATTCTTTCTTTCCGCGACACCATTCTGTTATTGTGTATACTGTGAAGTGAATTTCTTGTAAATGCCATGAACTTTACAAAAGTTATGAAATTATCTTGAAACATATTCTCCTCCTCTGTTAGTTATTAGAACCTTGATTCCATAACCACTTTGCTTCTCCACAAGTGATTTGAACTGCTGAAAACAACCCAATGCATTAGATTTTTGTTTTAGAAAATAAATTCATATCTTTCTTGAGAAATCATCAATAAATGTAAGAAAATATGTATTGCCTCTTATAGATGTTGTTTGCATTGGTCCACAGATACTTGGATGTACTATTTCTAGTGGATATTTTTCTTTGTATGACTTTCCAACAGGAAATGACTCTCTATGTTGTTTTCCAAAGATGCAGTCTTCACATATTCTTTTTGTTTTTTCAATTAATAGAAAACATTTTACCATATCCTTTCTATGTAGCAGCTTTAGACCTCCAAAGTTTAAATGTACAAATTTGAAATGCCACAACCAAGAATCATCCTGCACTTTAGATTGGAATGTTTCATGCATCTTTTTGCCACTGTCTTCTTCCTTTTTAAGACTGTGCGCACTACTTTTTCCTTCCTTAGAACCGTGCACACTTACTTCTTCACTTTCGGCTTTGAATGCAGTGTCAGACCATGCATATTTTGTATCATATACATCTTGTGTTGTTTTTCTCTTCATGGATGGCTTCAATACCAATGGAACATTCTATTTCTTTTCATTTGAATTATTGAAATAAGTTAATTGCTTGGATATCTGTCCATAATCACATAGCGATTATCTTCCATATAGATTCTATATCCTTTTTGTAACAACTGTCATGTACTCATTAAATTATTCTTTAAGCTAGAAGCATAATATACATCAATAATAACTTTTTTGTCTCCTTGTTTAGTCATAATTTTAATACTTCCTTTCCCTAAGACAGTAACTTGGATATCTATTCCAAGTGTAACTTTAGTTTGGACTGACTTATCCAAACTAGAAAATATTTCTAATTTTCCTATCATGTGATTACTATAGCCTGAATTTAGGTACCATTTGTCACATGGACTTTCTTGAGCAACATTGCATTCAACTGGGGAAATTATAGGAATTTCTTTAGCGTGTGCCATAAAAATAGGAATGGAGGAAGTATTTGCATTTTTTACTGATATTTTCCTTACTTGTTCTGATTATATTGTTTCTTGTTGCACTCATATGCATAATGTCCATACTTTTTACAGTAATGGCATTAAATATTTGATTTATCAAATTTTTGATTACTTGACTGACTATTGTTTGGATTTTGACCTTTTCCACCAATATTTCCAGGACTGCTACTGCGTCCACCTCTAGATTTATCTCTTCCCCTTCCTCTTCCATGAATTATAGATGACTACACGAAAAATGAATTTTCTAATGACATAATTTACCTATTTAATGTTTGCTCATGATTCATTAGGGAGGCTTCCAACTCATCTAGACTAAAATGACTCATGTATTTGTTCTCTTCTAAGGTCACAACAAGAGTATCAAATTTAGTAGGAAGACACCTAAGTACATTCTCAATAACCTTCATGTGTTCTATGGTTTCTCCATGAGACCTAATATGATTTATCAGGCCAATAACATGGGTGTAAAATGAATCTATTGAATTTGTGTCCTTCATTGAGAGAGTTTCAAAATCTCTTCTAAGAATTTGCATTTTTGAAGTCTTGACTTTGTCCATACCTTGATAAGTTGTTTGTAGTATGACACATGCTTCCTTGGCCTGCTTTGCTGATGCAACTCTTGGGAGTATGCTCTCATGCATGGCTTGAAGTATGTAAAATATTGTCTTTCCATCCTTCTTTCTTTGATCTTTCAAAGCATCCTTCTCAACTTGTGTGAGGGAATTGTACGCTTCCTGATATGTTGATTTCACATATCCATTTTCGATTATCTCCCATACATATTGACCCTAAAATAATGCCTTCATGGTCAAGGACCATAACTCATAATTTTTTCTTTTAAAAGTGGGAGTTTACGGATTTGAACTAGAAGCCAATATTTCACCTTACAACCTAGTTGTTTCTCTGATCAACCTACTTTGATCCACCTTCTTTGATAGAAACCGCTCTAATAGAATATATCAGATCTACAGTGCACAAACAAACTCTGCACAATGCAGTTTTGAAAGAACGTGCAGTGGAATTCTTCCTTGCTGAACTCTCATGACTTACCATGCAGTTTCAATACTGCAAAAAAGACTATGCGATGTGATGATAACACTTAATAAAACAATATCTTGACACAGTGTCACTCTTTAACACATGAATTCACAAACACAACAAAATTCAGAAATATTCATCAGCACACAAAATACTTGATATATATTATGAACTTGGGCGCTGCGTGCGAATAGAGTACAAAACTATGTTGAGCTTTGGTTCCAACAATTTCTGAGCAACTTCTGCAAACTTGCAAAACCAGAGCTTTTTCTCTCATACTTCTTGAATCCTTACAACTGTTGTTTCTTCTCTCTATCGACTATTACCTTCTATATTTGTATCTCGACTAACTTCACACTTAGACATATAAATATAAAGACAGAGACTTCCTATAGAAACTAATCGACTTATACATTAAAGACAACAATAAATTTCGACTGAATCTTATCTGCATAGCAGAGGTCAAGAAAGATAAAAGATCATCTCATTAATAGATCTCCTGCTAACACTCTTATTTGTCGTGTCTGATAAACTAACGTCTCTATTTTTCATTACAGACAGAGTCTGCGTAAGTGTAAATATCACGAACTATAATTAATATTTCCAACATATTTGACATCATTTCGATAACACAAATGCGTGCATGCGAATTACGTGCAGAAGACTCTTTCTATGACATGGCTTTGGGGCATATAACACTCCTTTATTCTTCAAGTTCAAGTTTAGTAAGGGCCATAGTGCACTACTTTATTCATCAAGTTCAAGTTCAATCACAATTTTGTAGAAATTTGATTTCAAAATAACTTAGGTCATTGAATTTCAGAAAATATAAATGTACTCCATCTCCTATGTACAACTTGCCTTGAAACTTTTCGACAAAGCATTAATAAAATAATAAAAATAATTAATTTTAAAAAATTATTTAGTTCTTTATATATTTAATTAATTTTGATTTATTTTCATTCTAAATTTATTTAAAGAAATATTTCAACGTAGCAAGTTTATATTTTGGACTTCTAAAAATTTTAAATTTAAAGGATTTGATTAGTTGTAAAAATGTTAAATTTAAAAGATTTGATTAGTAAATATTTCATCATTATTATTGATGAGTGATACATCCCTCATGAAGATTCCACCTTCATATATTCTTATGTCAATTCAAAGGATTTCATCATTACTGATGATTGATACATCCCTCATAAAGATTCCACCAACTAATGTTATGCCAATTCATGGAATAATTTTATTATTTGTTATATACTCATCTTTAGCTAATATCATGTGAATTCATGGAACAACTTTATTATTTGATATATATAGTGGGAAAAAAATTATAATGCTAATTCATGGAATAGTTTTTCTATTTGATATAGTTTTAGTTTTATTATTGCATAGTTATATTATTTGATATATAGTGGGGAGATTTTATAATGTAGAGAGATTGTATTTGATTTTAATGGAATTAAAAAAAAACTACATTTAAATGGGGATTAGGTCTAACCATAAATAATTAGGTTGATTTTTTCATTTTATTTCAAAGACTAAAATAAATAAAATCTAGAGAAAGAAAGATCATTTTAATTATTAGAGATTCACTTATAATAATCTTATTTATGAATATGGTTTCATCAAACACTTTCATGCCTTCCATTTATCATCCCATTGGTTAGAGATGAATTAATGTGCAAGTCCAAAAATCAATGGACACTGTGAATAAGGTACCTTTGCACACTTTCTTCATAACTTAGTGCTAGCATTATTAAATTTAAGTGGTCACAAGGATGCATGTAGTTGGGATAATGGAAATTACAATGCCAGGAAGTGAAAGCTTTGGTTTCAGGAATGCCCTTCTGGAAATCTAGCACTTGTTCATGTAGATTTCTTTGGGCATATGTCTCTCAATATTATTTGGTAATTTTGTAAGTAAAAGAAACTCTAGGCATATCTCTCTAGTAATATCAGTCTAATATCTCAATTGTATTGTGGATTATGAAATTGAGCTAGGTTTGGAGTCTGAGGTAAGGAGTAAAAGAAAAGTGGAATTTTGGAGGTTGGATTGGGTTCTTTGGATTGGGTGGCTGGGTCCTTGGATTCTTGTCTGGGTGAGTCCAAAACTGTTTTTATTTTTTAAATTAGTGCCCTCTCTCTTTGTGATTCATGAAAAATACCTTGTTCTTTGGATTGTGAATTTGGAAGGTAGGAAAATCAAAGATCCCTTATGGAATTGTTGTTGGGTAACTTCATGCTTTTTCTATCTAATATCCATGAATATGGATTGGAATATTTGGCATTGGGGTTATATGGATAATCCTGGGAATCACCATCACCAAGGGTGTTTCTCTCTTCATGACATATTTGAAATTTAAACTTCTTTGAGAAGGCACGAGAATCTCATTTCCAACGACAATAATTCTATATTTTATGTAATATCTAAATTGTACGGGCATGAAGAAACACACAATACAGAGTATGTTATTCTAATGAAAATGTTATTGCTACAAAATGAGAAAATTCAAACTCTTGAGGTAGAATGTAATATGCTTAGTCAACTAGTTTCTACTTAGAATAAGGTCTCCCAATCTATAACCTCAAACACTGATAGAACAAAATTTCATTCATTGATTATATGAAGATGTGGAAATGAAAGCACATGAATCATATTCATCCCACGTTTAGGAAGATGAGGGCCATGACAACCATATGTTTCATTAGTATCTTTTAATGTTTTGCAAAGTAAATCTTATATTATGAGTTTTTTTTAAATTTATATTACTAAAAGTTTATGGTCATCTATAAATACTTTATTGAGATTCTCAACTATAATATTCTAGACAACATATTTTTTGTACTGATATCCTAACCAACATGATTTCAACTATTTTTCTAATACAAAATATATCTATTTTTGTTTAAAAAGAAGATGTGTAACTCGAATTTTATTCAACCTAATCCATCTTAAGGAAGAAAATTTTAAGCATGGAAATCTTTGGGCTTTTGTTTCATTCTTATATCCATGTAGATGCTTAAATATATAATTTAGGGTATGATGGATCTAGAGCAGTGTAGTTAACAAATTGATTGGTTTGGGCTTTGTCTTCGATTTATTTTTTATCCCTTTTAATGCTTAATATATCTCGATTTAAGATGAATTTATGATAATGGTCCCTGTGGTTCGATTTATTTTTTATCCTTTTTAATGCTTAATATATCTCAATTTAAGATGAATTTATGATAATGGTCCCTGTGGAATTGTAGAAATGGATGTATAGGAGGTATATGGATATCTCTATGATGACATTGGGGATGGGTGATGACAATCCTTTCCAACACCATTTTGTTTTTTCCAAAATGTGGTGCTGAGTGAGTTTTACATTGAAACAATGATAGACTATGAGGTTTGAAATTTTGTGTCATGCCATATATATTGGAAGATATCCTTGTTGTTATAAGTAAGTGCATAAACTTGTAAAGGTTATTACTTTGTTTCTTTATCATTTAAGCTCAAGAAGTAGTATGGAACAAAATGAAATTAAAGCATTGTTTTTGTCATTTAATGACGTTTCTAACTTAAAAACGGTTTTAATCTATTTTAATCAAATTAAATTTACTAAGTTAGAAATATATCTATGTAAGTTGAAGAACAAATATGAGAATTTTTTTATAAATAAAATGAAATATGGTAATATGATACTCACATATATTGAAATACTAAGTATTTTCCATAAGTAAAATTAAATATGATACTTACACATATTGAAATATTAGAAATGAAGAAAAAATTAAAAAAAAATAAAAGAAAAAAAACCTTTATATTGGAGTTTGTTAGATCTAGATCTTATTTATGTGTGTGGTTGAAATATTATCTCAACAAATAGATTGTATGAATAAAATAGCCTATTTATATTAAGCCTAAACTTGATGTATACATATGTGGTGATAATAGAATACTATATAGTTTTTAGTGTGTGCAATATTTCTTTTTTAATTTAGAAATACTAAAATTTAATTATTAAACTGGAAATAGTTTTTAGTGTGTGCAATATTTTTTTTTAATTTAGAAATTAAAAAATTAAATTATTAAACTGGAAATAGATTTAAATCTAAAGAGAAATCTAAAAATAATAAATAATAAATAATAATTATATATTAAAAAATTAAAAAATATATATTAAAAAATTATTAATAAAAAGATAAAAAAATAAATTAAATTAAAAATATTAGAATGTTTAATTAAACAAAATTCTAAATTTTAACAAGTAATTTATTTATAACCAGATGATAATGATAGGGAGTTAATTAAACATTGAAATATTTAAAAAAAACATTCATTTGAAAATAATAGATATAAACAAGAAGAGAAGCTTCACTTATAATATTTGATATTTCTAAATTGTATAGATTTAAGACATTATATTTTAATTTATGTTCATATTTTTGATGATGATGATGATGATTAATGTTCACTAAGACTGAATTGGTCTATCGGAACTTAAGAGGGTAAGTGATTACTTGCAATTCTTTAGAATTTTGTTTTTGTTCTCGAAAAGCATTAAGAGAAGCTTTCTTAGATCACCATACTTTTGTTGAGTTAAGAGGTTAGGTAAGTTGGTAGTGACAAATATTTTAAAAATGAAACCTAATATGGGTATATGTTGGAAAATATCAGAGAAAGTATTTTTCATCTTCAACCTTCTTAGTGTCATAAAGGTGACACACTCTTTCATCCCATGGCGTTTTAGGAATTGACCAACGCCCAGTTTCACTATGGAGCTTGTGATAATTTGTTCTTATCTTAGCAATGCTCATTTTTTTATTTACACTTAGAAAAACACATAGATAATTTTGATCTTCTAGATTAGGGTTGATTACATCCTTATAATACCTTAATTTTATTTTTTCCTCTAACTCTTCATCACACCACATTTTCTTCTTAAATTTTGATTTGACGTTTTTTTAATAGTCTCTTTATTCTGCAAAATGGTGTCTTCCATGATTCCCCAATAGTTTATCCAAGAACGAGCATCTTTATGCCATCCTTTCTTGAGTCAATGGTGGTTATGACTCGATTTTGAAGCAATTTTTTGAAGCCTCTTGTCTTCTATGTTTTTTAGCTTGTTCTTATACAGTAGGTATCTAGTCATAGGCATGCTCTCAATGGGGGAGAGGAGGATGGGATAGGGCATATTTACTTTAATTTTGAGATTATATGTTATAAAATTCTTTTGTATTTGCTCTATCTCTCTCTAGGATTGACGAGAGATACTACATCCCTAGACTTCACATCGATAAAGAATAACAGGTGTAACAAGAGTCTCAAAGAGGAGTTTCTTCTTATCCCAACTCCAAAGATCAGTTGATTTACAATTTTTTTCAAGCCCATAATAAGCTTTCCATCCCCTAATAATCCTTTTCTCAATGTTGTAATTCCAATTGATCTTGTGGTGAATATCAATTCCAAGGTATTTGTATGAAGGCACTTCCTCCAAGTTGTTGTTGTCATATATGAAGATATCATAAGGGATCATATTGTATTTAATGGATTTATATGAAGCCTTTCTTGATGACTAAATTGAAGACCTTGTGTATGTGAGGGATAAGGATTGGCCCTCCGATTTTAAAAATTTCATCTTGGTAGCCTTCAATGTCCTTAGCTTTCCCATTTTCAAGTTGCTTAACCCCAAACTCTATGTCATCTAGAGAATAAACTTACTCCTTTGTATGGACAATAGGAATGATGTCCATGGCATTAGGGAACTCATACGTACTTTTAAGGTAGGAATTCCAGTCCCTTAAGGGAATTCTATTATTTTCTTTAGTATTTCGTTTTAGAATTTGGCTCCAAAACTTCTTATGATCCAGCTTATATAGTTGTGAAAGTTGCTCTTGCCTTTTATTGATATAGTACCTTTTTTTCCCTTTTAATTAGGGATTTGTACATATTGATCTTATCGAGTATTAAGGACTCATTAGAAGCATCCCTAATGGCTTTCCTAGAAATTTTACATTATTTATCATACCAAGGGTTGGTCGTTCTATTATTATTTTTATAGGACACCTCGAAAGAGAAATTGTTAATAGAAGTGGAAAGGGTAGTTGTAAAATTATGATAGAGTTCTTCAATGTTGTCCTTATAAGTTAGGAGATTTAATTTACTATTTCAATCCTTTAATAAAATGTCAACTTTACTTTTGTCAAAGCACAAATTCCTTTGATTATCAGAATTTTCTACAATGACACTCCTATGCATGGAAAATTTTAGAGTTAGGGTTAAAGGTTTATGATCAGAGTCAGGATCATGGTCATTTAAAAGGTCAAAAGTTGCTATTTAGTTGGAAACAGGGATATCAGATATCACAAAATCTACAACACTACTACCTAGCCCATGAATACAAGTCATTTGATTGGAGTTTGTCAACTTCATTACTCCATTGAAAATTATTAGGTCTTGAGAGATACAGAGCTTGACCAACTCAGTACCAAACAAATTCTCAATTAGGTATTTAGAGCTTCTTTTGTAGCTATTAGATAACACAATGTCCTTATCTAGCCATAAAGGATTATGGTTGGAGTCATTACTTAAAAGAGTAGCTTGTTTAGTTGCAGTCCTAGCATTAAAGTGAGGATATTACCTTCATTTTTCAAACTATTAATATCTTTCTCTAAATTATTATAGGGACAATTGCTATCTAGATTTTTTTTCTTATTAAAAGTAGAATTAATAGGTGCAAAATAGAAAATTTCTGTATACATATTCTTAGCATTGGTGTTTGAAATTTCTATCCAAATGTATTGATTGAGAGGGTCAATCTTATGAAGATGAATGTGAGGAGAAATTCTCTTTATAATATATCAAGCTATGCCTCCTAACCCTTTGTGGTGGTATTTTTTGTTCCATGCCAACCATAAGAAAAATCCTTCTATGTGAGGGACCTTAAACTCCTCATTCTCCCAAGTTTCAACTAGACAGATAATATAAATATCACTCGAGATCCAACTTATCATATGACCTTTGTGCCATGGAAAGCCATGATAGTTCCAAAAAAGGATCCCGAGTGTCCCAAATTCCTATTTATTATTATCCTTCTGGTCTTTATCCCTAACAATAGATTTTTGATTTCAAATTATTTCCCATTTTACTTCTTTCCTGGCTTCTTTTACCTTTTGAACTTCCTTCCTTGATTCATCTTGGTCTTCAGGAATCAAGTCTTCATTTATAAATATTCCTGACCCTTTTAAGGTCAGAGATTTACTAAGTATGCTATATTTATGGTCATTACAACTTACTTTGACATAGATCAACCTATGTTTGTGATAAATTATTTTTCCTAGCCTCTTTGCTTCTATGAGGTAAGTTGTATCAATTTGTGATTTATTATTTAATTCTTCTTTTACAATTTCTAGCATATCCTCCTCTTCTTGTTCTTTTATACCAAAAATTACGAGGTTCAAGGATCTTTTGTTACACTCATGGTCCAATTCAATTAGATTATTCATTTCCTCTTTGATGGGTTTGATATCCAATTTATTTTTCATATTACTGAGGGTCAAATTGTTGGTTATTTTTT
Source organism: Picea engelmannii (assembly GCA_009831015.1). Lineage (NCBI taxonomy): Eukaryota > Viridiplantae > Streptophyta > Pinopsida > Pinales > Pinaceae > Picea > Picea engelmannii. The sequence goes on from ML782508.1 coordinate 482,056, forward strand.
CTTCTATCTCTTTAATCGTATCTGTCAATTTGTAATTTTCTTCAACTCCTCCTTCTTGGGCTGATTTTTTATGTTTTTCCATTTCTTGAATTCTATCCTTCATTGTCTGCAATTCACTCTTGAACCCTAAGAGTCTATCCTCTATTTGATATTGAATGGTATCTTTAGTTTTTTTATCAACCATGGCCTCTAGCTCTATTTGGAGTTTTACGTCTCTTTCTTCACTCCTTTTTTCTAATGTTTCTAACTCTATTTGGATTTTGGCATCTCTCTCTTCTCTTCTTTTTTATATTAAATCAATATAATTGTAAATGATATCTAGGGTGATTTTGTATCTAGGGTAATTTTGGGGGACCTCCCCCTGTTAGGATGAGTTTTTGGAATAGGTGGTGGAGTGTTGATATTGAAAAGAAGAGAAAACAAATAAAATATATTTAAATATATTTACGTTAATAGATTATAAATATATTTTAAATTAAAATTGAATCAAAAGAAAAAATGACTCACCCCATTTCACATGTCCAATTTCTCAACCGATTGAAGAAGCAAAATATAATTTCCGTAGAGAAGTTCGAGAGAAATTGTAGAGATTATTTTAGGTAAAAAAGGTAAAAACCAAAGAGAAGTATTATTCCCGTTCAAAACCACAGATATGTAATGTTAGAAATAAAATATCTCCTTCATAGCAACAGAGAAGTACTATTGTCATTCAAAATGACAGAGATATAATTTCAAAACTGTAGAGAAGTATTATTCTCGTTCAAAACTGCAGATAAATATTATTCTCATTCAAAACCACAGAGATATAATTTCAAAACCATAGAGAAGTATTATTCACATTCAAAATCACAGATAAATATTAAACCATGCAATAATTTATAACAATTATAAAATTATTTTTTGAAAATATTTTATAGTTTTATGTTTGTATATTATTATTATTAAAAAAAAAATATGACTCTTTTAACATAGTTTATCTCATTTAATTCTATTTGATACTTTAATTTTGAAGTTATAATATTTCAACTTTAAATACATATTTACATATGATTTTTGAAATTATTTTTTTATATAGAAAACATGAATTGTAAATCAAATAACATAGATTATAAATCAAATAAAGATAAAAAAAATATTATTTTTATAATTAAAATAGAAAATAATATAATATAATATAATCAAATAAAGATAACAATTTTACTATTTTTTATAATTAAAAATAAAGAATAAATAATATAATACCACTAAAATAAGGAAAAGGGGATCGATGGACTCTGCGGTCGATCTCTTTCCCATGGTCCATGACTTTGGTTAACCCTAAAGGTCCATAGTCTCACCTATCCTAGCTTTCAGGTTAAGCACAGGTTATGCACAGAGGTTCCTTGGTGGTCTTTTTCGCAATTGTGGTTTCTTTCCCGTTTTTTTCTTAGATCGAAGATGTTGTTTCCATGGTAGGTTCCTCCATCGGGTTTCGGCTTATAGTGGTAGACATGGAGTGTCGGGAAGTCACCATGGAGAAGGTGCCAGAACACGTGGCCGCTAGAAGACAACAACCTAGCGAGGAAGGTTTAGGCCTGGGGATCCATGCGGAGGAGGAAACCCCTCTCAGTTAGATTCTACCCCATAATTTCGATGCAGTTTTACCTACCCATGCTAGTAAGCCGACCCCCTCCTCGTCACCTTCATGGAATGATTTCTATGATGCTTGCTTCAAGAATTTTTCAGATTTTTTTTCTTCTGGACATCTAGACCTTGAAGGAGGTATTCCTTCCTCTCTTAGCCTTCCATATGACCTAGCCTTGGACTGGATCTCTCAGGCGGAAGGAGGGTTTATCCTCTCTTCGCTCCCTACCAGTCCAAAAATTGACGGGTTTGGGTTATTACCATGTGGTTCAAAGGTCTTCCTAGACACAGACGAGAAACAAGGTAGCACGATGTGTATACACACTTGACTCATGGGTTTTCCAGAGGACCTGGCCAAAATTATTTCCTCCAAGAGATTCATCTCATCCCTCCTCAACATTGAAGAGAAAAGGGGCTTTGTCCACGATAGAGGGGATTTCTCATCGTTAACTCAAAGTTCTTCAGTCAACCCGAAAGTTTCCTGGGAACAAAGGGGAAAAACCAGTGCGGGGAAAAAAAGAGAGGAAAGGTTTAAAATCCAAAGGGAAAGTGGGGAATATTGTGCTCAGGGAAGAGGTAGGTATGAACTTGGTCATTCAGTTGGAAAATCAGACCTTAATTTGGAGGGATAGCGACATATCCTTTGCATTCAAAACCATCATTGAGTGGGCACTTTCGTCTTGGAAAGAACATCTTGGATATGTCCCAAAGATCATTGAATTAAGTAGGATCTGGTTTGCCTTCAAATTGCTTCAACCAGATCATGCAAAATGGGTTTTGGGAAAAAATTGGAGTGTCAACAACTCCCTTCTTTTCTTAAATCCATGGAACCCTCTTTTTGATGCCAGCAAATAAAAAATGGACAAGATCCTAGTTTGGGTCCGCCTACAAGCACTACCGCTAAAGTTTTGGACTTTGGACTACTTCAAAGCCATTGGAAATTTCTTGGGTGAGTTCTTAGAAGAAGACTTATCCTTTGAAGAGACAAAACAAAGGAAATTAGAAATGATTCTAGTCAACTTAAATGTTAGAGAAGGACTAGGAGAGGAAATTGATTTAAGTTGGGGAAGCTTTACTCATTCACAAATTCTGGATTATGAAAATGTTCTGTTTAGATGTCGTCAGTGCCATCAATATGGGCACTTGGTGATGAATTTCCATCTGCCTCTAAGAACTAGAGGATTTTTTTTTACAGTGTTAAAGGGAAGAAAGTGACTTAGGAAGAGAGTCGCCAACACATAGAAAGTACATATGTGTAAGCACAAGAGACTACATTCATAACACAACCATCAGTTGCTCCCAAAGAACCTTTCCAACAATATTTCTCTACTTCTCTTGGAGGACAAGCAGAGGAAGGATCCGAGCCTTCAAACCTTATCAATCTTCGATCAAGAAGCACAAGGAATCTGGTTTCAGGTAATCCTTTAACCTTTTCTCCCCCTATTACTCTTTTAATTAAAAATATGACTCTAGAAGGCAATGAGTGGTTGGAGGGTCTTAAAAATATGTCTATAAATATCAGTCCTACTCCACAGACTGAGAGAGGCTCAAAACCCTATAAGGAAGGTTCTCCCTCAGGCGACCCACCCTCCCCAAAGTGACTCTGATGTGCTGAATACGACTCTTTGTCTTCCTCTCTCTCCACCAAGACTACAAATTCTCGTTATTTTCTAAGATCACAGAAGGAAACCTTACCCTCAGGAGGGATGGGAATGGAAGTAATATCATCCTTTGATAGAGGAGGTCCTGGGATAAAATCATTGATTTCAAAAGAACAATCCAAATCCAGGATAGACCTTTTGGTCGGAAAGAAACAATCAATTGAAAGGGCGCTTAGAGAAATGAGGCCCCAAGGAAAGGTTTCATGATGAAGTGCATGTCCTTCAACTATAGGGGTTTGGCAGGTGCCCTAAAAAAACCAATCTTGAAAAGGGTGATCTCTTTGGAACACCCTGATGTTTTAATCCTAGAAGAAACCATGGGAGTAAGTGAAGAGGTAAAATCTTGTATGGAGCAGCTCCTCCCTAGTTGGAAGTTTGAAACATTGGATACCTTTGGAATATTTGGGGGTTTGGAAACAAGATGGAACACTCAGAAAATTCAAGTATTAAATACATGGGGTTTGGATTAAGGTCTTGGTATTATTGTTTTGGATCCGGAATGAAAGGAAGTTCTTCATATAATTAACATATATGGACCTTATCAGAACATAAAACCTTTCTGGGTCTCTCTCCTTGCAAAATCCTTCCTAAAAGATCATCTGATTTTAGGAGGAGATTTAAACCTCTCACTGGGGCCTTCAGAAGTATGGGGGGAACATGCTAGATCTAACCCTCAGGCATAATTTTTCAGTCAAAAAATTATTGAATGCAATTTAACGGACCTTGACCCCATCATTTTTTTTTACAGAAGCAGTTATAGATTATATTAATGGGGTGGACTAGCCACAGATCCGAATACAAATGGCCTCGAATTTCTTCGGGCCTTTCTTTCTAAACCATTCTACTTCTAAAGCTATAGACTTGTGGACTGAACTAGTTCCTGTACGTCTTCTAAAAGAGCTGGATTAAATTTAATTGTTGAATCTCCAGTCACTGTTTCAACATAAGTCTCATCCCTGTTTCATCATATGTCTCAGCACTGTTTCGACATTTGTTACAGCGGTGTTTCAACATATGGTCCAACACTGTTTCAGCATAAGTTCCAGCACTGTGATTCAACATATGATGCAGCACTATTTCAACATATGTTCCAGCACTTTTTCAGCATATGGTCCTACAATGTGTTTCAACATCTGTTCCAGCACTATGTTTCAACATATGTTACAACACTGTGATTCAGCTGTTACAGCACTGTGTTTCAGCATATGTTCCAGCACTGTTTCAGCATATGTTCCAACACTGTGTTTCAGCATCTGTTCCAGCACTATGTTTCAACATCTGTTCCAGCACTGTGTTTCAGCATATGTTCCAGCACTGTTTCAACATATGTTCCAGCACTGTGTTTCAGCATCTGTTCTAGCACTGTGTTTCAGCATCTGTTCCAGCATTGTGTTTCAGCATATGTTACAACACTTTGTTTTAGCATATGATACCGCACTATTTCAGCATATGTTCTTTCGCGCCTGCACTTTGGATTCCTTCCTGGCAAATTTCAAACATCTTCATTTTCTGACAGGAGCACTCCGGATGGTTCCTTCTACCCAGATTCTAAGGGGTTGGTTCATGATTTTCAACTCCATTTGCGTTGATGACTCCCTTTCCTAGATAGGTTCCTCTGTTCGCTTCATGGTCTACCAACTGATTAAGATGCCTGAGGATGTGGTAGAACTTCACCTCTTCGAAATCTTTCATCTGGACTAGAACCTTCCTATAATAGTTATCCAAGCCCACGTTTTTGGGAGCCTTCCTCTAATTGAGAGCATGGATAAAGATTCTAGAGTCCCCTATGACAGCCAAATTCATTATTGATAACCTTCTGGCCTAAGAAAGCCCCTGCCAGATTGCTAAAATTTCAGCTGTATTATTGGTGTTCAGACCCAGCCCCCAGGAAAAGTTGAGCACAATTTTCCCTGAGATGTCAAGTAGGACCCATCCACTTCCAGTGGGACCGAGATTCCCTTTCGAAGCCCCATCCACCTGCAGGATATGCTTCTCCAAAGAGGATCTCCACCTTAAAAACTCTTGTTCCTCCAGCCTAATTTCCCAAGGGGAATAATGATTGGAAATTTTCTTGGTTCTGGCTAGGAGGGAGGGATCAAGCTCATGGAGCCAGACATACTCATCTTTGTTCGGGGTTACCTCGTTGGTGATAGTAGTATTTGAGGCTACCATATCACCCAAGATCGCTTTCACTTTGATTGCAGTTTGGGCCGGCGTCCCTGCTATATCCCTGAAGATCCTGCTGTTTCGCTCCAGCCACAGTTTCCAGCAGACTACTTTCGGCACCCACATCCAGCAATGCTTTAGCAGATTCAATTTGGTAAAAGAGAAGGGAGCCAGATCGAATCAGGAGGTAAACAGAGAGGTGACTGATGAAGGGAGGGGCACAATCAACTGGCCAATAGTGAGATGCCAAAGATCCCAAGCATAGGGGCAGAGGAGAAAGAGATGGACAGAGGTTTCAACATGACAGGCACAGAGAGGGCATCGAGAGGGCCCTTCCCAGCCTCTTTTTGAGAGGTTTTCCCAAGAAAGGATATTGTTGTGTAGAAGGGACCAGCAGAAGAGATCTATTTTGAGAAAGGAGGGATGCAGCCAAAGATTTCTCCACACCGAGGGATCAGGGGCTACCCAAGGGATTGCTTGCAGGGTTGCATAACCAGCTGTAGATGAGTAACTTCTAGACGAAGACCCCCAGCCTCTTTTGTCCTTCATTCTGGCCGAGGTGGGTGAGCACCCTTGAAGGGCATCTAGGAGGGTTCGAGCTTCAGTTTCTAAGTGCTGCGGATAGTCCCCCAAATCCCACTTAAGCCAAGAGCCGCCCTGGTTCCAAGATGATAGGTCCCACAGGGTGACTTTGCTAAAGGAATGGAGCCAACTCTTGATGTTTTCCATCCCTTCCAGAAAAATTTAAGGGGTCTGTCCTAAAATAGAGTCTTCCCAAAACTTGATTTTTCTGCCATTCCTCGGGATCCAAAAAATCTTTGAGGTAATCAAATCAAGAGCCTTAAGGCAGAGAGAAAGGATGGGAGAGCCTTTTCTAGTCAAGGGTGGGCACTCAAGGCACCTTTCTTTGTGACCACATAAATATTTAATCCTTAGAGCTTTGGAGCTCCAAGTGGTTTTACCTCTTATCATATTCCAAAGTATCTTACCTCCCATGGCCAGATTTTGAGTGGCCACATCTCTTACTTGTAGCCCACCTTCCACCCTGGGGGCTTTTACCTTATCCTAGCTGACTAGGTGCATTTTTTTCCCCTCATTCCTTCCCCCTTCCCAAAGAATTTTTCTCAATATGCTGTCTAAGTCTCTCACAAATCCTCTCAGGGCAAGGAGAATGGAGGCCTGGTAGACAGGAAGAGAGGCGAGAACAGAATTTATGAGGATTAATTTTCCTTCTTTGTTCAGCCAGGTTGGTCCCTAGGCCAAGATCCTGGCTTTCATCTTGTCCAACAGAGGCAGCCACAGGTTACTTCTGGGGGCTTCTTTGACTAGCGGGATTCCTAAATATTTAATGTACTCCCACGTTGAAGTTCCTTCCATTTCCAGCACCCTGGAAATACCAATCATTTCTATAGGAGGGCAGTTCCAACCATAAATTTTACTCTTTCTCAAACTTATTTCGCTGCCTGAAATTTCAGTGTAGTCATCCAATTATTTCTTGAGTGCTCTTGCGGTGGACTGGTTGGCTTGGCCCAGAAGGAGCGTATCATCGACAAATTGAGCATGATTAATTCTCTCAACTCTAGGAGAAATTGAGAGGCCAATTAAGGTGCGTTACTGCATGCTCTTATTCAACTGAAAACTTATCACAGATGCTTGTATGGCATAGAGTAGGGGGGACAGGGGGAAGCCCTGTCTAAGTCCCCTTGAGGCTTGGAAAAAAACGATCGGTCTTCCATTTACCAGGGGGGCGATCCACAGCCCATCTATACAGGCCCTAATCCAGCGAACCAAATGTGGGTGGAATCCCATCTTGAGCATCACAACAAATAGGAAATTCAGTCGGGCTCTGTCAAAGGCATTTGCCAGATCCAACTTGACTAAAATTCCTTTCTCCTTCCTTTGACAGCTTGAGTGAATAGCCTCTTGCACAAGGATAATATTGTCCTGGATTTGTCTCCCCTGGATGAATCCCCCCTGGTTCTCCGGGATGATCCTGGGGAGGACTTTTTTTATTCTATTTGCTATTACTTTGGTGATGATTTTGTACCCCATATTACAAAGCGATATAGGACGGAATATTGAAAAGATTTCGGCACCTTTCTCTTTGGGGATTAAAGCTAGAAAGGAGGACTTGGTTCTCCCTCCAATTTTGCTACAGTTCTGAGATTTCCTCACCATTCTGACTAGATCTTTTTGGATGATATCCCAACAGGTTATATAGAACCTGGTCGTGAAACCATCAGGTTCGGGAGCTTTATCCGGGTTCATAGCTTGGAGAGCTTTGTTGATCTCCTCTGTCGTTATAAGGGCTGTCAACTAACGATTGTCATCTTCATTTATCAGCTTGGGGACCACCGTGAGGGGATAGAGGTTCGGTCTAGTAGGGGCCTCCAGCTCTTGAGTAAACAGATTTTTATAGAAGGAGTAGGATGCAAGTTTGATCTCCTCAAATCTTTTGAAGGTTTTCCCCTGAGATTGGATCTCTCTGATTGAGTTCTGGTTTTTTCGGGATTCTTCCTGCTTGTGGAAGAAAGAAGTATTTTTGTCTCCTGCTTGGAGCCAGAGACTTATCGAATTTACTTGCCAGCACTCTTCCTCTCTTCTAAGAGCTTTGTGAAGATTCTTTTGCAGCTCCAACTCGTCTTTCAACATCGCTAGGGTGACTGGGGCAGACTCCATATGACGTTGGTGAATCTCCAGGGCCCTTTGGGCTTTTTTCCTTTCCTGCAAAGGGGAGGGCAGGTTCTTTGCCCAGTTTTTGAGATCCACTTTGAGCCTTCTTAGTTTCTCTTCCCAAATGAAGAAAGGTGATCCCGAGACACTCTTCTTCCAGGACTCCGATACCAGCTCGAGGAAGCCTTCCGAGGAGACCCATAGGGGGCTGAAGCGAAAGGGGATCGGGCCCAGGTTTTCTCCAGGGATCAGGGAAAGGGAGATGGACTTATGATCCGAGGTGCATGCTTGCAGGATTTCAGACGAGGCGAGAAGTCCAAGGGTTAAAAAGGAAGAGTGAACCAGGAAGCGGTCTAAGCGGGCTGCAATGTGTCCTGACCCCACTCTTTTGTTGTTCTAGGTGAAATTTCCTTTGCTGGGTTTGATATCCTCCAGATCCCAATCCAGCATAATGTCTTCAACCCACTTCCGTGCAGGGTCTCTTATGGGTGTTCCTCCTTTTTTATCAGAGAGGGCTAGGGTGACATTCAGATATCCGGCAAGAATAAGATTCTCATGATGGTTAGTAGCAAGGAAATTATTCAGAGATTCCTAGCAATCTTTTTTTTCCGATAAAAGGACTGGAGCATAAATATTAAAGAGGCTAACCTAATGTCCCGATTCTCGGTGAAAAAACTTCGTGAACAACCAGTGGATGGTGCTATGTTCTTCGATCAGGTCTAGCGTTGAGGAGTTCCAGAAGGTGGCTAGACCTCCTGAAGCTCCCCTGGCACTAGCGGCTCTACCTGCTCCTTTTTTCCAGAAATTTTTACTAGCTTGGAAGGTCTCAGGCTCCTCCATCTTCGTCTCCTGGATCAGAAGTACATCCGGGGAAGTCATTCTGACTAGATCTTTGACATATTCTTCTTTTAGTTTACTTCCCAACCCTTTGCAGTTCCAGGAGACGTAAAGAATTAAGAACCGGTGGGGGGGGTGGCTCCTTTTGAAGCCTTGCCTTTTTTTGAAGATCTGGTTTCTATCATAGCCATGATGGTATGCTGAAATCCTGCAGTTACGTCCCTGTAAGATTTCTCTTCCCTTTTTTTTTCTCTCTGGTTTCCTTCCTCTAGGGGCCTTCTCAGGGGTTCTAACAGAACCGCTGGTCTCCGTGGCCCCCTCATCTACATCTGTGCCCGTTTCAGAGTCTAAAGGATTGTGTTCCTCATCCGACTTCATGGGTTCATCTGCTGTCGGGGTTTCATTGGCCGAAATCAGATTTTCTAGAGTTGGCGGGGACTGAGAGACTATAACGAATGGCTCTTTCAGGGTTTCCTTTGGCTTGTTAGCCCCTTCTTTCAGAGGTTCCTTCTGAGGGTTTGGCTTTGAAGATGAAGGTAGGATCGCCTGCTCTGGCCTTGGATTGGATTTAGGACCTGGTTTGCTTTTCTTGACCTTTTGCCAACCCTCAACATCTTCCTTTTCTAGGCTTTGGTTCTTTGGGAAATTCCTCTGGAAGTATCCGTGCTCTTGATAGGTTCTGCACTTGAAGGGAAGGTGTTCATAATCGAGTTTCTGGTAGTGAGACCAGTTTCCCACAGTGAGCTTCACCGCCTCCGGGAGCCCTGCCTCAAGATCCACTTCAACACATATCCTAGCGCAGTTGTAGATGGACTTGTTGTCTGCTTTATCAATGAATTTACCTATTCCATTCCCTATCTTTTGTAGAGCTTCATAGTTCCAGCAGTGAATCGGCAAGTTGGGGAGCTTGACCCAAACAGGTACCTCCTTTGGCAGTTCCACTATGGGATAGAAGTCTGGGGTCCAGTGGTTCATATACAACCCCTGGGTTCCCATAAAATATGGTCCATTTCTGAAAATGAGATCCTTATCTTCCTTGTTTATAAACTCGAAGAGAGAAAAGCCACTACTCAAAGGGGAGCAGGTAACTCCTTGCTTAAGGTGGGGCTTCCAGTTCCTTTGGACCCATGCATCGGTGGTTTTTGCTGAGGGCCAAAGTCCCATAAACTGGCCTACCATCCCTCTCTCAGAGAGAGCCAGGGCTATCTTGATCGATTGCGTCTCCTGGAGGGTGATTTCTGGGATTTCATCTAGATTTTTTATGAATTTTGGAACAGTAGAAGGGACCTTGCACTTGCCTCCACTGGAAATCAACTTCTTGAACGTGTCCTCTTTTGAGCTCGGAGGAGGAGGGGCCGAATCCCCGCCCCCTGGGGCGGCCATGGCCAGCTCTGGCTACAAAAACGAATTCTAGTCGCTCACGACGAACCCTAGACGCTCACGACGAACCAGGTCTAATCACCCCATCTTGCTCAAACCTACCTGGAAAAATAACAGGTTATGGATTGAAGGAGTTGCAAAAAGGTTGGATCAATTTCTGATAACTGACTTCCTTCTGGGAAAACAACTAACTATAAAATAGTGGATCAAATTTGGGGGTATCTCTGATCATTACCCGATCTTCTTGGAATAGATATAGGGAACAAAGAAGCCAACCAACCTTGTCAAATTTAACAAGACATGGCTGGAAGATGATTCCTTTCTTGGCCTTGTAAAATAAATTTGGATACCCTTTCAATAGGACTTCCCTCAGTCGGTATCCTTTCAGTTTCCAGAAAACCTGAAAAGGATCAAAGAAGTAGTAAAACCCCAGGCCTCCCAAAAAAGGAAAAATGAGGACAAAGAACTAAAAGAAATTGAACTGGAGCTACACAAATTTTATGAAGAAGAAGGGGGGGTTTTCTACTCCGTAGTAAAAAATCAATCTACTACTTCTAGAGAAAAGAAGAAACAAACTACTTAAGGAAAAGGAAGACTCTTGGAGATTAAAAAGTAAATCTATTTGGTTGGAAAGTGGAGATGAGAATACAATGTTTTTCCAAGCATTTTCCAAAGGAGAAAGGAATGTCAATACCATTTGGCATCTGAAGGACTCTGCAGGAAACATGGAAAACACTTTTAAAGGCATGTCAAGACTGGGGAAAAATTACTTCCAAAAAATTTTCAAAGAAGAGACTCAAGCATCTATAGAAGAAGTGGTACAAGTGGCTCAATTTTTTCCCAGATTTGTAGATGAAGTAGACAATTGACTCTTGATGGAAGAATAAATGGAAAAAGAACTCTTGGAAGTTCTTCACAGTTTTCAAAAAGACAAAATCCCAGGTCCAAATGGCTGGGCTATTGAATTCTTCCTGTGTTGTTATGAGATTTTGGGACAGGATTTGATAAATATGATAGAGGACACTAGGATTCTAGGCCGAATACCAAAAAGCCTAAACTCTACCTTCTTAGCACTTATTATAAAGATAGATAATTCAAATACTTTGGATGACTTTCGACCAATCTCACTTTGTAACAGTCCCTATAAAATTATTTCAAAACTAATTGCAATAAGGGTAAAAATAATACTCTCAGAAAGAATCTCAAAAGAACAGTTCAGATTCTTGAAAGGAACACAAATTCACGAAGCCATAGGAATTTCACAAGAAGGACTTCACAACATGAAGACAGGGAAATTAAAAGGTGTAGTGTTAAAAATTTATCTCTCCAAAGCATTTGATAGAGTACGTTGGTTGTATATTTTCTTATTACTTACCCATTTGGGTTTTGTTGTCCCCTTCATAAATTGGGCCATGAACTGTCTCACTACAAAGTCATTTGTTGTTCTTATCAATGGCTCAACCTCTTCTTTTTTTACTTCAGAAAGTGGTTTAATACATGGGTGTCCATTATCATCCCTACTTTTTCTCTTAGTTGTTGCATGACTCAACATAGCTACCTCAAAAGAAAAAAGATTGGGCTCTTTTCTTGGAATCAAAATCTCACAATCTCTACACCTCCCACACCTTCTCTTTGTGGACGATGTATTAATCTTTAGTGGAGGTTCCAGAAGGGAGGCAGAGGCCTTAAGGAATATCCTTACTATTTTCTCCAAAGCAACAAGAATGCAAATCAATTAAGGGAAATTGTCTCTCACTACAAATTTACTCTTTGAAGAAGAAGGGCAAGCCCTTAGGCTTCACTTCCCCTTTGAGGAAAATAAGCTAGATGATGGACTAAAGTATTTGTGCTTTTTACTAAAACCAAATGATTACATAAAAGAGGATTGGACGTGGCTTTTGAAGAAAATGGACAAAAGACTAAAGATCTGTTGTAATAGGTGGCTCTCACGTGCAGGTACACTGGTCTTGTTTAAGTCAATTTTGGAAGCCATTCTTGTTTATTGGATGTCCCTCTCTTCGATCCCAAAAGGAATTTTGGAAGCAACAATAAAACTCACCTCAAAATTTTCGTGGAGTGGTAAAAATGAAGCACATGTAATCCCTTGGGTCTATTGGGAAAAAAATGTTGTTCCAAAGGAACTTGGAGGATGGGGTCTGAAAATATCTTCTTCTTCTCCAAAGCACTTGCGGCCAAGGGAGGATGATGTATTCTAAAATCTACTAGTCTATGGACAAATGTAGTAGTGCAAAAATATATTAAACCAATTACTATGGAGATTTGGCTCAGAAGTCAACAAAAAACTATTAAAGGTGCCTCGGTGATTTGGAAAGAAATTATAAACGCCTTCCCATTCATAGAAATGGATTAGCTTGGAAAATAGGTAACGACCAATGATTTAGACTTGGAAAATATCCTTGGCCACGTAGTGAAGGACAACATTTACTCTCATATCAACTTATTTAACATTTGCACACTTTGAGATTTGTTTCTTTAAACAGTCATGTTGATCCAAGACTCACCACTCTTTGGTCACAAGGTTGGAAGGAAGCTAACGGGTTGGGATTAAGCGAATATGATAAAATTGAACTGGAAAGATACATGAACTTTTTAAATATATCTCAAATAAGGCTCAGAGACTGTGAGGATGAATTGATCTAGGACTCGGCTCCCTTAGGGACATATACTCCAAAGTTGGGTTATTTAAAATTAAACTCAGATCTGGGCCAATGAGAGAAGTTTGGTGGTGGGGAAAACTTTCGAAGATTAAAAGTTGATCCAAAACAATATTTTTTTATGTGGAATGTCCTAAACAATAAAGTTCTAACATGGGATATTCTACAGAAGAGGAACATCTCTAGCCCCAGGATGGTGCACCCTCTGCAAATATGAATGAGAGAATACTATACACCTCTTTCTAAATTGTAGTTATATCATCAACGTGTGGACAAAAGTATCCAGACTTTTATACCTACACTGCAGCTGGTCGAGACAAGATTTGGAACATGCCTGGAAATCTTGGGGGAATTCTAGAGTGTACAAAGGTCTTAGAGTGCTACCGCTATTGATCCTTTGGGGAGTATGGATAGCACATAACTCTATTATCTTCAAAGGAGTTCCCTTTCCGCCAGAGATCACAATGGCCAAGAGTATAACTATTTTGTCCTCCCTTCCCCCTCAGAATTTGAGAGTCAATTCTAAACAGTGTCAGGAGGTTGAGATCGACAAATCTTCTCCTTGGGTCTTTTTCGATGGGAATTCACAACATAATCACTGTGGAGCAGGAGGACTTCTCTATCTTTCATATTCTCACTATTACTCTTTGAATTTTGGCTTTGGGACATCAACAAACAACTTTGTTGAACTAATGAGCCTCAAACTACTCATTGCCTTTGCCATTGAAAATGGTTGTCACTCCCTAAATGTTTTTGGGGACTCATTAAATGTCATAAATTGGATAAAAGGAACACGAAGATGAACAAACACAAGACTTGCTTCCTTAGTGGAAGACATCTTTCGATTACAAACAAATTTTGACTCACTTATTTGTCAACATGTCTATAGGGAAAACAATAAAGAATCGGACCGAAGGTCGAAAGAGGGGCTTCATTTGGCTATGGGCCAATGGAAAGTAACATAATATCAAAATGATCAAGCCCATGAATATCTGCACCAATCTTTTTTGGAATGACCTCATACAGATCCAAAAGATACTTTTACATACAATTTGTAATGAATACATATGCACAAAACAACCCAACTTAGGGACTTGACTCAGCTTCATGCAGTAGCTTTTGAGTACAGAACTCTCAGAAGGAACATAAGACTTTTTTTAAGACACAATTGCAGAAATATACTCGAACTACATTGATAGCAATCAGCTAAAAACTCCAATGTAACAGGAATACACAAAAGGTGTATATGCATAATGTAATTTTGTTCTCAAATGATGAAATAAAATTAGGCTTTTTTTCTTTGGAAAAAAAAAATTAAAATAAGGAAAATAACCATTTTGTTGAAGTTGAAGATAAAAAGGATGTAAATGTATTGAATCTAATTAGATGATACCAATTAGTTATATATATATATATATATATATATATATATATATATATATATATATATATATATATAATTGGATGTGTCTAGAAAATGAAGTGAGATGAATTTAGGATATCTATGAATTTGATGTGCCTACGAAAAAATATAATATTTTTTAAATGAAGTGAGATGAATTTATGATATCGTTTTTTCATCACCTAGACATTTTTATACCCAGCAATTTTCTTTTGGTTTTTTAATTTTTTTAATCGAGTGAGATGAATTTATGATATTGTTTTTCCATCACCTCGACATGTTTTTTATCCTTTCTATAATGAATCGGCATTCCCGTGCGTTCACATTTCTATATCCTGCAATCGTCATTCACATTTTTATTATGCAATCGTCAGTCACAGGAAGTCTATTATCGAAGCTAATAGAATGACGAAAAATGCCTTTGATTCTAATAGACTCAACGAACTAGTTTTATCCGACCGCACCTCCACATTTGTATGCTCTAGCACGTCTATAATGAAGCAAGCAAGTCTTTCCTCATTTTATTAGCAAGGCTATAATACAAGCTAATGGAATAATACAAAAAGCGTTTGCTTCTGATAGACTGACCTGAGTGGTTTTATACAACATCCACCTTTTTGCGCCGATCACAACGGGGGGTTTGCTCACAACGAGGTCATGGTGAAAATATAATCCAGAAAAAATTCAGTCTATGATCTTACTAGTTCACAGGGGGTTTGAGGGGATTGAATCAGTCATCTTACTAGTTCTTGTTCTTTTCCACCTCCAATGATTCGATCTTGCTGCTGGTATTGCCATCTAAAGGGGGAATGCTAGGGTTTCCAATCAATAAGAAGTGGCAGCAGGTGGAGCAGGGTCTCTCTTCCCTGAAGCTTGGGAATGTAAATACAGTAACATGTATAGGCTGTGCCGGTAAATTTGCGTTAAGGTTTTCTTTAACGTCATATGAACTTAAGGTTGGGAGAGCAGCTCCTAAGCTATGTTCAGTCAAAGTTACGCTCAAACTTTCTTCCTTGTATTCATCCACTAGTCTTAGAATTTCCGAAATCACAGTATCTCTTGCAGATTTTGAGTTCTCTTGCAGATTTTGAGTTCTCTCCTTGAGAGATATAGCAGCTTAAAAATCCCTCTTCCACTCGGACGCCATTGTCTTTGAAAGGAGCAGTAGTCGATAATCCGGCTCGGACGCCCTTATGCTTGAAACGAGTAATTGATAATCGGGCAGGAACTAAAATGTCTCGAGCATCCTCTATCCATTCTTCAGCCGTTTGGGTTCCTCTTCGTATCTCTTGAGCATCTGTGCACACTGCAATAAAGCCAATCCACACAGATCGCTCTCTTTTCTTCCCTCATATATCAGTGTCTGCGTATAAATACTTGGTTACTTTATAGCCATTGGAGTACTGGGAATCACCCGCCATTTCACAGCTTTGAAACAATTTATCAGGTCTATACTTACACCACCATGATCATTCATGGAAAGTTCACTATCAAATGCATCATAGCATAACTCTGCAAGATCACCATATCTGAGAATCTCATCTTTCAATACTTTTTTCAAACAATGTGGATAATTCTTAATGTGTAATACTGTTTTCAAACAATATGAATAATACTTTTTTCAAACAATATGGATAATTCTTAATGTGTAATAATGTTTTCTCTTTGACAAATGACTTAATGAGTAGAAAAAGATAAAAAAAATATTTAAAAGACCATTATAACATTACACAACAGAATAGTCAAAGACATTTTCATTAAAAAAAAAAAAATGAATATATTATTAAAGGCGAATATACCACTAAAATATTAAGCATTACAACTCCAGAAATAACTTGGTTAATTATTATTAAAACAACAATGCTACACAAGCCCTTAAGTTATGATTTTAACATATCATTCACCACTCGGCTTCTCATATCATTCATATCTATATGATTTTAACATATCATTCACCACTCCTCTTCCCATATCATTCATATCTATCTATGTTTGCAAATAAAGTTCCATTTATGTTCTTTTAAACCTTAAAATTGACCATTAATCTCTTATTAAAAAATTGACAATTTAATCCTTATTCCCTTAAATTTATACTAATTTTAGTCATAAATTTATTATGAATATTTATTTCCAATAGTTAACATGTCACTTGAGTTTCCAATATAGTATTTGGTAATATTGAATTGAAATTTTTTACAAGGTCTTTACCTAGAATATGAAAAATTATGAGAAAATGTTAGTGGTTTTCATCTTCCTCCTAAATATTAATGAAGCGAGAAAAAGCCAATGCTTCTTATCCTCACTCAAACTAAAAAAGTGTGAGAAAGGGCAAGTTCTCTTTCTTCTCCTCATTCAAATGATAGAAGTGTGAGAAAGGGTTTGTATTCATTCTCTTTATTCTCATCATTCTAATTATAAAACTATGAGAAAGGGCTAGTTTTCCTTATCCTCCTTTCAAAACTTAATTCATTCATAATCACTGTATTTTTCCAATCAAATTGACCTCTATGTATGTTCCAAACTTTTGATGGATGGTTGAGAAAACAAATGATTAAGTTTGAATGAATAGTTTAGTTAAGGACTTGTACTATGAACATGTGCAAACAAGAAATGTATACAAGTAATTTTTTGTCATAATATTATTCCTTTAAGATGTAGATAAACAAATTGTGAAACAAAAAAAATAAGACACGTTGCTCATACATGAGAAATTTCTACACTATAAAACCATATTCTTACACCATTCCAAAACTTAGTAAAGTAGTAGAATTTCTACACATCAAAATATTCAAAACGAAAGTTAGTCTCCAAAACAACTTGCCTAGAAGTGGCGTCTCGTTCATTAATTTTTGAAAAGAGTACACAAAATTGAAAAAGAAAAAATTGCCTTCCTCTATTGAGTTTATTTTATTTTTACAAGAGAATGAGAGGGAGATTCATAATTTTGGCCCCTGTTGATGTCAATCCATTCCCCTTCCTTGGTGGTTAGTTTTCTCAATACAATTGTCTTGTTGTTTTTTTTAACCAGGGGTTCGATTCTTTTGTCAATTCTAACTCATTTCACAGTTTGTTTACATTCTTGGGTATTTAGTTTCTCTATCTAGTTATCCTTTTAGGCTCCCAAAGGGTTTTGATATCATTTTTCAGTTGAAATTTCCTTCCTTTTTAACTCTTTGAGTCTCTTTCTTGGTTGTTAGATGCACTTTGAAGTCATGTAAGGGTGAATGCAAGCTAATGATGGTATCTCGTGATGCATTAGTGGCAATGCAAACCTGAAAAAACAAAAAAATATTAACTTGGAGGGATTATTCAAGGTACTTTTACAATGAATTTTAATATGGAGTAAGAAGATGAAATTTAGGAAATTGAATTAGATTTTTTAATATACAACTTTTATTCATAGAAATTGTGAATAACTATGTCAAATTTGATTTTTCTAACAATAGTTTCTTTATTTTCCAAAAATATATAAGGTGTATTTTTTGGAAACTTATAATATTAATTTTATATATTTTTAAAAATTATCGTAGTCAACATATCCTTGAAATTACAATGTATTTTGTTCGTGCATGCTAAGAGGGTCTTAGCATGATCAAAACAAATTTTTTTAATCATAGATATCGGTCTCCTCTAGTGCATCATATAGCACATTTGAGAAATGGTTAACGTGACAAAAACTTAAAGAAAAAATAAGAGAGGTATGTATTCTAGGATTTTGATATATGAGAAGACAAAAATAGATTAAAAATAATAAACAATATTATTTTTTTTAAAATTATATATTTGAAATCTTCATAGCTAACTCTATCTATGTTTATAGTTTCATAAACCAAATAATTTTTTAGCATATCGAAAAATAACGTCAAAGAAAAATATTTAGAGAGGTATTCACAAAAATGGAGGCTTTTATCAATTTGTACACCAAACCACTAGGTTTGTCATCCTCATCCTAAATCTGAGGAAATCAAGTGAGCATACACACTGTCAATCTTGTCCAAACAAATTTGAATTTAAAATAATGCACATGTGTTCTTAAGAGTGCGCATGTGTTCTTAAGAGGCACACACATTCCTAATAGTGCTCATGCACTATAGGAATGCATACACATTCCTAAGAGAGTGCACACTCTGTTACAAGATATGTGTTATTTTCCATTCCCCCATACCTCCAAAACTCTCTCTCATACATCTACCCCCCCCACTCTTTGTCTCCCGTTCACTCTCCCTCTCAATCCCCGATGTCCGCATGTTTGTCTCCCTTTCTCCCCCTCTCACACTTCTATACATGGTAATACCTAGACATGGCAAGACTTAGACATCACAAGGCATGGAAAGAACTAGACGTAGACCTTGCCTTGACATTATTCATTCCCTCAC
>ML782508.1:502478-530316 GCA_009831015.1 Picea engelmannii
TCAATAAGATACAACCAGTAAGTCCTGTGTCTCTCTCTGAGCACACACGCCCCACAGTCCAGCTCTCGGCTCCCTGTGCAAAAGGCAAAAGATCGTTTTTCCTGCATCCATCCTCCTCCGAATGGCCCGCACATCCCCCTCATCCCCGCCTTATTCCTCCCGACCACCTCACGCAGTTACTCCTCACAACCACCCTCTATCCCCCGTACTCCGTTTCATTAACATTTTCCTTATCTTCTCGGGATTTTTGGGATTCTTGCCCTGCATACACCACCCTTGGCAGCCTACACCATCCTTGTTCTTACATTATTTTATTTATTTTCCCTTAATTTCTGTCACAGTTCATTAAATGCATTCTTCAGTTTGATTATCACACAATTAATCATGCTTATTTTCTTTACCTGTTTTTTCTTTGTAATCTTTAATCATTTATTCAATTAGGGTCGTTACAATGACCTAGACAACGACATAGACCTAGAGCTATACCTAGACCATGACCTAGAACTATACATTACCATGTACATGACCATGACCTATCCCATGCCCTAGACCCCCTTATCTCCATATAATCCTAGGAATAACCTATAGTCGACCCCTAACCCCCTCCACACTTAAGCCCTCAGTTCCCAATTCATATACCTCTTGTTAAAGGCCCCACAACACTTGCACCCACATATTCCTGCTCTAATCGTTTCTCCGTGATTTAAAACACTTTCAATCTTAATCCCTTAGGTTGGGAGCTCATCTTTTCTTAGTAGGAATGTGTGCACATTCTGGGAATATGCACATGTTCCTACTGGGGAATTTTATGTGCCAAGAACACTCCTCAACCTCTTCTATCTCAAAAGGAAGGCATGGAATGGCATGGAAAGTCAAAGAAAGGAAAGTCTTGGCAAGGAAAGGCCTGGCATGGAATGTTATAGAAATGAAAGGAAAGGCATGGAACAAAAAATTGAGGTTCATTCCAACTGTATTGTTAAAAATGAAAAATCGTAGGGATGAGACTCAAAGTGTGGTATGGGAAATTTTATTCCTAAAATCCAAATTAAATAAATTTGAAGTCTGAGAAGTGGGTGACAAAAGGAATGGAAAGAAAATAGGGTAAACCATAGAGAAGAAAATGAAAAAACTGATAAGAGATAAGAGCATTGGTTCTTTGGTATAGAAGAAACGGTGGAGAAAGATACTCGAGCAGAGAGGATAATAGAGTGTTAGTTTTCTAGGTGGTGGAGGTAGGCAGGTATCATAATTTGTTTAATTTCTTGAAAAAATATCTTACAAGAAATATGAGTGAGTTATGTTTCATTGTTTCATTCATATACATTGAATAAATCCAAACATCTTCTAAATGTGAGGTGGGGCTCATAGTGAATAAACGATATGTGGAAAAAAGAAATGTAGCCTCAGTTGTAAGGTGAGCGTTAATTTTTTCTTCTTCTTCCAATGGAGTACTTATACAATTACTTATATGAACATGACCATGACCTAAACCATGAAATAAACCTAGACCATGAACTAAATCTTGACCTATACCGTGACCTAGACCCCCCTAGCTCCATCTAAGCATAGGAATAACCTAAACTCTACAATTAAACCCCTCCACACCCAAGCCCTAAGTGTAATATTCCTATACCTCTTGTTTAATAATGATATTTTGTGGATATGACCATTCACCTACTGTTTAATAATGATTTCACATGGTTTAATGATGATTATGCTGATTTCACATTTCTTACCTTTTTGGTGATTTAATTTGATTTCATTGTTAGGTTTTCTCATGTCTCTGTGGGATTTCCCATTGTTTGAGTCTGTATTATCAAAAACCCATGATTGATATTTTTTCTTATGATATTGGCATAGATTATGTATTACTAGAACATTTATCTATTTGTACCTTCTTCAAGATCAGTCTACTGTCGTTACCCATTTACATCCTAGTAACAAGCATAAAAGGTTAAATTTACATGATTTTGTATTGTTCGCAAACATTGTCCGACATGCCTTTGATTATGAATGAAAAACACTTATCTATATGTAATCTCAAAAACTCTCTTTCTAGCCCCCTCCTCCCTCTCCCTCCCACTATATCTCGTCTCTTTCTCCTACATATACTATCTCTCTCTCACTTCTCTCTCTCTAACCCCACTAT
This sequence comes from Picea engelmannii, assembly GCA_009831015.1. Lineage (NCBI taxonomy): Eukaryota > Viridiplantae > Streptophyta > Pinopsida > Pinales > Pinaceae > Picea > Picea engelmannii. The sequence goes on from ML782508.1 coordinate 504,628, forward strand.
TGGTATTCCTCTCACAGTCTCAGGAAATCCATCTCTACCACCTTCTATCCTTACCTCTTGCATATAACCCTCACTCTCTCACTACTTGTATCCCACTCCTTCTCTCTCCCCCACTATCCCCACCTTGCTCTCTTTTATTATATATAATACCCCTTCCCTCTCTCCCCCCTTTCCTCTCACTCTCTCTCTCTACCCCCCCCTCTTTGTCTCCCTCTTCCTCACTCTCACACACTCTTTATCTCCCCCTCTCTCCATATCAAACTATCTTTCTTCCTATCTCTCCAACGCCCTCTCTACATCGCAAGGAAATAAATGGCCTTGACCTAGACATGTCAAGACCTAGACCTATACCTAGACTCAGACATAGCAAGAACTAGACCATGACCTCAACCTATATGATGATTGTGACATATACGATGACATAAACCTAGATATAGACCAAGGCCATGACCTAGATCACGACATAGATCTAGAGATAAACACATACTATGACCTATACCTATATCATGACCATGACCTAGACCATGACATAGAGCTTGACCTAGATCATGACCTAGACCACCCTAGCTCTATCTAAGGCTAGGAATAACATATAATCGACCCTTCGACCCCTCCACCCTTCATCCCTAAGTGCACTATGAATATACCTCTTGTTAAAGGCCCCACAACCCTTACACCCACATCACCCACATCTTGGTTCTCTAACCATTTTTTTATGCATCAAAACACTTTCAATCTTAAGCCCTTAGGTCCTAGTTTTATTCAAACACCTATATATATTTATTCATAAATATATTTGGTCTCTAATAAATTCTATAATGTTGCATTAAAATTGTGGACACACTCACGTGACTTGAAATCCTTGTTATTTTGTGCTCATCCATGCCCAACAAGAACACATGCATGTTCCTAGAATGTGCACGCACTTTAGTGCACACGTGTTTTAGGAATGTGTGTGCATTCCCGCTGGGAATTTTTATGTGCCAAGAAAACTCCTCTACCTCATCTATTTCAATCCCTACATATACATGGTCAACATCTATACGCAAAAATAACAGGAAAAGGTATTTTTTTTTTGTCTTGTTGTTTAATTCATAGACAATTTTGTGCTATTGCAAGAAAATTGTGGAAAGAATTGGGATACAAATTTGTCCAAGTGGAATTGGAATTGGAAGACAAATTTGTGCAATATAAATTGTTAATTGTGTAATACCAAGACAAATTTATCCGATTGGTATTGGAATTGTTAGTTGTGTCTTCTTATGTAGTAGCAAGACAAATTTTTCCAATTGGAATTGGAATTGGAATTATTAGTTGTGTCTTCTTTTGTAATATGAAGAAAAATTTGTCCACTTGGAATTGGAATTGTTATTTGTTCCTTCTTGTGTAATTTCAAAAAAAAATTGTGGTGGTGTGATTGGAAGCCAATTTTTGTCTTTAAACTTGGGGAATTGATGGGTTCAAGAAAGAAATTCATTGAAGAAATAGAAACCCATATAAAATGTAGAAGATGAAAGAGAAAAGACAAATTTACATAGGTCAAAGCATAGGATTTCAGAAGAGTAATCTAATTTTTAGTGGAATAAATGTTATCGTTATTTCTCTTCAGTCACCACAAGCAAAGCACAGGAGTTCATTAGAAACCAATCCATTTAGTATCTCATCACGACAAATAGTTATGGATGAAAAGATGATGGGGGATTTTCTTCGAGCCAATTATGCAATGGATGAAATTAGAGATGCAATTTGTGCACAACATTGTGGTGAAGAAGTTCTTGTGGTGAAACCTCTTGTTGGAAAGTCACACATTCTAGAAACTAGTCAATCCCAAGTCTACTCTCATAGAATTTATCCAAAAGTGATTGAAGGGACAAGAAATGAAACATTGTTAACTCCACAACATGGAGGTCATCTTCCTGATCTAGATTGAGCAGTGTGCGGCAAACAAATCCTTAATGAATTCCGGTGGATGAAAATGGTATAGAATCACTTGAAGGTAAGTTACCTAACCATACTATTTGTTATAATTCTTATAAAACCATTAAAGAATATTTTGAACCAAAATCTAATGTCGCTAAATGTCAATTATTTTTGGCTTTGTTAAAATACATAAGATTGACGGTTCTTAGGAGAATTGTAGGCATTAAAATAGTCAAAAGTTTAGAAACAAGTCATCATATTGTTAAAAACCTTGTATATTATTTTCAAATAATTGGTAATAAATTTCTCTCTAAAGACTGCAATATAGCTCGATGTGTCCTATCGCAATCAATTGTTAGAAAGATCACAAGAAACCATCATTTTCTAGAACAAAGATCGCATCTCATGRAATGAAATATAAAAAAAATTAGAAAGTATTCTCATAGATGATATAGCCTCGAAACAGGTGGCCCAATAGATTTGTGTGCCTTCATTGGTAGGATACCTTGTTTTGACATGAAGTTAGTTGGAGAAGTTAAGGGACTAGTACAAGATTTGTGGCATGAGAACACTAGGCCTTATTCCAACCAAAAAATTGTACTAAAATTGAGAAGGGGATTTAGGGACAATGAACCCCATATTAACCAGTTCCTTGAAATTACACAGACAAAATTGTATGAGATATTCAGGAAAGTACATAGTGAAATTAACTTGGGACAAAGATATTTCCATAAATGCAAGCCTTGGTATGTTCGAATAAACACAATTTGTAACACATGTTGTTGTAGATATCAAATTGAGTAGGGTTTTTATTATGACACATATATATTTGTATTTCATGTTTTTCACAACACCCTTTTGCAAGAATGCTCAGTTATATTGCAGCCATCATCATATAGAGACTTTATTCAAAACATATTGTGTACAAGGGCAGAGGATTGTACATTTTATCAAACAAATTGCTTATATGGGAGATGCCACAGGTGCGTTGGAATGGAATTACTAAGCAAGTGCATCCATGTAAGTGATGAGTATGAATTGAGGAGGACTGATGTTTCCTTGCAAAGATTTAAATATGTCTCATATGATATTGATGGAGGGAAAGAAAGAAAAAATATCAATTGATGACTTCCTAGGTACAAGTATGTGACTTCATGAAGGAATTTGTTGAAAATACACGACAATATGTTCAACATGTCCATGTGGCTAGATGACAGGACTAAATTTTAGAATATGCAGAGATACATTTCCCATTGGTATTGTCTTATCAGTTGTTGATTTTTTTGAGAACTACACCCTTCAACCACAAAATGAGATTCAAAACCAATATTATCACTCAGAGCTAATCTTCATAATGGTCCATATCACATGCAAGCATGTACCAGATAGTAATGAAGAAAAAAAATGTTATATTTAAGGAGTATCACTTCTACATAGGCGATTATCCATGCCATGACTTAGCCTATGTACACCATTTATTTCATTTGTTTTACAATCACCTTAAGGAGAAGAACATATAGATGAATCAACATTGAATTTAGTTATATGGTTGCACAAGCTAGTTCAAAAATGATCTTGTATTTCAATGGTTGTGTATGTTGCACAAAACATTCAAGGTACCACACATTTGGAATTATTTAGAGTCCAAGAACGGAAAAGGGGAGCATGATGGAGAAGTAACATGCATAAAAAGAGTGTTACGCAGCAAAATAAATAAATTTCACAACTACTTCCCTCATTCGATATGCGAAATCTATTGTTGATTGGTGTTCTTTAGTAATGGGAGAGGGAACAAGAACCCATGAATACCAATCACACATGAAAGGACAGGTACATAGATATTTTTTGGAGGTGGTATATGTAGATCAATCATAGTGGTATGAATTAAAAAAGAAAACAAGGCACTCATGGATTGCATTTAGTTCAAACATTAGACAATGCAATAGTTGAAATATGGATGAAAAAAATCTCTTTCTTATGTGTTGCATGTAGTAGAAATGAATGGGATGATTAGGAATCAACAGATTGGGTTGATATATGGGATCATGTATGACTCCCCATTAGTAAATGTATAACTATGGAATTATCCCGGTTGGAGGAAGACCAATCAAATATTTTAGCAGATTATGATCACATCTTTGATCTCGTACTATCAGGTTCGGTTAAACCTTCTCTTAAATTTTGAAGAAATATCATCAATGTTTTATTATTTGGTCATCTAGTGGACTCACATGTTGGCACTCCATTTTTTTCAAGGCACATATACACATTGGTTGCACCAAGAGGTAATGAATGGGAAAATTCTTATTGACTAGCATGTTTATTAGAGGGAAAGTAGACCCTCATGTGATTAGTAATAGAATCTGAAGGAATTGAATTTCCAATAGATTTTATGGTTATTAAAGGATAATATCTGACACAGGATGAAAGAAAAAAAAATAAAGGTGGTTATGTATTTCAAGAATATGGACTAGGTGAAGCTTTATACCATTTTACTAACTTGGTTGTTGGCACAAACCTCCAACTACAAACAATTCCAAATAAGAAGTCATCAAAGGTATGATACTTATTTCCTTACTCTGAGCATGGGAATTTAATATAGACCTAGACCTTTCTTTCATAGGCAAGGAGAATTTAATGGAGACCATGACATAGACCATGACCTATACTGTGAACTAGACCATGGAAAGACAATGCATGGCAAGGAAATGTCTAGGTCTAGGTCTAGGTATGGAAATGGAAGGAAAGGAAATGTTTTGTAATCGTTATCTTTCTTCTCATCACTCTAATTACAAAACTATGATAAAGTTATAGTGCTCCTTCTCCTCCTTCCAAAATTTAATTCATTCATAAGAACTGTATTTTTCCAATCAAATTGACATCTATGCATGTTCCAAACTTTTTATGGGTGGTTGAGAAATAAATTTTATTAAGTTTGAATGAGTAATTTAGGTAATGACTTGTATTATGAACATGTGCAAATACAAAAATTATACAAATAATATTTGATCACAATATTATTCCTATAAGCTATAGATAAACAAATTTTGAGACAAAAAAATAAGACAAATTGCTCATACATGAGAAATGTCTACACTATAAAACCATATTCTTAGACCATTCAAAAACTTGGTAAAATAATAGAATTTATACACATTAAAATATTCAAAACTAAAGTTATTCCTCAAAACAACTTTCCTAGAAGTGGCTTCTCGTCCATTAATTTTTGAAAAGAGTTTACAAAATTGCAAAAGAAAAAAGACACTTCCTCTATTGAGTTTATTTTATTTTTACAACAGAATGAGAGGGAGATACACAATTTTGGGTCCTCTTGATATCAATCCATTCCCCTTTGTTGGTCATTAGGTTTCTCAATACAATTGTCTTCTTTTATTATTTTCATCCGGGGTTAGATTTTTTTTTAATTCTAAATCATTCTTTGACAATTTGCTTACCATCTTAGGTATTTAGTTTATCTATCTAGTTATCCTTTTATGCGACCTAGGGGTTTTTATCTCATTTTTTAGTTCAAATTTCGTTCTTTTTTATCTGTTTGAGTCTCTTTCTTGGCCTTTCAATGCACTTTGAAGTCATGTAAGGTCCCTGTATGTGAGTGCACAAAGCATGGAGAATATGGGTTAATTTGAATATAAAATCAATATTCTATCAAATCTTTCCACAATTTGAATTACACTCTAATTTTTGGGAGGGAGGTCTTGATTTGGTAATCATGGTCAATATCCAAATCATGCCAAGGGACTACATGAGTAGGTGAAGGGAGGTCCTTATTTAAAAAATCAGGCATGCAAAATTTTTTGGTGTGGTTAAAGAAAATAAAAGAGAATTCAACAAAATGTTAAAAGTTAAAAGAGTTCAAAAAAGGGGTGGGGGAGGATCAAATAGTTCATTTTAGGCCAAGTATGGGAAGAGAATGTAACTTTTCACTTGAATGAATTGCATTAACATCAAGCCTTCATAAATACATGTTTAGATGACATTTGGTTTTCATCTTTTGAATGACTCCTCCTATCACCTATGACTCTACATATTTATCCTAAATAATATTTACAATATTATTTACAAAATACCATAATAATAAGGATTAGGTATATAGCATCCCCCCTCCAATCCAAAGGATTTTTTTTTATTCCAAACATCATTATGAAGTTTTAAAATATTTATCTTCCAAGCACTTTAGTGAATATGTCCATAATTTTCTCATTTGTGGAACGATATCTCAAGTGAATAGTCTTATCCTATACATGATATCGAATCAAGTGATATTTTATGTTGATTTGATTAGTTTGATCCTGGAATTTGTGATTCTTGGCCAACATGATTGTAGAAGTATTGTAAACTAGAAGAGGAGTAAAATTCACTTGTTTCTCCTGCAAATCTTCAAGTATTTCCTTGAGCCACACAATATCCTTTGTTTCTTCTACATCTACCACATAATCTACCTCTATTGTGGAATTTGTTGGAACTAACTATTTCCGTGATATCCAGAAGACATTCGTCGATCTAAGTCTCATGAGATAGCATAAATTTGAAATTACATTTTCTTTATCTCCAAGAAAGTCTAAATCATAATATAAAATCCTGTTGAATTCATCCACTTTAGAATACATGAGTAAAAAATATTTAGTTCCCTTCAAGTATTTTCGAACTCTTTTTGCTATAGATCGATGTCGTTCATAAGTTTTTTGCACATGAACATAAAAATAATCCCAACAACAAATGAAATATCTAGTCTGGTAGTGGTAAGGTAGATAGTATTTCCCACACGTTGTTTTTTCTTGGTTGCATCCTCAAATTCATTCCCTTATTTTGATGTGAGCTTCAAATTAATATGTTCCATTTTTCTATAGGGGAGAAAGTCTCCTCATAATCAACACCTTATTTTTTTGCAAATCATTTTCCCACGAGCCTCAGTTTGTGCTTTTCAATTGAGCCATCTGAATTTTACTTGTTTTTGAACACCCACATGCAACCAATTGGTTTGGTTCCAAATGGAGGGTCCACCAACTTCCACGCCCCAATCTTGATGAGAGTATCATACTCCTTCTACATAGATTACTCATAATCATAAGCGGCTTCTTCAAAGGAAGTTGGTTCAAAGTTAGTAGATCAATTCAAAGCACAATCATATGAAACATCCATATCATCTACATCACTTCCACATTGTCTTGAGGAAATTGTGATTCATGTTTTTCCAACCTCATCAGGATGAACAATTTCAAGTGTCTTTATGAGACATTTTTGTGGACCTTTCTAACATGGTCTAATTTTCTCAACTCATTTATATGGTGTTGAATTGTCATCAATACTCAATCTTTCAATCCTTTAAATCACATCATCGAAATTAACTTTAGGTTTTGATGAAGTGGTTCTAATTTCTTCATGATGGGGAGATGGTGCTTGGAAAGGATAATCCATAGGTTGATCCAATATAGGGTTCCCCCCATTAGTATGTGGAATCTCATCATCAAATTTGTGATATATCTTTACATGAGCGAATTTATCTAGATGATCAAGTTACCTCTTAGTAGTTTTGTCATTACTATTTTTAGATTTCTGTGGTGTGAGTTTTCACAGTTGGTATATTTCAGATTATCCACAGTGGAGTTCATTTTGATCGAATTTTGAATCCTTACCTGGATTCATCTTCAAGACAACTAGTCAATTATTAGAGTTGCATAACTGAGATATAAATACAGAAAAGAGCCAAAGATAGATCCATACAATTCAACTTAAATTCTAAATTCTAAATCCTAAGAGTTCCAAAAAAACCTATGCTACAATGAACCTGAAACTAAAAACAAACAAAAACAAAACTAATAATATTAACCTTATAACTAATTAGTACTATAATGTATTGATTTGTAACATAAATATAGAAAATAACTAACTAAATCTAAAATAAGCCACAACTATATAATAACTAACCTAAAATAAAATAGCTATATATATAATAAGCCACAACTAACTAACTTACTAACTAAATCTAAAATAAGCCACAACTATATAATAACTAACCTAAAATAAAATAGCTATAATATATATAGATGCATTAATATATGTATTATACATTCATATTATATGTTTTTAGACAATGATACCTAATAGGAAATAATAAATTATATGAGTAATAACTTAATAATCTATATAATTAATTAATTACTATGATGTGTAATTTATATAATAATAAAATTAGTATAAGTTATTATTAAATATAATAATTAAATATATAATTAATACAAGTTAAATCTAAACTAGATATGTAAATTATTTAACCTAAATATCTTACCCCATATCTATATATATATATAGATATCTTACATTTTAATTATATATATATATATATATATTTCAAAAGTATGCTAAATATATAAATGTTATGGAACATAAAATCTTATCTTTGATATATAGTATATTTCGTAACATTATATATATATATATATATATATATATATATTAATTATTTTTCAAAATTATGTTAAATATATAAATGTTATGGAACTTAAAATATTAAGTATAGTGTAATAAACTAAATTACTTAAACACATAGTATAGGTTATATGTGCACTCAATAGTTATAGGCTCACTAATTATAATACAAATTACTTATAAAATGATGATGATATTCGTAAGAACAAGAGGGGGACATATCATTAAATTGGGTTTCTTTGTTGTTTCAAGAAGGGAAGCTAGCTTCTACTTACTTCCAGGCCATCATCCTTGTTCATGTCATTTGGATGCTTAATTATTTCAAGGGCTTTTTTAAATAGACGTTTATAAATATGGTCTTATTTTGAGAGGATTTTGGTGTCTTGTAGGTATACATGATGTTTGGTTTTGAGAGAGTGTTCTTCCAAAGCATAGGTGTGAATTAGCTCCCTCCTAATGTTAGCTTTATGTTCTTTGATATTTACTTGGGATGGTTGCCTAGTTTTCCCAATGTAATATTTTCCTTAGGAAGATAAAATATTAATGATGTCTTTCCCATGACAATGGTCAATTAAAGTTAATTTCCAAATTGAGATAATTAAAATGGAAAGAAAATTAAAAGAGAAAACAATTTGGAGAGCAAGGTTGATCACCAAACTAGGATGATCACCATTTGAGGCAAGATTTCAAAGTTTGGGAGTAGTTTCGAAAGTTTGAAGAAAGGGTTCAAAATTTTCAAAAAGTTTGAACTAAGTCTCAAGATTCTTGTAAGAAATAAAAGACAAAATCAAAATCAAACTTGAACTAGAGAGAAAAAGTATCAAGATAAAAAAATTGAAGTTGAACTTCAAAATAAAACTTAATTCAAAGTTAAATAATTAGGGTCATGATTTAGAAATAGGGGTCAATTTCCAGATTTAAAGAAAAAACTGTATCCCTGTTTGCACCCAATTTGAGGATCAAACTGATCTAAAAATTGGGAGACAAGTTAGGTGACTCATAAAAGAGGAGGCCTAATTTGAGAATCAAAGTAAAATAGACTAAAATTAAAATCAACCAAGGAAAAATGTTGAAGGAAAAAGACCAAAAATCAATTCTTATTTTCATATTCCCTTTTTGTGTAATGTTTTGACAAGAACCCTATTCATATAAAAAAATAAGAAAACAATTAGCTTCAAATCTCTCACATATGCATATAAAAGTATAAAAAGTAATTATCAATTTAAATAAAACTTGTATTAAATAACAAGATTACATTAACTATCAACCATATAAATCCATCTCTTTTCAGAGAACAATGACATTCCCAATTTAAGGGAAATTTTAAAACAACTGTAGATTTGTAATTTTTTTTGTATTTAACATGGTCTTAACATGATACATTTAAAAAAAAAAATTGTTTCAATATGGATCATTAAAAAAAATTAAATATCTTATTTTAGTATCAACTATAATTATAAATGAATTAAATGTAAACAAAATCTTATAATTAAAACATTTTAATGGTGTGATCTTCAATATGAAAAAAATGTGTAATTTCTTCTTTGTTCAACATGGAATTGACACAGTGAGTATGTTGAAAATCATTGGAAATCCATACATATCCCAAATCGAAATGGATTTACATTGATTTGAAATCCACAAATATGAACTTATATAATTATAATAGAAAGAAATCTTTGTAATCCCTAGTATTTATCACCACATGATTCAATATTTTTTCACTTTATATATTTACTAATTATTATCTCTTTCTATTTATTTTCAAATTATTATTTCTTTCTATTTAGGAGACTTAATTTTTTAAGTATATCTTGTCACAACATAGTTTTTATTATGGAAAAACCTAAAATTAAATTTAGAGGGAGATTTATGAGATGTTCATATTTATTGACTTTTTTCAATAATGACTTGTTAATGAAAATCGAGATTATAGTTTTCATGGTTAGTTTAAATTAACTCAAATAATTATGAGTTAAAAGTGAAAACTCTTAAAGACTTGATGATCATATTTATTTATTAAGTTTTATTGCAATAATGATTCGTTAATGAAAATAGAAATGGTAGTTTTCATAATTAACTCAAGTGTTCATGAGTTAAAAGTGAGAGTTATTATAAATTTGATCTACAGACCTGACATGATAGAACCAAAGTTGAAATAGATTTACTGATAACAAGTAAATAATCTTTGATTTTAGGCTGGATCTACTATTCTTATTCTTACTTAGAGAAGAGTGTTGTTGCTTTTTAAAGCTGTCAAAGCATGATGGGAGCATCCTCATCTTTCGTGATACTAATAGAGGTGAACTAGGATTATCATAAATTAAATTTAGAGGGAGATTTATGAGATGTTCATGTTTATTGACTTTTTTCAATAATGACTTGTTAATGAAAATAGAGATTATAGTTTTCATGGTTAGTTTAAATTAACTCAAATAATTATAAGTTAAAAGTGAAAACTCTTAAAGACTTGATGATCATATTTATTTATTAAGTTTTATTGCAATAATAATTCGTTAATAAAAATAGAAATGGTAGTTTTCATAATTAACTCAAGTGTTCATGAGTTAAAAGTGAGAGTTCTTATAAATTTGATCTACAAACCTGACATGATAGAACCAAAGTTGAAATAGATTTACCTGATAACAAGTAAATAATCTTTGATTTTAGGCTGGATCTACTATTCTTATTCTTACTTAGAGAAGAGTGTTGTTGCTTTTTAAAGCTGTTTGCATGATGGGAGCATCCTCATCTTTCGTGATACTAATAGAGGTGAATTAGGATTATCATATATTGGTGAATTTCAAAGTCCTCTCAAGTTGTGAGAGGGTAGATAGACAGCTTAGATTATGTAGTTTTATGCAAGATGTTCGTTTAATTTCATTTCTTTGCAAATCAAATCCCAATGTGCTGATCATGTCTCTCTTATAATAGAGTTGTAATATATATATATATATATTAAATACATATGCAACAGCAAGAAGGATTGATCTCTGTTTTTCTTTTCTTCGCTCGCTCGTTATGTTCTGTTTTTCTTTTATTCGCTCACTCTCTCCAATTGAATAGTTATCTTCATTGCACTGTTTTCCTTTTCTCAATCACTAATTTGTTCAATCAGTAGTGTTCTTTGTTGTTCAATTGAAAGCGTATCCTTGAATTTTTCAAGAGTTTTGATTCATTGCAAAACAACTTAAATCATTGAATTTCAGAAAATATAAGTTTACTCGTCTTCTCTATACAACTTTCTTCGTTAATTAAACTGTTTCAATGTACATAACATTACATGCCCACGTCAAATCCTGATTGCCCATTTAGATTTCGACGGTTTTGTTTTGCATAAATGTAAATAAATCTCGAATGATTTTGACAATTTAAATGTTTAAAAAATAGCAAACAATAAAATCCTGATTGCCCATTTAGATTTCGACGGTTTTGTTTTGCATAACTGTAAATAAATCTCGAATGATTTTGACAATATAGATGTTTAAAAAATAACAAACAATATATAGTTTGCTAATCAACATTAAATTTTGCAGCATACTATAGATTATCCGATATCCGATATCCAAAAATGTATATACAACAACATTCAATATCGCTTAACAAACTGTATATAACTCACCTCAAAAAAATCAGAGTTTTTAAAATCACATGCTAATAGTAACGTAAAAACAACCTTGCATACCCCACGTTTATCTAGTACAGGTCATGATGTGAACATTAAAAATTATGTAAACGCTGCTTATCACAAACCTTCCCTAGGTTACGAAAGGTACACATTATATAGGCCTATTACATTGGTTGAGCTTTAATTTACAGATATATTACATTCAGTTTATAGGTGACAAAAAGTCAACTAAAAATTTTCAAGGTAAAGCGTTGATATAAGGAAATAAAAAGATATTAAATATATATATATATATATATATATATATATATATATATATATTCTTTTATATAATTGATTAATATGAATTTATTTTCACTATAAATCTTAAATCTATAATGTATTAAAGAGAAGCTTTCAACGTTTAATATTATGTTAATTCATGGAATAGATTTATTATTTGATATAGTGGAGAAAATTTACAATGCATGATAGAGGAGACATGTCCATGTATTATTTTTTTATCTTATAAATCTTAAATCTATAATGTATTAAAGAGAAGCTTTCAACGTTTAATATTATGTTAATTCATGGAATAGATTTATTATTATAGTGGAGAAAGTTTACAATGCATGATAGAGGAGACATGTCCATGGATTATTTTTTTATCTTAATAGAATTTAAAAGATTACAGCTAAATGGGGATTGGGGATTAGGTTTAGTGGAAAGTCATTTCACTGAAGTCTTTTTTTTATTTTAAAGGTTAAATTAAATGGGGATTGGGGATTAGGTTTAGTTACAAGTGATTTCATTTAATTCTTTATTTTATTTTAAAGGTTAAAATAAATAAAATTTAGTTAAAAATGAATATTTTAATTATTAGATATTTAATTATAATATAATTAGATTTATGAATAATAAATAAGCCACTTTGTTTTTTGAAAAATTAATAGGATTATTATGTGAATTCAAAGTAAATTCATTGTTTTGAATCCTTCAAATTCTACCATGTTTTAAGGGAACATAATAATAAATAGTGTCTAGCTTCTTGCACAAGGAGGTCTTGGAAACCAAAGAGGCTTAATCGTCAACTCCATTTCTTAAGTAATGTAATATGGTCTCATCAAGCATTTGCATTCCCTTCATTGTGTATCACCCCATTGGGTCCACGGGAACTAGTGTGCAAGAGCACAAATCAATGGACACCATGAATAAGGTACCTTCACATACTTTCTTCATAACTTAGTGCCAACATTATCAACCATGCAAGCATGTAGTTGGGATAATGGAATTTACAATGCTAGGTAGTGAAAGCTTTGGTTTGGGGAATGTCCTTCTGTAAGTTGAGAACTTGTTCATGTAGATTTATTTGTGCATATGTTTCTCAATCTTTTGTGGTAATTAGGTAAATAAAGGAAACTATGGACATATGCCTCTAGTAATATGAATATGATATCTCAAATGTGTTGTGGATTATGAAATTGAGTTGGGTTTGGAGTCCAAGATAAGGATTGAAAATAAAGTGGGATTTTGGAGGCTTGATTGGGTTCTTTGGATTGGATGGTTGGGTCCTTGGCTTCCTGTCTTTGTTTCTCTAGTAATCTATACATTTTTGAAATTAGTTTCCTCTCTCTTTGTGATTATTGTGAATCCCTTGTTCTTTGGATTGTGAATTTGGTAGGTATGAAAATCATAGATCCCTTGTGGAAATTTTCTTGGGTAACTACATGTTTTTTCTATTTGGTATCCAATAATTTGGAATGGAATATTTACCATTGGTGTTAAATGGATAATCAAGGGAATTATCCTCACCAAGGGTGTTGCTATGGCATATTGGGAATTCAAAGGAATCTCATTTATGAAAACAAGACTTCTATATTTGATGTAATATCTAAATTGTATGGGCATGAGGAAACCCACAATAAGGAGTATGCTATTATGATGAATATGTTATTGCAACAAAACAAGGCAATTTAATCTCTTAAGGCATAATATAGTATGCTTGGTCAACCATTTTCTACTCAGAATAAGACCTCCCAATCTGTAACCTCAAACATTGGAATACCAGTGGAATCAAACTTAGAGGAGTTCAAAGAAGACAACATTGTGCATTATGATAAAATATAGACAAAAACAACAAGATGGCATAAAATACTCACCATCCAACTCTAATGTATTCACAACAATGTTACATATTTATAGTACAAGGTGCAATGCCACCTTATAGAGAGATTTTCTCTAGATCCTAAAATCATGCATGATGATTAGGCTAGGCAATTTTCACTAACTCATTAGTCATCACTTGAGGATATATTACTAATATCCTAAATGAATAATACAAATATAGGTGACAATTAGAATTAGTGATCGGTTAAGGTAAGCCATAGGATAACATTCTCCCCCTCAATCACAAGTCCGATCAATAATACTGATAATGAAGCATAAACTGGTATCAATTCGAAGTCTTCATACTGGAACTCTTGAGCTGATCCTCAGTGAAGAACTGCTTGAAAAAACACCAATGTGGATGTTGAATGGTTCATCTGAAATGAACTAGGAGAGAGCTAAGATATGGAAGTGAACAACTACAATATCTGAACATTCCCTGATTGCTTGACAATTTGATCATTTTTCCAAGTATTTGAGCTAGAAGAATCTAATGTCTTATGCTAATTGGTGAACTTGTAGTATCACCACTCTACTATTTGTGTATCACTGAAGTGCTCTTTGAATTTGTGGTTTGGGATAACCACTGACCAATTGATACCATGTATCTGATGGTTTTTGGATGACCACTAACCAATTTTGGCAATTTTAGGCGTCCAACAACATCCCAATGTATCATGTGTATGACTCAATTACATTGATTCATTGAATCATAATTCTACCAAAGTCTGCCATCTATAGACTGCAGTTTCCAATTCCCATCTGGCAAATTTCATGCTCATCTAGAGTATTTGTTGTCGAAACTTTTGGTTTGAAAACCATATTCAATTCCATCATCAATTCCCCACTTTGTCAAATGAAAGGAGAGACCACAAGTGGTTTCACGAACTATCATCATTTGATTTTTGAATTCCCCCCCTTAAGGTGCATAAGAATTACATCATTGTACTCCCCCCTTTGGGCTCAAGAGAGTACTAAAATTGTTCCATTTGTGTACAACACAAAGTGTCAATGTGGAAACAACCACATGTTATCTCATCCTGTGGAAGCCATGCTTAAAAGCTGCGCTATAAGGGGACCACTTATGTGAAGTACAAAAATGCTATGTTTTGCAAGATTGGTCTTTACTCGAGATTGAATTCTACGGTAAGACTTGTATAATCGCTTGGTTGTTGATGACCACTGACAAGGATCGATCAACTCATAGTGAATTTTCAATCTTGCAGGTTCTTCAGTATTGAACATTTGTTTGAAGAATGGTTATGCTTGCTACAATGTTGGAAAGGATGGAGATCAAAACATTGATTCTCCATGTCACCAACTCGATTGCAATGTTGGATTTTTTCATTATGATGTTGAATTTGAATAGGTTAAGTTAGTTTTACACTCTTAATCACCTTATCCATCTTATATCTTGAAAATTTGGAATATTCAACATAAGCAACCACTCATATTTATGTAACTTACTTTTAAGATTACGGTCAAACCTAATAAATCTATTTAATATTAACTGGACCAATCTTATCACATTACTCATTCATTTGCGCCTTGAATAGTTATATTCATCACATGTTTTTTTGTTTTTTCATCTTTCAGTATCCGATTGAATAGTTATCTTCTGTTTTTCTTTTTTTAGCTCGCTCGCTCGTTCAATGGTTATCTTCAATTCATTGTTTTTTTTTTCTCAATCACTAATATGTTGAATCAGTGACATTGTTTTCTTTGTTGTTCAATCGAAAGTAATCGATATCATATCAGTAATAGGTAACAAGAGAAACTTATAAAGGTTATTACTTTGTTACAATATTATTTAGACTTAGGAAACATTGTAAAACAAAATGAAATTAAAGAATATATTTTTTTGATTTAATGATATTGAATTAACTTAAAAAATATTTTAAAATGATTTTAAATAGTCTAAATTTACTAAGTTGGAAATATATCTAAGTTGAATAAAAAATATGAAGATTTTTTTATAAATAAAATGAAATATGAAGGATTTTTATAAGTAAAATGAAATATGTTGGATACATATATATATGTCGATCGGCGTCATTTTTCATATTTCCAAACTAATGACATGCGCTTATATCAATCACTTTTATAAAGTGGCTGTTGCTAGTTAACGGCTAACATGCCTTAAGGACGGCCATTAATGAGGATGATGATATATTAGTACATAAATATATTAATTAATAATAACTCATTATTAATAGCAACAACCACTTTATAAATATGATTAATAATGAATTATTATTAATAATTATATTAATAAAAAAACATTATTAATAATATAAATAATACTTTATTAATAAAAATAAAGTATTGTATTATTTATAAATATTCATAAAAATAAAAATACATTAATTATAATTATTATTAATTAGTAAAAAATGTATTTATTAATTAATAGCAACAACAACTTTAAAAATATTAATAATAATGAATTATTATTAATAATTATATGATTAATATTAATAATTAATAATTATTAATAATTATATTAATAATATAACATTAATAAATAATATTAATAGTACTTTATTAATAAAAAAAAATTAATATTATAAATTAATAATAAAACACTATTTATAATTATTAATAAAAATATTTATAATAATGTATTATTTATAATATTATTTTTTATTTTTATATAATACAAATATATTATATATAATATTAATAAAATTTTATTAAAAATAATAAAAATCAAAATACTTTATTAATATTACAAATATTATAATAATAATAAAATATAACATTATATATAATATTATTAAAACTTTATTAATAATATTAATAATAATCAAAATACTTTATTAATATTAAAAATACAATAATAATAATAAAATATTACATGATTATGAATGTAATAGTATTATATTAATATAATCATATTAAAGTAATATAATATTATATAAATTAATATAATTATATCATATTAAAAAATAAAGTATTAAAACACTATACAAATTATAATATTAAAATATTAAACCACTAATAAAATGATATCTTTAAAAAAATTGTTAATTAATACATTAGTGTATTCATAAATAATAAAGTATATATTCAGTAAAAAAAATTAAAAATTAATAAAATATTAATGTATTAGTGTAACGAGCCTAGTTGGATAAATGTTTAAGAAATTATAAAGTAAAACTAATTAGGGGATTAATTGTGTTAACAAGGTATTAATTAAAAAAAGATGATTTAATGATATTAATTAAGTGAGTTATTAATTAATTAAGGGATATAATTGTAATTAATTAATTAATAATTTAACTACAAACTACATTTAATAACTTACGTAATGGATTTAATAGATTAATGGTATATAATATAAAATGGTTGCGTATACAACAAGGGATAACCTATGAATCCCGAGAAGATAAAAGCATTAACGGGAAATGATAAGAGTAATAAATGGGTTAGGTAGGGAGTAAATGGGGGGGGGTCGGTGAAGGATGGATAAGGAAGGGAAGGAGTTGGACGAGGGATTATGTTATGGGAGTTGGGGATGGATTTTGGGAGCTCTGAGTATGGCAGAGAGAAGTAAAAATTTGGGAGTGAGATTGTATTAGTGCACCGGGGTTGCTGGGGGTTTTGGGCACGGGGGCCAGGATATTCGTTGATATCCTGGAGCTAGGGAGCTACCTAGTTGGCAGGGAGGAACGGTTTTGGGCAGTGTTTTATGGTGCAGCAGTGGTCAAGAAGGCGTTTGGACAAACATAATGTATTTAGCATCAGGTTCAGGTATTCATTTCAAATTTTGCAATTGTTTTTAATCAGTTATAATTTTTTTTTATTATGTGTTGATTAATTTATAAATGCTTAGGTGTTCAATTAAACGAATTATTGAATTTTGTTTATGTAAATTCCATTCGGCCTTTACATTTGGTATCAAAGCCCTGGTTCAAAATCTGGAACCAAGGGCCTACCTACCCACCCATAATTTAAACACTTCGGTTTAGTTATGGTGAAACAACCAGAAACCCTTTAGTTAGATAAGTATGGTCCAAGCTCTAGCCCCACCTAACCTGCAAGCAATACCCAAAAATAAATATCAGACACACGAATCAAAAGGCACCTGTTCTATTAATTTTTCCCCTTTGAAAAAAAAAAACCTGCTAATAATAGAAAATTTAAACTTGAGAATAATTATGGCAATTTCACTGTTCAATAGGTACAATGGCTACTAGACAAATATTTAAAATAATTCTTCTTATATGTTGTCCTATAAAGGAAGTAGAAGAAAGCACTACTTAAAAGTTTCGAGTCGTAAAGTTCCAATAAACATAGATGCAAAACAATTGTCAATTTCAGTAAAAGGAAACATTTACAAGGAAAGATGCATTGACGACGTGGTGCAACTTATAAGGAAATCTAAAAAGACATGCCATGAGCTTGGAAAATAGAACATTGCAAGGCAAAGTTCCTGATTTGAATATTGCATTTCTGAGAACTATATAGATAGGGTAAATTGACTCGTAAGTTATCCTTATGTAAAACTTTAATAAAAAAAAAAAATANGGGGTGATTCACATCTCTCTTGAGCTAGGGTGATCAACAGCCGATTGTGGGTCTGTTTAGGGAGCTCTTTTAGGTAGAAAAAAAATAAGCATCCAATTCCACAACTATCAACCAACACAATAACATGTCAACACACAACTAAGCACCAAGCGCCAAATCCCAAGGGAGGAGCCCACAAGGGTCATGTATAAAAAGGCAGGCGAAGCAACATAATGCTAACCAACCCACCCAATCAAACTATCCCTACCGACTCCCGTTGTCGGAGCATTCCAATTTTTTTTTCTTGCTTGGTTCGAGGTGTGCAGGATAGATGTGCTATGTACGAGTCTTGGCGCCCTCTCTATGTTGATGATCCCTTCTTTGGACCCATCTGGACCAAGTCTAGCCCCAGGATTTTCCGGTGGTGGTTTCCTGAGCTAACTGGCCATTGGTTGCCCGAGCTGAGATGACTGTCCATGAGTCCATACAGGCCGCTGACACTGGGAGAGTAGGATACAGAGACCAATCAAAAAAAATATATCAGGGTAGCAAAACATTATTGGCCCAAAGGCCCACTCTCAAAGTACCAAAGTCTATCAGTTATCGAGCTACAAGTCACAACACAAGTGTCGAGTCATGCCACACAAGTTTCAACACAGACCAGTGCCAAGACATCAAGGGAGACGCCCTCAAGGGGCCAAAGCATGATGACCATAGGAAAAGAGACCAGTAGTAAAAACAAATCTGGGTTTTTTTTTTCATTTCCACGATTAAGAAAAAGCATTTGGGAAATCCCAATTTCCAAGTCGCGACTGAAACCATATTACAAGTTCCATAACCCTAAACAAACACCATAATCAGCCAAGCTGAGGTGACAAACATAGAGTACCAAGGGAGAGCCCATGGGTTGAGTATAGTGCACATCGCATCAAACCCACTACGCACCAAACAGAATGCCCATGCACCGAACCATGGGGAGGAGTCGTAGGAAAACAAAGCAAATAGAATAAACAACACTAAACCTGTGAATAAAGAATAAAGAACAAAGAATGACTAAACCTATGATCGATTGAATACGATTGATTTCCTCGGATTTTGCCAGCTTCGGATCTGCAATCTCTCTTTTCCGTCCACAAACACCCTCGTTGCAAAAATCTGGGCAGTGAAGGAGTCTTTAGAACGATTGATTTATGCTTCCATATACATTACAATGCATGCATAAACCCTTCACTACAGGCGTAATTAAACCAGGAACCTCACAATGCATCCTTAACCTAATCATGAAAACCACGTTCCTCTGAATGCCATGTATGTGATTCCTGAGTATACTCCAGCTACGAAAATTCATCCATCTTTGCCTCGAGTGCCAAACAAATGACTGATAACAGTTCCATCGCCCAAGATTGCCATCTTTGCGAACATTTAACAAGCTTAAACCAAATCTAACTTCCAGAACGGAAGTCCTCAAGAGGTTGGTCAAAAGCGCCCAACGACAAAGAGTAAGTGGGTAGCCTACCAGCGCCCAGCCACAAAAACAATATTTAAGCCAACTCTCAGAGCCGAGACCTCTCCACCAAGCCCATGCAACTTGCAACCAAAACACAGGTCAGTCTAAAAAAAAAACAAAAAAAAAACAACACGAGATCAAGCAACAACAACACACCAGCCAGTGACCAACGCCAAAATCCATCACCTAGCAAACAAGAAGGAGAATCCATGAGAGAAGGCCATGGCAGCCGACCGCGTAACCCGAACCCTCGCTAGAAGAAATAATAAGGAAAAATAAGAAGTGGGGTTAAGGAATAGTTTAGGGTTAAGGTTTAGATAGGAGGGCACTCGAGGAAGCGGGCACGTGGGCCTCATGCGAGGACCCACTGCCCACGTTAAAAAAAAAATCTGTTATTTTTATCTTCTTGTTTAAGTTTTATTTATTATTTATTATTTGCTTATTACACGCTAAAAGTTAAATTTAAATATAAAAAAAAATAACAATAAGTAAAGTAAGAATAAGANATATATATATATATATATATATATATATATATATATATATATATATATATATAATAAATAAATAAAAAATGAGGATTTAAGATATTTCTAAATGAATAATTTCATATTTTTTTAACTTTAAATTTAAATACCATTTCAAAAAAAAAGGGCATTGGTAATAGTATTAATTAATTAGTAATTAATTAATAAGTAACTAATTACCTAGTGGGTTGAAGGATTAACTAATTAAGTATGTAAATAAACAATAATAAATATATTAATTAATGTTTAAATAACTAACGTAACATTATATTACTAATAAATTTTGTTTATTGATTAAAAGTTTTGGGAGTCCGTGGGATTTGAACTTTGAACCTCCCCACTGGTCAAAGTCTTGGCAAAGGCCATCCAACCTGCGCACCACACTGTATTACTTTTACAAATAATTTCACATATAAATACTTTAACTGTCATACCCAAGACCACCCACCAAGCAAAGTGTCTTAAGAAGAACACTAACGCCGAAAAATACATAGCATTGGTGAGCGCCGAAACGTGGTGGGCAGTTGTGGATAAGTATTTAGATGCCACGGTTTAATCCTATTTACTCATTAAACGTGGTAATTATTTAACCTTACAGCAATATTTTTTTTATGTGATTAGGTAAATGTTAAAAAGTAAACATGTTAACGGATGCCTTGATAAATGCAAGAAAGTTATGGATGATAAATATGACCCATTGATTTTGGAGGACGACCGAGAATATGACGGCATCTTCAATACATAGCCATCAGATAATGGTTTAAGGTTAAAAAAAAATAAATTTATAGGATCATTAATTGTGCCCATTGTTAATAGGTGTACGCCTGTCGGCGTAAATTAATAAACATAAGGTCAGAAGTCACTTTAATCAAGTTGTATGAAAAAAGTTAAAAGGGCTTAGACTAGGACAAGCGGGAAGGAGGCGACATATGTACTAGGAGAGTAAGCATAGGAAGTGGCGTGTGAGGCGCAAGACTAACATAGCTACCGGGCAAGGGAAGCCAATAGTTCTTTTGAAGGGGCAAAGAAATCAAGATTAGACACTTAATCCTAACCCTAACCTAGCCAATCCCCTAATGGATTAATGTTTGTTTACAGACAAGTAAAGAAAAATTACGCCTAACCCTATTTCTAAGTTTAGTAGCACCAATTTAAAACATACTGGAACTCACCCTGACAACTTTGGTTGATGCAGGTAAAAGCATACAGGATAGTCAGGACTCGAGGGAGTTGAGGCAGGGGAGCATCGTCGTAAGCACCGCCAACACCACCTGTGCCACCACCACCATCACCCGAACTAGCCCTCATACTGCGCTCGTTGGAAGCCATCAATGAGACTTTAAAGGGGTGACAACCGGCAGGGACTGAAGTGGAACCCCCACCATCTGGAATGGGTAATCCAGAAGTGTCAAGGGATTCAGGGGGAGGACCTCCACCTGAATACATCACACGGGAATTACAGAAGATCAAACTTCTGGAGTTTGCCAGGGGTCGTGCCAGTGAACGCGCGGAAGCCTGGTTGGAAGGCATGACAAGGTGTTTTGCCTTAAGGGACTATGCGTCCAATTCAAAGGCAAAGATCACCATTTTTCAGTTAAGAGACAACGCTTTGAATTGGTGGGGCAACCTGGAAAGACAACTGCACCTTACCCCAGACACAGTATCTTGGGAAATTTTCGAGGAGAGGTTCCGAAGGAAATATCTACCTTCATACTACGAGGAACAATGGGTAGGGGCATTTCATGCCTTAGTATAGGGAAACAAAACTGTAGAAGAATATGAGATCAGGTTTATGGAACTGGTCAAATATGTTTCGTATATGGACAATGACCAACGACAGGCAGAGTGCTTTGTCTATGGATTGAACCCTAAGATAAGAGCTATGGTGCGGATGTGGAAACCGTCTTCAGTAGAAGAAGCGGTGGAAAATGCACATTATGCAGAAGAACATATGAACTTGACCGGGGGTGCAAGATCGACATTTCTGCATCGCCCTGGATTTGTAGGAAAGGCCCCGAGGATATTTCCTAGGGGAGGTGGCTCAAGGCCACCGCCATATGGTAACAGATTCGCACCAAGGACAGTAGCTGTAGGGATTTCAATGGCAGCGAGTGAAGCATCTCGTTCATCGCCAACGGTGCAGACATGACCACGACCATCTCAGGGAACAGTGAGTAGGGGCAGGGGTTCCAGGGGAAGGAACGCATTTCAAAGACAGACACATAACAATGCACAGGTTCAATCTTGTGTTACCTGTTGGGGGTGCGGGGGACCCCATTACTAGCGTGACTGCCCAGAGTTACAATCAGGGTTCGTGCATAGAGAAGGAAAGGCACCGATGGGGAGAGAAAGTAGAAGCCACCATATTTACGCAGCAGTTAATAATCGCCAGGCCGAATATCAATCCACGGTGGTGGAGTCATCAGGCACGCTAAATCATATTAATGTTAAGATTTTGTTTGATTCTGGTGCGAAAGATAGTTTCATTTCACCATCTGCATTAGAAAAGAGTGGGTTGACAGCGTACAAGCACGATGACTTTAAACAAGTCGAGATGGCTTCGGGGGAAAAACAAGCAGTAGGACCTAGTGTCGATAATTGTATAGTAGACCTGGGAGTGTGTAATACCAGGTTAAAGGTATACGCCACTGCTCTTGAGGCGTATCACCTAATCATTGGAATGGATTGGTTAGTAGCTCATCGAGCTTTGGTAGATTGTTTCACAAAGAGGGTGCTTTGTGGCGATGATGAAGGAAGACCAATAGAGATCCAGGGTGTACAGAGAAAAGTGTCACTACGCTTTATATCCACTATGAAGGTTAAGCGATGCTTGAGGCAAGGGTGTCGACTTTATGTAGTGGAAGAAGTGAATGAAAGGAAGGGACCCTCATTGGATCAGTATCCGGTATTGTCAGAATTTCAAGATGTTTTCCCGAATGAGTTACCAGGGTTACCTCATGAGAGGGAGCTTGATTTTACAATTGAGCTAAAACCTAGTGTAGAACCAATCTCCAAAACTCTGTATCGGATGACAGCGCCGAAACTTTGTGAATTGCAAATGCAGTTGAAAGAGTTACTGGACTTATGGCTAATAAGGCCCAGTGTCTCACCTTGGGGCGCAACGGTAATTTTTGTAAAGAAGAAGGATGGATCCTTACGACTGTGTATAGACTACAGGGACCTGAACTGTGCTACAGTGAAAAATAGGTACCCGATGCCGCGAATAGATGACCTCTTCGACCAGATGAAAGGAGCAGCGGTACTCTCAAAAATTGATTTGCGATCAGGGTATCATCAGTTAAGGATTAAGGAAGGTGATATCCCAAAAACTGCCTTTCGAACTCGGTTTGGACATTACGAGTTTGTTGTAGTACCTGTCGGATTGTCCAATGCACTAGCAGTATTCATGAGCCTCATGAACGGCATATTCCAGAAGTACTTAGACCATTTTGTACAAGTCTTTTTAGATGACATCCTCATCTATTCCAAGAATGAAAGAGAACATGAGGAACAGTTGCAAATAGTGTTGTCCTGCCTTAGAGAGAACAAATTGTAAGGGAAGCTATCGAAGTGTTCCTTCTTCCATAAAGAGATCCACTATTTAGGTCATATCATTTCCGGCAAAGGAATCTCTGTGGACCTAGAAAAGGTAAAGGCCATTATGGAGTGGCCAGTGCCGAAAAATGCCCATGAGCTGAGGAGCTTCATGGGGCTAGCAGGTTATTACCGGAGATTTGTGGAAGGATTCTCAAAAATAGCAAAACCCATCACCACTTTGCAATGCAAGGGGGTCAGGTATGAATGGATAGAAGAATGTGATAGTGCATTCATTGATCTTAAGAGGTTACTAACTAGTGCGCCAATTCTACGAGTACCGGATATGGAAAAGGATTTCACGGTCTGCACGGATGCCTCGAAGAAAGGGTTGGGGGCCGTGCTAATGCAGGATGGAGGAGTGATAGATTATGTGTCGAGGAAGTTGAAGAAGAACGAAGAGTTATACGTGACTCATGATTTAGAGTTGGCAGCTGTAATGCTAGCTCTGAAACTTTGGAGGCACTATATTGTTGGGTGAAACTTTGAGAGACCATCAAAGTTTAAAACATCTCTTCACTCAAAGAGATCTGAATGACAGGCAAAGGCGATGGAGTGAGTTTATGAGTGAGTACGATTTTGGTATTTCGTACATAAAGGGAAAGGAAAATGTGGTCGCAGATGCCTTGAGTAGGAGACCACATATCTTCTCCTTGGTAACCTTAAAGGTCAATCTGAGGGAACATGTGTTGACACAACTCCCAGGAGACAGTTGGTATTTAAAGGTTACTTCAAACCTCCAGAGCGGGAGGTAGTTAGTTCCAAAGTATGAAGGATATAGCCTTGGAACAGACGGACTGTTAAGATATCGAGGAAGGATGTACATCCCTGAGAATGGGGACATTTGAAGCATCATACTGAAGGAAGCCCATAGATCACTTTATTGTGCGCATCCAGGTGTGAATAAGATGTACGCAGATATGAGGAAGCTCTTCTTCTGGGTGGGCATGAAGCGTGATGTAGTCCATTTCGTCGCCAAATTCCTGGAGTGTCAACAAGTGAAAGTCGACCACCATCACCCAGTAGGCCTCCTACAACCACATGATGTTCCTATGTCCAAATGGGAAGTCATCTCTATGGATTTTGTTGTGGGGTTGCCGCTCACATCCCATATACACAATGTCATTCTTGTGATAGTGGATAAGTTAACCAAGAGTGCTCATTTCATTCTGGTTAGAGACACTTACGATTTCACTGATGTGGCACGTGTGTTTGTAAGCAAGGTTATCTGTTTTCATGAGATACCTAAGAAGATCATTTCAGATAGGGACTCCAGATTCACTTCTAGGTTCTGGACAAGTTTACAGTCAGCGTTGGGGACTTAGTTGAACTTAAGCACAACTTATCATCCTGAAACAGATGGGCAGACTGAGAGAGTAAATCAAGTCATGGAAGACATGCTTAGGATGTAT
>ML782508.1:532344-542413 GCA_009831015.1 Picea engelmannii
GAGATAGTCTAGCAGAGGAAGGATAGGAATGGAGATGGAAGTAGGTTAGGGAGGAAGGATGAGTAGTAATAGTTGAGAAAGTATGGAGATATGTCTTGTGGTGGAATTTAATGCCTTTCCTTCAAAAAAAAAAAAAAAGAGAGAGAAATGTGTTTATGAATATTCATTATTACGTAACTAAACCAAAGTTGTTTAAAATAAATTATTGAACCGGATAATTGTAATTAAAGGATTTATCACACAATTGATTGATTTTTGTCTTTTATAAAAGACTAGTCTTGTTGACTTGATTGAATGCATACATAAATTACTAAAGGATGACAGTTTTGATTATTAGTACATGCACGATATTTTCATGTACTAGCTACACATGCATTTCTTGTACATATACACTAGTATGTATGATCTTTCTTGACTTATTTACTGATAATGTCAGTTACTTGTTATGAATGTGTGAACCATGCTCTTTTTCGTTGTACCATAAGATACCTTAACTTTGGGACGAAGTTTCCTGAAGGGTGGATGTATGTAACGACCCTAGTTGGATAAATGTTTAAGAAATTATAAAGTAAAACTAATTAGGGGATTAATTGTGTTAACAAGGTATTAATTAAATAAAGATGATTTAATGATATTAATTAAGTGAGTTATTAATTAATTAAAGGATATAATTGTAATTAATTAATTAATAATTTAACTACAAACTACATTTAATAACTTACGTAATGGATTTAATAGATTAATGGTATATAATATAAAATGGTTGCATATACAACAAGGGATAACCTATGAATCCCGAGAAGATAAAAGCATCAACGAGAAAGGATACGAGTAATAAATGGGTTAGGTAGGGAGTAAATGGGTGGGGGAGAGTCGGTGAAGGAGGGATAAGGAAGGGAAGGAGTTGGACGGGGGATTATGCTACGGGAGTTGGGGATGGATTTTGGGAGCTCTGAGTATGGTAGAGAGAAGTAAAAATTTGGGAGTGAGATTGTATCAGTGCACCGGGGTTGCTGGGGGTTTTGGGCACGGGGGCCAAGATATCCGTTGATATCCTGGAGCTAGGGATCTACCTAGTTGGCAGGGAAGAACGGTTTTGGGCAGTGTTTTATGGTGCAGCAGCGGTCAAGAAGGCGTTTGGACAAACATAGGGTATTTAGCATCAGGTTCAGGTATTCATTTCAAATTTTACAATTGTTTTTAATGAGTTATAAAAAAAAATTATTATGTGTTGATTAATTTATAAATGCTTAGGTGTTCAATTAAATGAATTATTGACTTTTGTTTACGTAAATTCCATTTGGACTTTACAATTAGAGTAAAACATTAGTAATGTTATAAAGTAAAACACTAACAAAATAATAATACATAAAAAAAACAATTTATAGAATAAAATATTTAAACTATATTAAATTTTAAAAATAAAAATAAATATTAATATTATATTACATTAAAGTATTAAATCAACAATAAACTATTTATAAAATAATAAAGTAATACATAAATAAAATAATAAGATTAATAAAGTAATACTACATCAATATTGTAATAATACATAGAAACATTAATACATTATAATAATATAGTATTTAATTAATTATTAAAATGTTAAAAAAATTAAAAATATATATTATAATTAATATATTAATACATTTGAGTCATAGAAAATAATACAAAATATTTTTTTCTCTGCAACTAGGGTTCTGTAACCCCTAGCCGACACGAACTGCGCCCAACTGATGGCTGCCCCGCAGGGGCCCTCGAACCACAAAGAGAGTACGTCGTCCGGCGTCTCTTACAGCCAAGTTATCAATGGAAAGGACGTTGAAATGGGCATGAAAAGGCCCACGTTCGAGACACCTCCGGATCTGCGTGCGGCTTTCTTAGCGGAAGGGACCTTCAAAGACCGTGACATGGACATTGATCCAGACAAGGGGACGGCCCCTGCAAAAGCTGCGGCCCCTTGGACTCCCGGAAAATGCATCCCCCAGGTGCCTCAGGCCCCAAAATATGTAGTAATCTCACCACGCATTGAAGAGAAAAAACAATACATGCGTGATAATGCTCTGGTTGGGAAATTTCTAGGGCTCTGGCCCTCTGAGAGAGATTTGATCAAATGGATCCAGTACTGGTGGAGGCCAAGGGGTCATTATGACCTACAGCTGGGGTCCAAAGGATTTTTCACTATTATCTTCCATAACCTAGAAGACCGGAATCGGGTCTTCGATGGAGGGCCATATTTCTATAACTCAGCCGGCCTATTCCTGAGATTTTGGACAGAAAAGTTCAGTCCTGAGAAAGAAGATTTTTCCCATGCGCCGGTATGGATCAAGCTGTACTCCCTCCCACAGGAGTTTTGGTTGGAAGAGGTACTAGCAGGTATCGACAACACCATTGGCGTCTATGTGAAGTCCTCTGAAGCCACCAAGCAGCGTCGATACACCTCATATGCGTGAATCTGCGTGTACTTGAACATCTCCAAGCCACTCCCAGGTTCCATTACGCCGGAGTATCATGATGAAGAATGGTCTCAGACCATTGATTATGAGCATATCCCCTTCCGCTGCAGAAAATGTCACGAACACGGCCATCTATTCCGAGAATGCCCACTCAATGCGGTTCACAAGGAGGGAGTCCAAGACACTGGCAAAGACAAGGAGGGCTTCGTACAACCGGCAGGTCGAAGGCGTCAGGGAAACAGGAAGCAGATATCCCAGGTAAGTAAAGACCCCTCTACTAGTAATAAATTCACTATCTTGCAAGATCAACCTGAAAACCCCATAAACGATGCAATCCCGCAGCCCCATCTCCAACATAGTGAGCCGCATTCCCCTTCCCTGCATAATGTGCCCCAAGCTGAGAACCAGATTAAAGGACCCTCCCCTCCAAACAATGTACCCCCTCCCACCCCCCAGACCCTGGCTCAGGAACAGTCAGATCCGCCAGAAACAGACGATGGTGATGAACATATGCAGTTAGAAGAACAGGACCTGGCTGGAGTGGATCTAGAACACCTTGAGCACGCCTACCGACATCAAAATCTCTACACCATCCCCAAAGATCAGCTAAGAAAAGTACACAAAGTCTACCTCAACTCGTCAGCAGGGTCTTCAGCTCGAGCTAGCAAGGCCCTAGGCGTTCAAACCAGTCAATCCAAAACCCCAAGTAAAGTTCAGAAAGAAGAAAAGAAAAGAGGAAGGAAATCAACTCGTAAGCTCATACAAGAAATAAGAAACTTTATGGTAAAATCCGGACAGATCCACTTGATCTCGGACAGTTTCCCTCTTCTCCCCCTCTCCTCCATCATCATGAAGATTATCTCTTGGAATATCAAGGGTCTCAACGGTCGTAGCAAACAAAAAATGCTACGGGAAATGATCATTGCAGAAACACCAGATGTTGTTTTATTGCAGGAAACAAAATGTACCTCCGAGGACATGGACAGGATACTCCCCTACTGCTGGAAACAAGGAGGAGTAGTCTCAATAGATGCCATAAGAACTGCCGGAGGGCTAGCCATCCTCTGGAACACCAACATTGTGCTTCTGAACAGCTTCTGCGCCACCAAGTGGTCCATCACAGCAGAGTACAGACTCATTGGTTCAAATCAACCTGGACATTTAACTTGCGTCTATGGTCCAGCGACTCCAGGGGATAAGCAAGCTTTTCTCCAAAGCCTATACCACATACCCAACATCACCCAGAGTGATAGGTGGATCATCGGTGGAGACTTCAATCTCATACGTACCCTGATGGAAAAAAAGGGAGGATCAAGGAGATTGGATCGGGACTCAAATGACTTCAACAGTCTCATCGAAGAGCTCAGCCTCATCGATTTGGAGCCTAGTAATGGCCTATACACATGGTCAAACAGAAGAACAGGAGCACACCAGGTCAACTGCAAATTGGATCGCTTCCTTACATCAGAAGCATTTCTTATGGAAGGAGTGGCCATGGATTCCACTATACTAAACCTCACTGGATCAGACCACTGGCCCATTCAGCTATGGGTGGACGTCCCGGCAACTCTAGGGAAAAAACCCTTCCGGTTTGAACAGTTTTGGCTTGATCACCCTGACTTCCAAAAAAACATTCAAGAGTGGTGGAGACAGGCGGAAATCCCTTATGGATCCAAAATGTATAAATTCCAGCAAAAACTCAAAAATTTGAAGCAAACACTTAAAAGATGGAATAAGCACACCTTTGGCAGTATCTTCGACTCCCAAAAAGAGCTGATGCAGCAAATGGGGGAAATCCAGCGGCTGATCAGGGAACAAGGCTTCACGGATGATCTGAAAGAGCAAGAAATGAAGGTAAACCAGCAACTGGAAGACAGGGAAAAGCAGGAAGAAATCCTGTGGAAACAAAAGTCACGTGTTGTATGGCTCAAGGAAGGGGAACGCAATACAAAGTTCTTCCATCGCACTGCTGTCCAGTGAAGGCATTTCAACAAAATCACACATCTAACTACAGAGGAGAGAGAATTCATACACTCCCACGCTGACTTGGAAAAAACTTTGCTCAAGCACTTCCAAAATCTCCTAACGGAACCCATCCAAAATAGGGGTGAAGCTATACAGAAAATTACAAGACATGTGCCCGCCCTCATAACTGCATAACAAAATGCAGCCCTCCTCCGACCTATCTCAATGGAAGAAGTGGACCAGGCGCTTGAGGACACTCCCAAATGCAAAGCTCCCGGACCGGACGGCTTCACCAGCGACTTTTTTCACCACTGCTGGTCGATGATACGCACCGAGGTATGGGAGATATTAGAAGACTCAAGGGCCACAGTACAGACCCATAGCGCTTTGCAATGTCATCTATAAGCTCCTCACAAAAGTGATAGCTCGCAGGCTCAAACCGATACTACCAGCAATCATCTCCCCCGAGCAATCAGGATATGTCGAAGGCAGACAAATTATGGACAGCATAATCTTAGCACATGAAGTCATTCACTCCCTACAAAAAACCAAGACCCCAGGTATGCTTCTCAAATTAGATCTCTCTAAAGCCTTCGACAAGCTCAGCTGGGAATACATGCAGGCCATGCTTCTAGATTTCGGCTTTGATCAAAATTGGGTTACTTGGATTATAAATCTTACCTCCTCGGCTTTCTTCTCCCTTCTTATCAATGGTGTTCCCTCGAAACCTTTCTCCCCCTCAAGAGGGATCAGACAGGGCGACCCCCTCTCCCCCTTTCTCTTCATAATCATGACCGAGGGCCTCAGTCGCTCCATCCACGCAGCCCTAGAATCTAATCTTCTGACCGGTCTACCACTCCATGGCATCACTCCCCCTCTCTCGCACAACTAGTTTGTCAATGATACTCTTTTAATGGGTAGCCCCACTGTCCGAGAAGCCGTTTCCATCCAGTCTATCCTTCTATCCTTTTCGGAAGCCTCGGGTCTGGAGTGCAATAAGGACAAGTCCCTTATCTTCTTTTTCAACACTCCTCCACAGATTCAGCGGCACATCTCAGATCTCCTTGGGTTCAAGTGAAGCTCCCTTCCGTCCAAATATCTTGGGATTCCTTTAATTGATAATGCTCACAGGAACTCCTCTTGGGATCTTCTCCTCTCTTCCTTTTCCAAAAGATTATCCTCCTGGACCTTCCGAGCTCTAAATCTCCCCAGCCGGCTTATCCTGCTTAAAGTCGTCCTCCAATCCCTTCCGATCTACGTCTTCTCTGCTCTGGCAGCCCCAAACTTCATTCTTACAGCCATCAAAAGCATGCAAAGGAATTTCCTCTGGCAAGGCCTCGCCAAAGAGAAGAAAATAGCGCTTGTCGGCTGGGACAAGCTGTGCAGGCCAAAAGAGCAAGGAGGTCTCGGTTTGAGAGATCCCGGCATAATGAATAAAGTACACAGTGCCAAAATATGGTGGAGGTGGTTGAAACACCCCAAGGAGCTCTGGGCCAAACTTTGGAGGAAGAAATACACTCCGAACCTGCCAGAGAAGCACCTCATACGCTGGAACGGGGATGAACAAGGTTCCCTGATATGGACAGTGGCTAAGCAGAATAGGCAGTTGATTACGCAACATGCTTTCTGGGAGATAGGCAATGGGGAAACTGCCCGCTTCTGGCAAGATTCATGGCATCAATGGCTAGCGCTGGGAGATGAAGAGTGGGCACCTGACATTTGCACTCAAGCGATGCAAGCAGGATTGACCAAGGTAGCGGATTACTGGCAAAACGACCCTACAGAGGCAACTTGGCGTTACTGGCGTCTGGACAGGGACCGCATGAATCTGGACCGGTATGTCAACCTTGCACCATTGCAAGCAGAACTAGCCAAGAGGAAAATCCCCAAAATTGAGGGAGAAGACATCCTATGTTGGGGCTATGGGACTCAAGGCACCTTCAACACCAAGGAAGCCTATCAACTTAAGACGCAGTCAAACCTCCCACCAGCGACGCTAATTTGGCAAAAAATATGGAGTCTCAAACATTGGCCGAAAATCACCCTCTTCCTCTGGTTGGTCTCACACTCAAGTATCTTAACCCGGGATAACCTTCTGAAAAGGGGTTTTATGGTCCCTTCTTATTGCATTCTCTGTGGAGAGGCTGAAGAAACTTTAAACCACCTCCTTAACACCTGCCCCTACACCAGCCAAATCTGGGATCAAGCCGCCATCATTATGCGAACCTCGAACCGTCACAGGGACAGCCTCTTTGAAACGCTTTTGAACTGGAGAGATTCAGCCTTCCACTCGCCTCTCCTGAATCGCATTTGGCAACTCCTTCCAGGGTTCATCCTTTGGAACACCTGGAAAGAAAGAAACCGAAGAATCTTCAGGAACCTCTCCCTTCCGTGGCAGCACTATTGGCATCAATGTCGTCGTAGCATCCTGGAGACCATTCACCTTCAGAACTGGTCTAGCACAGACTCAGCCTGCCCCTCCTCTGAACTCCCCATCCTCCTCTCTTGGTCCCTTATTCACCCCTTCCCCATCCCCTCTTCCCCTCCTCTCTCCACCTCACCCTCTAGCCCCTCCTTCTGGTCCCCCCCGCCTGAGGGCTTTGTCAAACTCAACTTTGACGGTGCCTCTAAGGGCAATCCTGGAGCTGCGGGCTATGGTGTGGTTTTCCGCGACTATAATGGGCACATTCTTGTCATAGGAGAAGGCTCCCTTAGATATACCACAAACAATGCTGCTGAACTATGGGGTCTGATCAAGGGCCTGCAACTAGCCGTAAGATACAATTTCACAAAGCTCTTTGTTGAAGGGGACTCTCAGATTGTCATTAGCCTACTACGTAGAATTACAAATGGGGTGAATCTAGACAGCATCTCCCCCAGCTGGAGACTCTCTCATGGCCTCCAGATCATTGCAGGGCTACTCCACCCCAATCGCGTCCTCATCCCCTCACACATCAGAAGGAAGGTAAACCAGGTGGCAGATGATTTGGCCAATTTGGGTACTACCTGGGAGGATTCAGACCTCCAGTGCAATGCAGACGACGATCCGAACCACCATATTCTCCAACAATGTATCCAAAAGGCCAGAACGGTGGATGTCCCCCCGGATGGGGTGATAGTGCGGTCTACGCGGCAGTTGATGGTGGCGGGTGACGGGATACCGGACGTGGGGGCACGTGAATGGCTTGTGCCTCCCCCCGGAGTTTAATTTCTCCATAAATTCATTACGAATGGGATTTAATGCGGCCATTATCGCAGCGGTTCCTCCGTTTTGGTTTCATAGCCTGCAGTTGTTTGCTATGTGGTTTATTTGTTGCAGTCGGTCGCTAGCAGAGCGAGCTCTGCAGTGGCCTTGGCATAACCTCGGCTCTGCATCATCCGCCTGTATCTGCTCCCACAGTGTGCATTGTATCATCTCCGCCCACAGATCCCGTTGGACCATGAAGCGCTTACGAGGGAGGCCAAGGCGAGGCTCGGCCTGGAAGCCTCGACATCCATCCATCTCACGCTTGGACTCGTCCTCCTTGAGCTCTTCCTCTCGCAGTCAGTCTGGCCACCTCTCAATTACCTCTCGTCGCATGGTGCATGCGCAGTCCATGTCAAGGGCGCTAGTACCCCGAACTGTTAGTCCCCCCCCTCGCCAACCTTGGGACCCTC
The DNA here is from genome assembly GCA_009831015.1 of Picea engelmannii. Taxonomy (NCBI): domain Eukaryota; kingdom Viridiplantae; phylum Streptophyta; class Pinopsida; order Pinales; family Pinaceae; genus Picea; species Picea engelmannii. Next base: position 540,426 of record ML782508.1, read on the forward strand.
GATAATCTTGTGATCCTAAGCCCGACCCCCCCCAAACCTCTCGAGGGGTTGGGCCTCTCCCCCGCGACTCTTTCACTTCTGCGTAGCTCTGGGATAGTCTAGCGGCACTTTATGATCTAGTCTTTGGTATTCGCCAGGGAGTGGAAGACCTCAACTTCCGTCTCCAGGAAACCGATGTCAAGGTCGACCTCTTCCTGAGGACCCTCACCTCCCTGCAGGACGCCCTGGCCCTCGGACAGAATGAGGACTCTCCAATGCAGGAACCGAATGTGTCAGAGGAAGAAGATGCGGATGCGAAGAAGGATAAAGATACAGGCGCAACCTCAGGAAGCAAAGTTGACACCACAACGACTGACGGGGATGGCGACAAGTGTTGGAACGACCAGATCACTTACATAGCGGAGGATTTTCGGACAGAAGACCTCCAGCCCAAGTGGCCCAATTACTCCCCGTATGTCTAGCTTGTCAGTTAAGTCGCAGGGTGTCAGGTGTTTTTTCTGTCAATTTCTTTCCAGTTTTAGCGGAGTATTTAAGAATAATTCTTATGTTTCCAATAGAAAATAGAAGTACTGAACCGTTTGATGACTCTGGGATTATGGACTGGTTTCCCCTCTGTTGGGGCAATCCTTTCTTCTTCAGTCTGGCCATCATGTATTTTGCTCTGTTACTCTGCCACTGAGAGGCTCTTAATATATTTTACTTACTTACAAAAAAAAAATATATTAATACATTAATGTCCCCGAGGTGTAGGACAGTCGGTGACGGAGTGTGTTGTTAAGCCACTCCGTGATGTTAAAGTCACCGGTTTGAAACCCGCGGGGACAAAAAATCCAACTATGTTAAGGGTTGGTATGGCTCAGGCTGGGTGCGATCCCCGGGTGATTTTGATGGCTTAGATGCCCCTGAGTCGCGGTTTCTGAAGCCACAGGTTAATCGCGTAGCCAACAGGTCCCGCACAAATTAACAAATATATATATATATATATATATATATATATATATATTAATACATTAATAATACATAGAATTATGTATTAGTCAAATATTTTTACATTATTAAAGAATACATTAATAAAGTATAAAATATTAATAAAGTAAAACATGAAAAAAAAATGATTAAAGTCACATTGTGATGTTGGAAAAATGCATGTCAAAATGTGACATTGGGAAAAATTATTAAAGGCACAAAGTGACATTGAAAAATGCACGTCGAAATGTGACATTGGAAAATGCACGTAGGAATGTGACAATGGGAAATATTTGTCAAAATGCGACGTTAAAAGAAATTACAAATATATTATTAATAATATTTTAATACATTAAAATATTATAAAGAAATTATAATTAATATATTAATGGAGTAATAATTAATACAAGTATGTATTAGTGAAGGATTTATACATTATTAAATAATACATTAATAAATTAAAACCATAAAAAAAGAAAATTAAAGTCACATTGTGACGTTGACCAAAAAGCGTTAGATGGAGACATTGGGAAATGATTATGACAATGGGACACTAGGAAAAGTTCGACATTGTAGTGTCGATAAAATCCTTTTATTCGGGGATGCATTTTTATTTTCACTTTAAATATTAGTTATAGTTATGTTGCATTCTTTATGCCACATGTGGATCATGTAATTTATAAATTGCAACATCATAGTACTGAGATAATAGTAGTGAGATTTTATCCCTTACTAGACTGTGAATTTTATTTCTATATATTAATGACACATGTGGATCATATAACTTATAAATTGCATCATAAAAAAATCTCAGCTTTTTGCATCCATCATTTTTGAGTTGTGTTGCATCGTTAATGCTCATGAACCTTTAAACATTTATTTTCAGTAAAAAAATGGTGTTTCCTTGTATAAGGGTAGATGATGGAGACATTGGGAAATGATGATGATAGTGGGAAAGTGGGAAAAGTTCTCATTGTGGTGTCGATAAAATCCTTTTATTCGGGGATGCATTTTTCATTTTC
>ML782508.1:542717-564391 GCA_009831015.1 Picea engelmannii
AGGTGAGTTTACATCAACACCAATCATTACAAAAATATGTTGTAGTTGCAACATTGAATTCTTCAGGCTTAAGAGAAAATGAAATGTATTGTCAAACAAGTGACACTCTATACCAGTTGTCACAGAGATGAAATTTTTTAAAAAAGTAAAAAAAAATTCTTGTTCGGTGATTTGATATAGAGCCCAACTCAAACTTGAAAATTCTCTATTGTCCATAATCTTAGTTAAGAAAATTAAAAAATATGAATAATTTTTTATAAATAAAATGAAATATAAAAAATTTTATAAGTAAAATGAAATATGCTGGGTAAATATATTGAAATAGTATAAATGAAGAAAACATTGATTTTTATAAGTAAAATGAAATATGTTAGATACATATATTGAAATATTATAGACTCAACAAACTAGTTTTGTCCAGCTGGGCAATTTTATATCGTAATGTCTCTTGTCGTGTCCAAAGATCTAATCTCTCCTTCCAAGCCTTTCATGAACTTTGACCTGTGCGTATGTGAAGTGCGGAGGTAATATCAATGCCGGACCTTTTTTTCGTTTTTGGCCTATGATTATTTTGTCCGACTTAATGATCAGGAAGGCTCAAATGCTTAAAACACATGTCACCGTTTTTAAAGGAGTAAGTTAACAAGATTGCTTCCGAAGTTTTATTTTTCAATTAGAAAATAGGTCTGATTCTGGTCAAATTTTTGGGGATAAATTGAGTTTTGTATGGATCAATGTTTCATGTATTTAAAAACCTTACTATAAGTATTATGTTTTATTTTAAACCAACCCAGATGCTCAGAAAATCGATCAGAATTCTAGATTGAAAAAAAATTTAAAAACAAACCACCAGAAAACCTGCAAGAAAAATAACTCGAAAGGAAAAACTACTCCCAAATTAACTCACTCCTTTTTTTAAAAAGTAACTCTAATTTTTTCTCACTATCTAAACAAATTATCTTTCCGTAATTATCTTAATCATGAAGTGATGCAAATGCACATATTTCGTAACAAGTTGTAAGTGTGTACATCTTAAGGTTATCATCAAATCTGATAAATTTATTTATTTGTAACTTGTCATATCTAATCAAATCACTAGTTGGCGTGCTTATCATGAAAGCAATGTTTTTTTTTTCAAATCTCTCTGTTTTTTTAATGAATCACACACTTGGTAATCCTAATAACAGTGTTTCCTTGTTTTGGTCAGCTCACATTTTTGTTTTATCAATAAATCACTGGTTCAATGGTAATGTTAATTCCTTGTTGTTTTATCAATAAATCACTGGTTCAATGGTAATGTTAATTCCTTGTTTTCTAATCTTAGTGACAGTGATTGCGTGTTTTGGTGAGTTGACATTTTTGTTTTATGAATAACTCACTTGTTCAATGGTAATAGTCTATAAAGGAAGCGAAAACAAAAACACTAATTAAAGATGTTTTTTTTTTATTATTAGTTTTTTATAAAAACAAAAAATTAATGTAAAGACAGTAAACATATTTTAAGATCAATTTTGATTTATCAAATTTTAAAAAACAATGAAAAAAAATAGAATTTGTTTTATTTTATATTTTTATATTTAAAAGATTAAATACAAGTTTTTTTAAACTTTTATAATTTTGATAAGGTTATAGGTAACAAATATTTAGAAATTAAGATTTAATTAGAAAGTCTTTTTATCATAAAATGATAAATTCTTTTTTTCCTTTTATTTTTAGAGATTGCCCAAAATCCACTTTTACACATATTCTATAAAAACATTTTTTATTTTTTTATTGTAACCTTTCTAATTTTATAGTTTTTTCCTAATAATATAATTTTTATCTATATATTATCTTAATATATATTATTTTGAAAAGTTCAATATCTAATAATTTATTTCCAAACCCGTAAAAGTGAAGAAGTAGAAGTCAAAACTTCAAATATTGATGATCACTATTAAGATGGATTGTTAAGCTTAAGTGTGTATCCTGTTTTTTCAAATTTCCACACACAAAAAATACAAAATATAGAAAACAAAGTGTGTATTTATATATATATATATATATATATATATATAATTCTTATTACTAAATATTTGATTCTAAATTGATTTCATGTATACAAATCATTTGGATGAGAGCTAAGGGAACTAGGGTTTAGAACTCCCCTGCGGCTCTGCTCTGTGGCACCACATCCACTGCCCAGTTGGGGCTCATGAATCGCAAGGAGGGGGAGCCATCAGGCGCCTCCTACAGCCAAATCACGGCAAATGGAAAACCCTCAGAAGGGCCAAAGCAGTCGACTTTTGAGACGCCACCAAACCTGCGTGCAGAGCTTCTGGAGGAAGGAACTTTCAAAGATCGAGAAATGGATATAGATCCAGGGAAGGAGGTAGCCCCTGGCCGTGCGTCAACTCCATGGCTGCCGGGTAAATGTATCCCACAAGCGCCGCAAGCCCCGAAGTATGTTATCATCTCACCACGGATAGAAGAGCAGAAGCAATACATGAGGGACTACGCCCTGGTGGGTAAATTTCTAGGGCTGTGGCCTTCGGAGCGAGATCTGGTTAGATGGATACAATATTGGTGGAAGAAGAGAGGGAATTATGATTTACAGTTGGGTTCCAATGGCTTCTTCACTATTATCTTCCACAACCTGGAGGATCGCAATCACATCTTTGATGGGGGGCCATATTTCTACAACTCGGCAGGACTCTTTTTAAGATTCTGGACTGAGAAGTTCAGCCCTGAGAAGGAATATTTTGCCAATGCGCCGGTCTGTATCAGATTATACTCCTTGCCCCAGGAGTTCTGTCTTGAAGAGGTCCTGGCCGGCATTGGGAACACTATAGGCATCTATGTCAAATCCTCAAAGGCCACTAAGCAGAGGTGCTATACTTCCTACGCGCGAATATGTGTGTATTTGAACATAGCCAAGCTACTCCCAGGATCCATCACGTTGGAATATCATGACGAGGACTGGTCTCAGACCATTGACTATGAGCACATCCCATTCCGATGCAGGAAATGCCATGAGCACGGTCACCTCTTCAGAGAATGCCCACTCAACACGGCGCCAAAAGAAGGGAATCAGGAAAGCGGCAAGGACAAGGACGGATTTGTACAACCAGCGGGGAAAAGGCGTCAAGGAGGAAGGAAACAACCGGCTCAGGTAAGCAAAGATCCCTCAACTAGTAATAAGTTTGCCATCTTGCAAAACCAACCAGAAAACCCCATAAATCCTGCAAACCCCATGGCCCCACCTCCGAGCAATGCCCCTCAATCTATCAGTCAAGGAACGGAACGGTCGACTCAGAGCAAGGAGCCTGACTTCCCCCCCCGATACTGCTCCTGACTTGCAAGAGACAGACGACGGGGAAGTGGATATGGAGCTAGAGGAGCAAGACCTTGCTGGGGTGGATCTGGAACAATTGGAGCATGCCTATAGGCAGCAAAAACTATACACCATACCGAGAGATCAACTACAAAAATTCCACAAGGTATTCCTCAATTCCTCAGCTAGGTCCTCCACTCGGACAAACAAAAGCCTAGGAATCCAGGGCGATCAATCAAAAAACCTGGCTAAAACCTAGAAAGACGAAAAGAAAAGGGGCAGAAAATCCACCAATAAACTCATACAAGAAATAGGGAACTTTATGGTAAACTCGGGACAAATCAACCTGATTTCGGATAGCTTCCCTCCTCTCCCCACACCCCCATCATCATGAAGATCATCACTTGGAATATCAGAGGCCTCAATGGACGTAGCAAGCAAAAATTGCTACGGGATCTGATATTAGCAGAAAAACCAGAAATTTTACTTCTTCACGAAACAAAATGTACTTCAGAAGACATTGACAAGCTTCTACCCCACTGCTGGAAAATGGGGAAGGCAGTTTCAATAGATGCCACAGGAACAGCAGGTGGTCTGGCCGTTCTATGGAACACCAATGCAGTGCTAATGGACAATTTTATTACCACCAAATGGTCTATCACCACTGACTATAGGCTTATAGGTTCAAATAGGCTTGGACATCTCACCAATGTCTATGGCCCCGCTAGCCCAAGGGACAAACAGGCCTTCCTCAGGAGCCTGCGATATGTTGCTAGCCTCGCACAACACAAAAACTGGACCGTCGGTGGTGACTTCAACATTATTCGCAGCCTGGAGGAAAAAAGAGGACGCTCTAGGCACCTGGATCGGGACTCCGGTGACTTCAATACTCTCATAGACGATCTCCACCTAATTGATCTGGACACCAACAACGCCTTGCACACCTGGACAAATAGAAGAATCGGTATACATCAAATTTCCTGCAAGCTAGACAGATTCCTGATATCCGAATCTCTCATGTTGGAGGGCACCGCAATGGAATTGGCTATCCTAAATTTCTCCAGGTCAGACCATTGGCCCCTGCAATTAAGAATGGATATCCCGACCACCCCTGGTAAGAAGCCCTTCAGGTTCGAGAAATTTTGGCTAGACCACCAGGAGTTCTAGGAAAACATCCAGGCCTGGTGGAGGGAGGCAGAGGTCCCCTGCGGATCCAAAATGTATAGATTCCAGCAAAAGCTAAAGAACCTCAAGAAAACTCTCAAACTCTGGAACCATCACACCTTTGGTAACATCTTCGATGCTCAAAAATAGTTGTCGGCACAATTGGAAGGGATTCAGCAGCAGATCAGACTACATGGGTTGACAAATGAACTCAAGGCCCAAGAAATTACATTAAATCAGCAGCTCAAAGTCAGGAAAAAGCAAGAAGAGGTATTATGGAGACAGAAATCACGAGTGAAATGGCTCCGGGAAGGGGAGCGCAACACCAAATTCTTCCATAGAACTGTCATCCAAAGACGACACTCCAACAAGATCACCCATCTCATCTCAGACGATGGGGACACTATTCATTCCCATGAGGACATGGAAAATACATTGACAGGCTACCTTCAAAACATCCTCACAGAACCCCGGGTAGACAGACATGAGGCCATCAACAAGGTCACATGGCATGTGCCTTCCCTCGTCACTCCAGAGAAAAATGCCGCCCTTCTCCGACCAATAACAATAGAGGAAGTAGACCAAGCACTTCAGGAGACTCCCAAGGGCAAGGCTCCTGGCCCCGACGGATTCACAAGCGACTTTTTCCACCACTGTTGGCCGCTGATCAGAACATAAGTCTGGGAAATTTTAGAGGATTCTCAAGCCACTGGCCAAATTATCCAGGCTGTCAATGCCACTTTCATAACCTTAGTGCCCAAGGAGGGGCAGGCACATCACCCCAAGCAGTTCAGGCCGATAGCTCTGTGCAATGTCATCTATAAGCTCCTTACAAAGGTGATAGCCAGGAGACTCAAACCCATCTTACCTACAATAATATCCCCGGAGAAATCAGGCTACGTTGAGGGCAGACAAATCCTAGACAATGTTATCCTCACCCATGAGGTGATCCACTCTCTATAGAAGACCAAGACCCCAGGTATGCTCCTCAAATTAGACCTCTCTAAGGCTTTTGACAAGATCAACTGGGAATACATGCAAGCAATTCTTCTTTCTTTTGGCTTTGATCAAGGATGGGTAACCTGGATAGTGAATCTATCCTCTTCGGCTTTCTTCTCTCTTCTCATCAATGGCGTCTCGTCGAAGCCCTTTTCCCCCTCTAGAGGAATCAGGCAAGGAGATCCCCTCTCTCTGTTTCTATTCATTATCCTGGCCGAGGGCCTTAGTAGATCCATCCATGCTGCAATTGAAACCAAACTCCTGGCAGGTCTTCCCTTGCATGGTATCTCCCCTCCCATCTCGCACAACCAATTTGTTGACGAAACCCTTTTGATGGGCATCTCCACGGTCCGGGAAGCCAACTCAATCCTGGATATCCTGCAGACCTTCTCTGATTCTTCAGGCCTGGACTGCAACAAGGATAAATCCCAAATCTTTTTCTTCAATACCCCTCCTCTGGTACAGCGCCACATCTCTGGCCTCCTCGATTTCAACAGAATCTCCCTTCTGTCCAAATACCTCGGCATCCCCTTGATCGACAATTCCCTCTAGAACTCCTCCTGGGAGCACCTCTTATCTTCCTTCTCCAAAAGACTCTCCTCTTGGACCTACAGATCTCTTAATCTCCCCAGTCGCCTCACTCTTCTCCAGGCCGTTCTCCAGGCCCTTCCGATTTCTCCTTCTCTGCGCTGGCTACTCCGAAGTTTGTACTCACCACTATCAAAAGCCTACAAAGAAAATTTATTTGGCAAGGCCTCAATACAGGAAAGAAAATAGCGTTGGTTAGTTGGGACAAACTTTGTCGACCCAAGGAGCAAGGAGGCTTGGGACTGAGGGATCCCTTCATCATGAACAAGGTGCTAAGTGCCAAAATCTGGTGGCGATGGCTAAAAAGCCCCAAGGACCTCTGGGTACGACTCTGGAGGAAGAAATATGCTCTGAATGTGGCAGAGAAGAACCTCATCCGCTGGAATGAGGATAGCCCGGGCTCCTTAATATGGACAGTAGCCAAGCAGAATCGACAATTGGTGACTAACCATGCCTTCTGGGAAATCAGGAATGGGAAAACGACCCTATTTTGGCAAGACTCCTGGCAACAATGGTCGGTTCTGAGTAAGGAGGAATGGGCCCCTAACATTTGTACCCCAACCACTCGGGCAGGACTGACAAAAGTAGCTGACTACTGGTGGGACACTCCTGAGGGGACACTTGGCACCAATGGCACTTGGACAGAGAAGGCATCGATATGGGGGTAGGCGTGGATCTAGCTCCTTGGCAAGAAGAGATGACGAAGAGGAAAATTCCCAAAATAGCAGGAGAGGACATTTTGAGATGGGGACACAGACCACAGGGAACCTTCAGCACACAGGAAGCGTATCAGCTCAAGGCTCTTTTAGACCCTCTCCCTGACTCGAAAGCGTGGCACAAGCTATCAAGTCTTAAGCACTGGCCAAAAATTACCCTCTTCCTCTAGCTCGTGAATCACTCTAGCATCCTGACCTAGGATAATCTAGAGAAAAGGGGATTTGCGGGTCCATCTATCTGCCTACTTTGTGGCGAGGCAGAGGAAAAAATGAATCATCTTCTCAACTCTTTCCATTATACCGCTCAAATATGGGATCAAGCAGCACTTATCATGCGCACCTCAGACCGTTGCAGAGACAGCATCCTGACAACTATTACTAATTGGAGGGATCAATATTTTCACTCCCCCATCCTCAATCGGGTTTGGCAATTACTATCGGGCTTCATTCTATGGAAAACTTGGAAAGAAAGGAATAGAAGGGTCTTCAAAGGTTTGTCCCTCCCTTGGCAACAGTGTTGGCAGCAGTGCTATCGTAACATCCTGGAGACTCTGCCCCTTCAACCATAGTCCGAAGAAGACGATAATAGCAACCCAGACGAACTTCCCATCCTCCGGTTCTGGACTCCACCCTCTGCCCTTCCATCTCTACCCTCTCATCCTCGGTCCCGTCCCTCCGGCAATCCCTCCTTTTGGTCTCCTCCCCCAGAGGGCTTCCTTAAGATCAACTTTGATGGGGCCTCCAAGGGCAATCCTGGACCTGCAGGATATGGAATTGTCTTTCGTAACCATCTTGGGCACATCCTTCTCATTAGTGCGGGCCCTATAGGCCACTCCACGAACAATGCAGCAGAACTGTGGGGGCTAACCAGGGGATTTCATTTGGCCATTAAAAATAACTTTACCAAGTTAACCGTCAATGGCGATTCTCTAATCATCATCAACTTGCTGCGGAAAATTTTAAATGGGGCCAACCCGGAGAGAATATCGCCCAACTGGAGACTCCTGCATGGACTACAGACCATATCTGACTCTCTACGACCAAATCTGACCATCATCCCAACCCACGTCAGAAGGAAGGTGAATCAAGTTGCGGATGATTTAGCCAATCTGGGCATCAATTGGAGTGAATCGGAACTCCTCTGTAATTCAGCCCTGGAACCTGATCATCCCATTCTCCAGCAGTGTATACACAAGGCTAGGACGACGGATGCTCCCTCGGATGGGGTGTTAGTGGAGGCCACCTGGCACATGCAGGAGGACGGCGTTTGCCAATGGGGCACAGAGCCATGTGATGGGATCGTGCCACCGTCCGCCACCCTCATGCAGTTTTAATACGCTCTTATGATGATGGGAAAGGCTGTTATTGCACTTGCTCGGCCCTCGCATTTTGTTATGGCTCTGGTCCTGGTCTTCGTTCATTATCTTTGCTGGTGGTTTGATGGGCTTTCCCCCTCGCTGCCATGGCCGCCCTATGATTGTGTCCACTGGTCTCTGGTGGATCCTTACTACACTCAACCCTGCGACCTTTGTTGCGAGCAATCGATGCCTAAAAAGAAGCGGCAGTTGAGAGGGAGACCATGGAAGGGTTCTCCCTGGAGACCTCGACGTCCCTCTTTTACTTCGCCTGCTATGCCTTCCTCTGGTCCTTCCCTTCACCTCCAGGCTGCGCATCATAGAAACACCCCTCCCGCTCAGCCGACAGTGAGCATCAACTGCCTGGAAATTATTCATCGGCTGCCATGCTCTTCTGTGTGTCTCCTCCTCGCTCCACCTATGAATGAACCGACCCATCCCCATTGCTCGGCCTCTCCAAGAGACTTAGGAGAAGAGCCACCACCCTCAACGCAGAAGCCCGAGAGTTCTGGGCTCCCCTCCTTTGACACCACGACTGGCGAGAAGGTAAAAGACAATGTGGCCATCCTCTATGGCCTCGTATTCGAGCTCCGCCAGGGGGTGGAGGACCTGCAATTTCGGCTGCAACTTACAAATGACAAGGTGGTGCTCTTCCTTCATCTCCTCTCCTCGTTGCATGAGACCTTCCTCTCGACCCCGAAAGGAGTGACCTCCAGGCAGGAACCCGAAGTAGATACCGTCGAAGGAGAGCTCAAGGCACGCGCGACTTCGAAGCAGGAACCAAGGGTAGCTACCACAGCTAGAGATGTGGTAATGCAGTGTGGAGAAAAGACGGAGTTGATACGGGCCAGGAGAGAAACCATGGCTGAGAAGGAAATAGCGAAGCATGACCTTGGAGCTGGGACCAAGGAGGAGGTTGAGGTGCAGTTGGGGGACGGGACGACAGTTGTTGAAGAGGAACCATGGACAGTCGATCTCAACGCCACCTGGCCAGGTTACATGTTAGGTGTCTAGGCTCTTGCTGTTCTAGAAGTCGTGTCAACTGGTTGTTGTTTTTTATGGATGTCCATTGTGTCTCAGACATTACTTTTTATGGTTTATTACTATGCTTAGGCTGGCTAAGTTGCTGACTAGGCTGGTTTCCTCTCTATTGGGGTAGCCCAATAACTTCAGCAAATCCATCATTGTATTTTGAAACTCTTTTTGCCTATGGCCGGACCTTAATATATTAAACTTCTTACTTAAAAAAAATAAAATATATTTGATTCTAAATTTCAATTTGAGGGTCCTTATGTGCTTTATGATTGGCTCTTTTTGTTTTTATTAAAAAAAAATTAGGTATTGTTTTCCACATGTCTTTTTTCTATATTAAAATGTGTTTTTAAAGTTTACATTTTTTTCAAACCATATGAATAATTCTTAGTGTTAAAATGTGTTTTTAAAGTTCACATTTTTTTCAAACCATATGAATAATTGTTAATGTGTAATAATGTTTTCCTCTTTGGAAATGACTTAATGAGTAAGAAAAAATAAAAAAACAATATTTAAAAAACCATTATGACATTACACAACATAGTCAAATACATATTTTTGTAGAAAAGGTGAATATATTATTAAATGTGAATATACCACTAAAATATTAATCATTATTCATATCTATCTATGTTTGCAAATAAAGTTGGATTTATGTTTTTTTAAACCTTAAAATTGACCATTAATTTCTTATTAAAAAATTGACAATTTGATCAGTATTTCCTTAAATATAGACTAATTTCAGTTCAAACCATTATAAATTTATTATGAATATTGATTTCCAATAGTTAACATGTCACTTGGGTTTCCAATATAGTATTTGGTAATATTGAATTGGAGTTTTTGACAAGGTCCTCACCCACAACATGAAAAATTAACAAGTATCAGAAATTATGAGAAAATGTTAGTGGTTCTTATATTCCTCCCAAATATTAATGAAGTGAGAAAAGGCCAATGCTTCTTGTCCTCCTCACTCAAATTAAAAAAGTGTGAGAAAGGGCATGTGATCCTTCTTCTCCTCACTCAAATAACAAAAGTGTGTGAAAGGGTTTGTACTCATTCTCTTTCTTCTCATCACTCTAATTATAAAACTATGAGAAAGGGATAGTGTTCCTTATCCTCCTTCCAAAACTTAATTAATTCATAATAATTGCATTTTTCAAATCAAATTGACCTCTATGTACGTTCTAAACTTTTGATGAGTGGTTGAAAAAAAAATGATTAAGTTTGAATGAATAGTTTAGGTAAGGACTTGTATTATGAACATGTGCAAACAAGAAAAGTATAAAATCATTTTTTTATCATAATATTATTCCTATAAACTATAGATAAACAAATTGTGAGATAAAAAAAATTAAGATAGATTTCTCATACATGAAAAAATTCTACACTATAGAACCATTTTCTTACACCATTCCAAAACTTAGTAAAATAGTAGAATTTCTACACATCAAAATATTCAAAACTGAGGTTAGTCCAAAACAACTTTACTAGAAGTGGCTTGTTCATTAATTTTGAAAATAGTTTACAAAATTGAAAAAGAAAAAATACCCTTCCTCTATTGAGTTTATTTTATTTTTACAAGAGAAGGAGAGTGATATGCATACTTTTGGCCCCTCTTGATGTGAATTCATTCCCCTTCCTTGGTTTTTATTTTTCTCAATATAATTGTCTTATTGTTTCTTTTAACCAGGGGTTCGATTCTTTTGTCAATTCTAACTCCTTTCACAGTTTGTTTACTTTCTTGGGTATTTAGTTTCTCTATCTAGTTATCCTTTTAGGCCACGTGGGGGTTTTGATATCATTTTCTAGTTCATATTTCCTTCTTTTTTAACTCTTTGAGTCTCTTTTTTGCTTGTTCAATGCACTTTGAAGTCATTTAAGGGTGAATGGAAGCTAATGATGGTATCTCGTGACGTGTTAGTGGCAATGTAAACCTGAAAAAACAATAATTTATTAACTTGGAGGGATTATTCAAGGTACTTTTACAATGAATTTGAATATGGAGTAAGAAGATGAAACTTAGGAAATTGAATTAGATTTTTGAATATACAACTTTTATTCATAGAAATTGTGAATAAATATGTCAAATTTGTTTTTTTCTAAGAGTAGTATCTTAATTTTCGAATGAGATCTAAGGTGTATGTTTTTGTTTGTGCAATTGTTGAGTACCTTAATGATGGAATTTGGTTCCAAAAACTTGTATACTTGTAGAAAACTCGTTTTTTTAGTGCGGTGTATTTTTTGGAAATTTATAATATTAATTTTATATATTTTTAAAAATGATCAAAGTCAACATATCCCTTAAATTACAATGTATAATGTTTTTGCATGATAAGAGGGTCTTAACATGATCAAAACAGATATTTTTAATCATAGATATCGGTCTCCTCTAGTGCAACATATAAAACATTTGAGAAATGGTTAACGTGACAAAAAGTTAAAGAAAAAATAAGAGAGGTATGTATTCTAGGATTTTGATATATGCGATGAAAAAAATAGATTAAAAATAGTAACAATATATATATATATACTTTTAAATTATATATTTGGAATGTTCCTAGCCAACTCTATCTATGTTTGTAGTTTTGTCAACCAAATAATTGTTTAGCATATAGAAAAATAACGTCAAAGACAAATATTTAGAGAGGTATTCACAAAAATGGAGATTTTTATCAATTCGTAGACCAAACCACTAGGTTTGTCATCCTGAACCTAAATCCGAGGAAATCAAGTGAGAATACACGTTGTCAATCCTACCCAAACAAATTTGAATTCAAAATAATGCACATGCATTTTTAAGAATGCACATGCATTCTTAAGAGGTGCACATGTTCCTAATAGTGCTCATGCACTATAGGAATGCACACATTCCTAAGAGAGTGCAAAGTCTATTATAAGCTATGTGTTATTTTCCAGTCCCCCATCCCTCCAAATCTCTCTCTCGTACATATACCCCCCTTCTATACCCCCCATGTCCCCATGTTTGTCTCCCTTTCTCCCCCTCTCACACTTCTATACATGGTAAGATCTAGACATGGAAAGACTTAGACATCACAAGGCATGAAAAGAGCTAGACCTAGACCTTTCCTTGACATTATTTAGTCTCTCACACCCACTCCCTCTCTATCCCCCCCTCTATCTCTCTCTAAGCCCCTTTGTCCCTCTGTCTCCTATTACTCCCCCTCTCTCCCACCCTTTCTCTCTCTCCTCATTGTGAGTCTCAATATCACTCTCTCTGCCCCTCTTTCTCTATAGGTTCCCCTTATTTGTCTCCCTATGTATCTCCCCTTTATCTCACTCTCTCTCTACACACCCTTCTATGTATCCCTCTCTTCTTCTATTCCTCTCAATATCCCTCTCTCTACCGCCACTCTCTATATCCCTCTCCCTCCCTCTCACACACTCGCTCTACACCTCCTCTTTGTCTAAATATCTCCCCCTATCACACTCTCACACACTCTTGCCCCCTTCCTCCCACTATATCTCCTCTATATATCCTACATATACCCCTGTCTCCTACATTTATCTCTCTCTATACCTCCCTCTTTATCTTCCTCTCTCTCCCTCTCACACTCTCACACACTCTCTCTACCTCCATTATATTCCTTTCTCCCTCTCCCTCCCACTCTCTCTCTCTCTCACACACACACACTTTTTGGACCCACTCTATGTCTTCATCTCTCTCCCTCCCACACTCTAACACACTCACTCTATCCCTCCCCTCTTTGTCTTCCTCTCTCTCCCTCCAAAAATATTGCACACACACTTTATAGCCTCCCTTTATGTCTTCCTATCTCTCCCTCCCACACTCTAACACACTCTCTCTCTCCCTCTAAAACTGACACACACTAGAAAGTTTGGTATGTTGCAAGGAAAGGCATGGTAAGGGAAAAAATTCCCTTGACCTAGACCTGGCAAGGCATGTCAATACCTAGACCTAGACCTAGACCTTGCATTGCCATGCATCACACCCACTCCCTCTCTATATCCCCCCTCTTGGACTCTCTCCCTCCTCCCTCCCTATATTTCCTTCCTTCCTTCCCTCCCTCTCCCTCCCCCCTCTCTCTCCCCCTCCTTCCCTCGTTATCTATCTCTATCTCTCTCCCCCTCCCTATTCCACTTTGTACCTCTCTCTCTCTCTCTCTCTCTCTCTCTCTCTCTCCTTTTTTTTAGTCTCACTCTCACTCCTCTCTTTCTCACTCTACCTCCATCTCTATCTCTCTCTCTCTATCTCACTCTCAACCTCTCTTATACTCTTCCTGTCTCTTTCCCTCCCTCCCCTTCTTTCTCACCTCCTTCTCTCTCTACCATATCCCTCTATTTCTCCATATCACTATAAAGTTGTCTTCTACTCTTGTTGGTTCTTCCCATCCCTCCCATTATCTCCCTCATGCTCATTATATCCCCTTCCCCCTCTCTCCTCTACTCTGCCCCCATTTCTCTATTTAGATCTCTCTACCCCACCTTCCCTCTATTTATCCCCTTCCCCTCACACTCAATATCACTCTCTCTCTACCCCCTCCTCCCTCTCTCTCTCTCCCCCTCCCTCCCATTATCTCTCCTCTCTCTCTCTCATACATATACCCCTCTCTCCCTGTCACTTTATATCCCACTTCCTCTCTCTCCCCCACTCTTCCCCTCTTTCTCTCTTTACCTCTATCTACCACACTTACCTCCATATTCCACCCTTAATCCTCTCACTCTCTCCCTCTCTACCCCATCTCTTTATCTCCCTCTCCCTCCCTCTCACACACTCAAACCCTCCCCTTGCAACCCCCCTCTCTTTTTTTCTCTCTCTCCCTCTCACACTCACACATTCTCTCTGCCACCTCCTCCCTCTCTTTCTCCCCCTCCCTCCCACTATGTATGCTATATTTATCTCCTACATCTATCACCTCTTTCTCTCTCTCCTCATTTTTAGTCTCACTCTCACTATCTCTACCCCTATTTATCTCACCCTCCCCACCTCTTTCTCTTTTTCCCTACTTCTACCTTCTTCTCTCTCTTTTCATCTCACTCTTGACATATCTTATACTCTTTTTTGTTCTCTCCATCCTCCCCTTCTCTCCCTCCTCCCTCTCTCTCTAACCCCTCCCTCTCTCTCTCTCCATCTCACTCTAGACCTCTATTTTTCTCTACCCACTTTCTCTCTTTACCTCTTGCATATAACCCTCCCTCTCTTTCCCACCATATACCCCTCCCTTTTTGTCCCCCTTCCCCACTCTCCACCCTTGCTCTCTTTTCCTCTATCTAGACCCCTCCCCCCATCTCAATATCTCTCTCTATGCCCCCACTATTTCTCCCTCACCCTCACTCTTAGACACTCTCTTTTTCTTCCTCTCTCCCCCCTCACACTCTCTTTATTCCTCTCTCTCCACTACCCCTCTCTATCTTCCTCTCTACCCCCTCACACTATATTTCTTCCTCTCTCTCCATCTCCTTCTCTGTCTTTCTCTCTCTAACTCTCAAACACCCATACACTCTATCTCTACCCCCCTCTATGTATTCCTCACTCTCCCTCTCAAACTATCACACACTATAGAAAGTTCGGTACACTACAAGGAAATAAATGGACTTGAACTAGACATGTCAAGACCTACACTTATACCTACACATAACAATACCTAGACATGGAAATTCATGGAAACACCTAGACATATAGACCTATAGAATAAGCCATGAACTATACCATAGTCCATGACCTAGACCTATACGATGACCATGATGTGGTCCATGACAAAGACCTAGAGTTAGAGCTATACCATGACCTAGAGCATGACATAGACCTAGAGATATACCTAGACCATGACCTATAACTATACCATTACCATGTACATGACCATGACCTATACCATGACCTAGACCCCCCTAGCTCCATTTAATCCTAGGCATAAACTACAGTCAACCCTTAACCCCCTCCACACTTAATCCCTAAGTTCCCAATGCATATACCTATTGTTAAAGGCCCCAAAACACTTGCACCCACATCCTGGTGCTCTAATCATTTCTCCTTGCTTTAAAACACTTTTGATACTAATCCGTTAGGTTGGGATATCACTTTTTCCCAAGAGGAATGCGTGCACATTATAGGAATGTGCACATGTTCCTACTGGGAAATTTTATGTGCCAAACACACTCTCAACCTATTCTATCTCAAAGGGAAGGCATGGCATGGCATGAAAAGTCAAGGAAAGGAAAGTCTTGGCAAGGCAAGGCCTGGAAAGGCATCACATGGAAAGGCAAGGAAATACAAGGCACACAAAATTGAGGTGCATACCAACTGTATTTTTGAAAATGAAAAATGGTAGGGATGGGACTCAGAACGTGGTATGGGAAATTTATTCCTAAAATCCAAGTTAAGTCAATTTGATGTCTGACAAGTGGGTGACAAAAATACTTTAAAAAAATTAGGGTAGAGCATAGAAAATAAAACGACAAAGTTGATAGGAGATAAGAGCATTGGTTCTTTGGTCAAGGAGAAAGAGAGGAGAAAGATAATTGAGCAGAGAGGATAATAGAGTGCTAGTTTGCTAGGTGGTGGAGGTAGGCAGGTATCATTATTTGTTTAATTTATTGAAAATATATTTTACAAAAATATGAGTGAGTTATTTTTTATTATTTCATTCATAGACATTGAAGAAATCCAAACATATTCTAAATGTGAGGGGGAGCTCATAGTGAATAAAGGAAATGTGGAACAAAGAAATGCAACCTTAGATGTAATGTGATCGTTAAGTTTTTATTCTTCTTCCAATAGAGTACTTATATAAGTACTTATATGAACATGAACATGACCTAAACCATGAAATAAACCTAGACCACGACCTAAAGCTTGACCTAGACTATGACCTAGAACTCCCTAGCTCCATCTAAGCATAGGAATAACCTAAACTCTACACTTAAACCCCTCCACACCCAATCCCTAAGTGAAATATGCCTATACCTCTTGTTTAATAATGATATTTTATGGATATGAACGTTCACCTACTGTTTAATAATGATTTCACATGGTTTAATGATGATTATGGTACATTGATTTTTCTCTTTGAATTTAATATAAGCATAATATTTTAGTGGATTCGAAATTATTTATATGGAATATTTATCCTTATTTGAATGATTTTATTAATTTGTTTTTAAAACATTTTATCTTTGACATTTCTTACCTTTTTGGTGATTTAATTTGATTTCATTGTTAGGTTTTCTCATGCCTCTCTCGGATTTCCCATTGTTTGATTCTATATTATCAAAAACCCATGATTGAGATTTTTTCTTATGATATTGGAATATATTATGTATTACTGGAACATTATCTATTTGTATGTTCTTCAAGATCAGTCTATTTTCGTTACCCATTTACATCCTAGTAGCAAGCATAAAATGTTAAATTTACTTGATTTTGTATTGTCCACAAACAATGTTTGACATGCCTTTGATTATGTATGAAAAACACTTATCTATATGTACTCTCAAAAACTCTCTTTCTACCCCCCTCCATCCGACTATCTCTCCTCTCTCTCTCCTACATCTACTATATCTCTCTCACCTCTCTCTCTCTACCCCCCCCTCTTGGTCTTCCTCTCACACTCTCAAGAAATACATCTTTATATCCCCCTTCTATCCTTAACTCTTGCATATAATCCTCACTCTCTCACTCCTTGTATCCCCCTCCCTCTCTCTCCCCCACTCTCCCAACCTTTCTCTCTTTTATTATATCTAATCTCCCTCCCTCTCTCCCCCCCTCTATGTCTCCCTCTCCCTCACACTCACACACTCTATATGTCTCTCCCTCTCTCCCTATCAAAGTCTCTTTATTCCTATCTCTCCACCCCCCTCTCTACATCGCAAGGAAAGAAATGACCTTGACCTAGACATGTGAAGACCTATACCTAGACCTAGACTTATACATAGAAATACCTAGACCATGACCTCGACCTATACGATGACCATGATGTAGACCATGCCATAGACCTATATATAGAACTATACCATGATCTAAACCACAACATATATCTAGAGCTATACTTATACTATGACCTATACCTATACCATGACCATGACCTAGACCATGACATAGAGCTTGACCTAGACCATGACCTAGACCCCCTTAGATCTATCTAAGCCTAGGAATAAAATACAATCAACCCTTAACCCCCTCCAGCCTCGATCCCTAAGTGAACTATGAATATACCTCTTTTTTAAGGCCCCACAACCCTTACACCGACATCACCCACATCTTGGTTCTCTAACCATTGTTTTATGCTTCAAAACACTTTCAATCCTAAGCCCTTAGGTCCTAGTTTTATTCAAACACCTATACATATTTATTAATAAATATGTTTGGTCTCTAATAAATTCTATAAGGTTTCATCAAAATTTCGCACACACTCATGTGACTTGAAATCCTGGTGATTTTTTGCTTATCCATGCCTAACAGGAATGCGTGCATGTTCCTAGAATGTGCACGCACTTTAGTGCACATGTGTTTTAGGAATGTGTGTTCATTCCTGCTGGGGATTTTTATGTGACAACAACACTCCTCTACCTCATCTGCAACATCCTGCTTTGGCGCACTGAGCGAAATTATTC
The DNA here is from genome assembly GCA_009831015.1 of Picea engelmannii. Lineage (NCBI taxonomy): Eukaryota > Viridiplantae > Streptophyta > Pinopsida > Pinales > Pinaceae > Picea > Picea engelmannii. The sequence continues at coordinate 560,477 of ML782508.1, forward strand.
TTTGTGGACACTTGCTCACACGTGATCTGGATTATTATGTTATTAAAACTTTTGATTTTGATTATGAGGCGTTATGGGGTGATGATATGTTGTTTTAATACATTGACATAGACAGGTGCTATTGACTCGGTTTACTGAGTGTGTAGGATTTTGGACCTCAAGGATGTAGAGGCATCAATGGAACCCCTTGGACTCCGGATTGAGTCAGGGAGTGTACCATTGGGGTTTGATTGTTTTACTGTGATATTAGTGCATCTAATTAGATGATATGATATGGATATGTTCTGACATGATTTGTTGATGATGCAGGTTGACGATAGCTTGTCGACCAGACTCACATATGGAGTAAAGGGATCACGCACGACTACCAGAGATGTTGAGGGAGAGGTGTGGATAGTAGTCCTGCCACAACCTACTAACACTCCCGCCGTGGCTCGAACTATAGGTTAAAGTTTACCTAGTTCGACAGGACCCATGATGCCGTGAGGAAAGACTACGATAGTCGCTCACGATGATTCTAAAGGGAATGCAACAAGGCGGGGGCCTTATTCCTTAGAGGACCTTAGTCTCCCACAATTTAACCTGGCGGAGTATTGACTCCAGGGGTTATTGTTGTCTACCAAGTCATTCAAGAGGTGAGTGGCACCCTTGGAGCACGTAGTGTGTCCTGAAGGGAACATCATGCAAGGGAAATAGATTAAGGTAAGTGGCACCCTTGGAGCACCTAGTGCGTCCTGAAGGGCACATTGTGTTGTTGATGATAGAGGAATGAACCTAGATGGTCTTAGGACGAATAATGTGTTAAGAAATTTTTAAAACAAATTCCCTAACTAAATGTTTCCCTGTACAAAAATTTAAGGTTTAAGTCTAAACTATGCTAGTGATAAAATTTTATCTCTCTATAAATAATAATAATAATAATAATAATAATAATAATAATAAAAAAAAACCACATAAATATTAATTATGACCTTTGTTAAATTTTGTAACATGAAGGGAATAAGAAATTTAATTTATTCATTAAAAAAAAAATTATGTTGGAATAAAATTTAAAAGAAAAAGGGGAATTAATGGTTTTATTATTTTGATAATTTTAAAATACTAATTAAATGAGAAATGGGAAAAAGGGTTAATTTCCACACCTGCCTTTTTGAGTTCTAATTAAAATGGGGAAAGAGGGAAAACCTAAAAAATTAGGAAACTAGGAAAAGAGGTAAACATAAAAAGGGAAAAAGGGGAACATAAGAGAAAAAACGGAAAGTCAAACTTAGAAAAAGTATCTACCATTTAAAAGCTTTCTAATTTAAATTGTACTTGCAATTTAAAAACCATTAAAACCTGTAAGAGAATTTGGGGACACCTAGGAGTGATTATAGGAGTAACTCTAGGTGGGTGAGGGAAATAAAGATAATTAATTAATTAAAGAAATTAAATTATGGAGGAATGTAGGGGATGGGGGACACTTGTACGGAGATGAATTTTTAGGAATTTATTTTTAAAACTTTAATGAAATGAGATTTTAGGAAATAAAGGAAGTTTGAAACTCTATATAATAAAGGAAGGAGAAGGATGAAGGATCTTCTTCTGTTTGCATAACGTTACGCTGCAGAAATATCTACTTGACTGACTTAACTTGTGGAAGTTGGGATACCCATCTCAGTGAGGAGTGGTAGCTCGACCTTGCGAGGCAAGCTGGGAGCTAGTGGAAATCTATGGATAGTGAGTGTGTGGCCCCTTTGCGGCTCGTGGGGCTAAGGGGGAAGAAGAGTACCCCAAGCATTGGCTGGGAGGTACTGATGAAGTCTTGACGGTCGGCAAGTGGGAGCTGCACAGAGCGCGCGGGACATCATTCAGAGTGGGCAATCAGGCAATGGTGTGCTCTCTTCAATTTTGTGTGGTAGAATGTATTAGGACTTATGCTTGGATCTGCTTATTTAATGGAAAAGTAAAATGATGTTTTTTTAAAATTGGTGACTGGAACTTTCCTTAGACTAGCTTGATGGTTGTTGACTCCCATGGCCTTCCTTTTCCCACATGTCTTGACCACCTTGTTGTGTTGATTGTGACCTTCGTGGTTGTTTAGCCTTCATCCCTAGCTCACCAGTCCTCGCCTGAGCAGTCGACTAGGAGCCTGATCTACGGTCGTTGCCTTAGCGTTAAAAGACCTATGGATCTCAACGCCCTGCTTTTTCATGCGAGAATGATGAGCGAAGGATGAACCTGTTAGCCGACTACCTTTGATGTTTGTCCCTGGCTGATTGTTGATTCTGCCATCTGGAAACGACCTCTGCGTGTGGATTATCTTGTGTCCTGGTTGGTTTTCTCTATGCCTTGGCTGATAGAAACCTCGAAAATCATTCCATGACCTTTCCCATTGGATCCTTGCTTTCTCTTACTGTTGTATGCATTGTATTCGGGTTATAGCATTGGAAGCACAAATTGATTTTCGGTCTGCAAATTTTTGGGTATTTTGGCAATGAAAAAAAAAAAAAATTGATTTCAGGTGTGCATTTTTATAATGGTATCGTGGAAATGAAAAAACGTTCTTATTTGTTATTCTTGTCTACATTGAATTGGTACTCTGGCAATGTGAAGAACATTTGATTTCCTATCTACATTTTATATTGGTGTCTGGGAGATGAAAAACACTTTTGTATTCCTGTCTACATTGTATTGGTACTCTGGCAATGGGAAGAACATTTGATTTCCTATCTGCATTTTACATTGATGTCTGGGAGATGAAAAACGCTTTTATTTTTATTCTTGTCTACGTGGCATTGGTATCTTGGCAATGAAAAATGAATTCATTTCCATGTCTTCATTTTACCAGTGTTTTTCACTTTTAAATGATGTTGTCAACATGGAGTTCCTTCTAGTGCGTTTTGAGCACATCATTATGTTGGATTACTGAGAGGGGGGGGGGTTGAATCAGTAATAGAGAAATTTAATCCCTTTTAACCATATAATCCAAGTGTTACATCATTGAAGCATTATCATCCAATAACTGCAAAGTAAATAAGAAATGAACAAACAAACAATCATACACATACACAGTACACCAATGTTTTACGTGGAAACCCAAATCGGGAGAAAACCACATAATGCTTTTTCTTATATGTCTTGAAAAATTACATTCATTGGAAGCACCAACTTCCTTTGTTTTCCAGCTGCAACTAGAAGGAGGCTCCAACCCCCTAGTTTTTCAAGTTACAACATAAGGGAAGCTCCAACTCCCCAATTCTCTGGCTACAACCAGAAGGAGGCTACAACCCCCAATATTCTCCAGCTACAACCACCTGTCCTTGTGACGGCCACCGCACTCTCAGCAGTGGGTCACTCCACCAGGACCTTCTTGCTCCACGGCCCAAAGAGACGACGCTCTTCCAACTCCTACCCGGGAGTTCTATCACCCACAGTCTTCTCGAGAATCCCACCTTTCGAAACTCGGGAAGTCGGGTTTCGCGGACTCGCGAACCTTATGAGCACCTCCCGTGCACCATGGAACCTCCGAATCCCGATGTACCGATATGCATCCACGCGTCTCCCACTGACGTCCGGGTCCCACACTGCCACGTCACGTCGGGACTTCGCGACTCGCGGATCCACGGCTCCAAATCTCTGGCCTTTGGAAACCCCGAATGCCGAAATTCCGATATTCTGGATTCGTGCCACCTGTCCACGCTCAGATCGACGGCCTCGATCAAATCGGGAAATCGCCCTTCGCGATTTCAATGTGCATGGGACTCTTTCCCTCGCCAACCCCAATTCGCCAATGTGCGAGGGAAATGGTTCCTTCGTGCACCTGCGGCTTAAACCCCTCGCAGCTCCTTCCAGATCTGACGATCCACGGAATCTCGTGAGACTGCCCGACGATTTCAAGTCGCCGATTCTCTTCCTCTATGAAGAGTTCTCTGC